>OY804519.1:9150382-9750382 GCA_963680855.1 Lepeophtheirus nordmannii
TGTAAATCCATTTAAGCAAAAAAAGAAAAAGAGATTCGTAAAATATTTTTTTTTTTTTTGAAAGAGTGAGTCGGAGAAGGAGAAAATTAATGTTGAGATGAACGGCGTTGTTCCCGTGTGAAAGCCGGCAAAAATAAAAATGCGTCTATAGTAAGAAGAGTAAAAGAAAAGATGAGAAATCCTAAAAAAATAAACCCCACTCATTAAAGAGTCCTTGAAATCTACATACACAGACGACAACAACAAACCGCGACATATTAAAGCTTATTCAAGAAACTAACATTGAATACAAACTCATTGATTAGATCAAATTACAATCAAATTTATTTTTATTCGTTTGATTCAACTTTAAATATACATACAATTCAATAGAAAAAATTCAAGAATGAAAGAAGAAGACAAAAAAAGTTTAAATTGAATAAATGAAATGGATACAAAGATGCAGGTTCTTGTTTAATGATTGAACTTTCCTCATTGAGTATTGCTCTTCAATAAAATCAAATGAGGAAAGTTGAATGTCCAATACATACTCTCCATATTTATTCCATGTATGTACAAAGGTAATTATGGTATTAAAATCACTCTTAACTCTAAGTACATTCCTCATTTTTTATACATATAAAAATAATTGGCTATAAAGAGCCAACAAGAGACAAAACACTCTGCATCGTATAAAATGAATATCATTTGCTATAATTAATTTATTTGGAAGTCACAAGATGTCTCTGCATATGTTCAACAACTACATACTAAATCTAGAGTCATTTTAGGGGGTTTTCAAGTGACGTCATCATTGTCAAATTCAGGCATCTTGGAAGAACCACAAAGAAGTCACTTTTCTAAGAATAAAGTCCCTTTTTATGTTTTTTTAAGATGAAGGGAAATTTTGAATGATGGATATGGATGCATCAATGGAAATGATCAGGGATTGTGCAGACATTTACATCATCTGGGAGTGACCTAAGAGTTTTATATTGTTCATTGTCATATAATTAAATAAAACTTAAAGAGTCAAAACACTCTTCATTATAAATATATTTTAAATTTTATTAGAATATACATACGTACAAATATATTTCCATTGAATATTTCGATGAATAGTCAGTCCGCCCACGTTTACAATTTATCCAGTACCCTTCCTTTATCATAAAATACTCATAACTTAATTAATTGTCTTAACTAAGGAAACTTCATTTTTTACATTCAAAAAATCAAATATTTGAGGAATTTGAGCAAGTTTCTAAAAATAAATATTCCTGAAAAAAAAAAAAAAAGAATAGAAATATTTATAGGTAGTTAAAAGATTTCTCATTTGAAGACATTATGTAAAAAAAAAAAGGTTGTAACTATGAGGATATAAATTCTATATATGTTCTCCCTAAATTCTAAAATATCAATTCATTTATTGTTTACATCATATTTACAATTTTAAAAAAGCAAAAAAGCTTTGAGACATTTGGAGATTCCCAAAGTCATTGACATAGACTATGGACAATAGCTGACAATTTAATTAGTGATTACCTATGAATAGTGTTGTGCTCAGAACTACTTTATCCGGTATGAAGAATGTAGCAAAACTTTGAACTTTGTCGGGATTAAGAAGGAAAAAACTGAAAAGTGACACCGAGACAAAACCTGATTGACTTTTCTACGGAAATTGATCTAAAGAACCACCTATGAACCATAGGTGCATCATTTAGAAAATGGTTGTCCTTCTAAGTGATGAATATTCAAATATTGAGTGCTGCACAAATTGTTACCATAAGGTTAATGAAAAAAGAGCAAAAATCATTTTGGTGAGTCATGGCTTTTTAAATTTCAAAATTACCTGAATAATTAAATACAAATTCATGGCACTGCCTTGTTCCTTAGGATCTTATAGTCAGACAATATCATGCATAATATATATGTATGTATATATATGTATAAGGTAAAAAAACCCGTTAGATGTACATATAAAAGTACATCCATACACAAGTTAGTAAAACTAATTACTTAGTATACAGAGAGACACACTAAGTAAAGGAAGAGTTGTTATACCATGAGTTAATTATGAATGTCTCTTATAAAAATAATAATAATAAAACATCCTAAAATACTATGTATGTACATAGTTCCTTTTATATTTCTTAAAGTTTTTTTTTGTGTGTGTGTTGTTGTTTTTTTTTACGTTGAGAGTCTCATTTCCATCTTTTTTTTTTTTTGTTCATAAAAATAATAACATTATTTATTCCCTTCACTCTTCAAAGAGATTTATTAAAGATCCCTTTTTTAATTCAAATTTAATTTTGTGAAAAAGACTTATCATTATTTAAAGGTATATGTCTGTACATTTAATGTAGTTTCGTCATTGATGCTCTGATTAAGTAGCTACTTACTTGCTTATATATATATACTCCATGCTCTTTTATCAAATTTATCATTAAAAGCTATGCTCTATATGATAAATTAATCATCATCTATTCTTCACCTAATATTAGAAAGTGCATGAACATATTTTCTATAATCTATCTTTATTAAATGCTGGATATATGTATATGTGCATGTTATATAAAATGACACGCTCTATGTTTGTCGGCTGATGAGATACAAGTCATTTTATTTAAGATTATTAAACTGACCTTAAAAACATTTACTTCAAGTAAAACCTATTTGCAAGAGTATCAAACTACTATAAACTTACTTAGTCCTTCAAAATTACTGTTTTTGTAAAAAAAAAAAAAAAGGTCCAAATTTGGGAGCTCATCCTAATTGTTAAAAAACAATAGCCAATTTTTTTTTTAAATAGTCTAGTGACATTTTTATATGCATTTAAGAACCTGTTTAAGTCACATAGTCATAGACCCTTGGACATTTTTATTATAGACATTAAAAAAGTCACTCTGCTCAATCAAAAAATACTATTTTGAACTTATTTTTTGGTATGAAAAAAACAAAAACATTCATAATTTATTTTTTTTTAATTTTATTTATAGATTTTCTATCTTTGAATCTGGCCAGGTATACAAAATCATGGGATTATCTTCTCTTGTTTTAAAATGGCTGTTAATAAAAGCGCATTTTAACGGGTTGTAATTTGGGCTGGAGAGTGGCCACTCTGAGTCCTTATATCGAGCTTCTTATATTACCTTCTAATCTTATAATTTTGAGCTTCTAAACTATGGGGCGATTTTGTGTTCTTCTTTTCGTTTATTTGACGTCAAATGGCCCAAATAGCAATAATTAATCATACAGTTGGCAGAAATGACGTAATTGACCACCTGCCAAACTGATATAGGGCCTTTTTCTCCCCATATTGAAGGACTGTTTGAGTGTTTTCTATGTTGTTTAGATTTAGTAAATATCGCACAATATATATATATGTATTTATATAATAGCAGAAATTATTACAAACATCGTATAGTCCGAATTCGATTCGTCCTATTCATTTCCTTCATTACAATTTTTCATTTGAAGAGCCTTTTAATATAAGGATAAAATGTGCGATCCAAGTGCATAACATCCGTATTTCTTGAACTCTCAAGATTCAAACTGTTCAGTACATCTACGGAATCAATCTTGGATTGTCAAGTATATATATTGTGCTATTTCTTCCCTTTTCCAATATTAATCTAATACTTGAGAGGAATAACGTCTATTTTTCATTTACATTTAGGGCTTTTTTGCTTAATTAATAGAGAGGTTGCAATATGCACTGAAGATCTCTATGTAATACATACTTATTCCTTTTGTATACATATATGTCAGTGAATCATGTTATACATATATTTGAAATGCACCGTGTCTTTCAAAGAATGAATGATTAACGCAATCAAACAAACTTTTCCTTTAGTCTTTTTGAAGGAAAGGTTGAGAGAATCAATGGTATATTTCCAAGTATAGACTGTACACAAAAATGAATAGTCAAAGACTAAAAACTTGTTTCATACAAATGAATGTAGTACCATTCGGCAAAAAACCATCAGCTCAAGTTGGAAGAAGATTAATTGACATTGTAGATTAGCCGAAAGAAGTAAAATTACAAGCAGTTGTATACGTCAGTTCTTTTAGTAATTAAAACTCAAAACACCCGGAACCAGTGTAGCCAAATAGTTATAAATAGCCAAAAACAGAGTAAAACTTTACTTAATTTATTTAGAAAACAGCCACTCTGGCAGTAAAAAAAAAGAAAAGCCTTTATTTTCATGGGATCTTGATCGACACGACGAGTTTTATCGTGCACTTGCAACCTCGACTCAGAAAAGGGAAAGGAAACATTTGGAAAAACAACTGGTAGCTAGTCTTCTGTATTTTCCTTGTTACCAACTTTTTAATATTATGAAGAATTTATTATTTAGATATACTATACATTGATAAATTTTGTTAATATACAAATCCATCTTAATACTTGTTTATTATTCAATAATTCAAAAAAAGGGCGCATAATCCT
Organism: Lepeophtheirus nordmannii; assembly: GCA_963680855.1. Lineage (NCBI taxonomy): Eukaryota > Metazoa > Arthropoda > Copepoda > Siphonostomatoida > Caligidae > Lepeophtheirus > Lepeophtheirus nordmannii. The sequence continues at coordinate 9,154,812 of OY804519.1, forward strand.
TGATTTACATAATATATTTTTTATATAACAAAATCATACATAATACTATTACCCTTTTTGAACTCATAACACGTAGAGTCAGCTGCTTTAAATCAAAAGAGTCAAATGATGAAAATCAGCTGAAGGGAGAATACAGTGTGTTTTTGTTCATCCCACAAAGCTTGTCGTGTTATGCTTAGACTAGATTGAGAAACCATGAGAGGTTGAGTGGTTCATAATAATAGAAATATGATGAATGTTACTTATCTTTTCCCTTTATTCTTGAATTCTTTTCTAAAAAAAAATAATTATTAGATTTAATAAAGAGTTTGACCTAGTTTTTAAGCTTTTAGTCTGTATGTTATTTTTATTCTTAGAATGTATTTGCTTGCAATAATAAATACAATAATAAAAATGGCTTTTTAATATACATATATGTTTCTTTATTTCTTTCTTTCTTTTTCCATTCTTGGAAATCAAAGTCTGATACTTGAAACACACAGCATTATGTGTACTTTATTGAAAAGTGCACATAAGTGAATATATTTATTTTTTGTAACACGAATTGAATGTGTTTAAATTATTTTAATATCTAAATACATACATGAGAGAAGGATAAGTCATCCCATGGGACGACTTACTTCCATCTCTCACACATTTTCTACTTTTTTTTTTCAAAGAGAGAAAGAAAAGTAGTCCCCAAATGAGCTGGTAGAATTAAACCAATTACGCCCCATACTTTCCAACCATTCTCTATTTTATAGGAGGGACATTCACGTAGGTAGAAGAAGTCTTCAAAGTTCTTTAGCAGTGGTTCAAACATATTTGAACATTCTTTTGATATTTACGCATGTACTAAGCATTGGCAACAAGGAAAAAGTTATTATGAGCTTAAATGCTCTTGCGCAATATTTTGGTTGAAGTCATGGATGTCTTTTATAACCGAATTGCCCCTTCTGGACCCTATGTAGAAAGGATATGAAATCACCAATCAAACGTTTCCATTTCTATGTACAATAAATGACGTCGTCTTGTGTAGAGTTTCTTCCTTTCCCAATCAAATATGTACATATGTATTTCTCAATTCATTGATTTATTGAATATCTCTTTATGGATTTTTAAGAAGGGATTACATCATATTACGATTTTATTGATTTCATTTCTTCCGTAATACTTATAATTACATGTAAATATATATATATATATATATATTGGTGTATGTTTGTATGTTTTTTCCAGGGTTTTTGTTTAGTTTCATCGTCTTCAACCTCAAAATAGCTCAATAATTGAAGATTTTCACTACTTTACAGCAATGTCAATAGTTTTAAAATGAATTGCTTAATTGCTTAAAAAAATCAATTAATTGTTTACATCTTGTCTTTATCACTAAAGAGAGTTCTAAACATGAATCTACTAAATTTTATTATACTTTAGTTAGGTTAAAAGTATGTACATTGAACCTATTATGAAATAAATAAGAGTTTTCCAATAGTTTGATACTGGCTATATGTCAGTATATTTTAATGTCTTTTTTCTTCATTTTGTATAAAAAGGGTTTGAGATGTTATAAATATTGTCAAAGGATGATTCCTGTTCCATAGATTGAATCAAACTTAAACTTTTCTTGAATATGTAGATTGAGTCTTTTATTTTGAATTCTAATTTATTTATTTATTTTCAAACACCAACTTATTTGCACGTTTTGGTTCATGTTTCTCATGCAAATTTACTCAATACGTACTTTAACCATATCCAAAGAGTCCAATATATGTATGTGTTATTTTGTTGATTTTCGTTGTACATTTGATTTGATTTTTTGTATGGTTGGAATACGGAGTATATGTTTTTTAGAAACCATACTGTTTGCGGTTTTTTACTAAACCCTTTCATATGTTGTATTATTGCTAACTACCATTCAAGAAAGGTATGTGCATACATACATCGATGAAAAACTCTTCAATCATGTGAAATTGCCATTGAGGATTTATTCAAATTAGAGGAGGATTGAGTAAATTCCATGTACATAGTTACTATGCATGTCCAATTTTCATGAACAAAGTTTCGTGAAGATTTGTTATTGATGATTATCCTTACAAATTAGTATGGAAATCAAATTGATGCCAGAAGCATTATTCCACAATATACATATATGATTACAACATCATTTATATTTTAGTAAACAACAGGAGCCAATGAGACCTTTGTTGTATCTCTCATTTTTTTTTTTAGAAAATAATTTTTAAGAAATAGATCGGAAATCACTTAATTGTTAGCCAATATCTTCCACCATTTTAACTCACAAACAATTCTATATTCAAAAGTAGAGATACTAACTTCTTAAAAAAATTATATTCGAGCTCAAAAATGATCAATAATAAGGACCAAAAGTGGATACGGTTGACAAAAAATTTCATATTTTCTTGGCTTAACTTCCTTTCACCAGATGTCGCTTTTGAACTCCATATATATATATATATATATATATATAAAATAGTCATCCCTTCGCAGAATGTAAATTAATAGAGGCTAGTAATGGAAATCCATGTATCATGAATTGAGTAATTCATGATACTCTGAGTGCCCTTTGCAGACAAAAAAGCCAACTAAATTTAGACAAAAATTGATCTTCTGATCGTCATTTCGTCAGCTGTGTATTCTACTCAATGCTCAGAGCCCAAAAGAGTATTTGAAACCTCCACGTATTAAATTGTGAATTCAAAAAGAGACATCGTATCAGAGTAAATAATTATCCGTATCACGACAGTTCTAAAAAGGTTTGTATCGGGGCATCCCTTATCTTTAAAGGGATTAAACTAATATATACATACATAAAGATGCAAAAGATTTTAAATAGAATACAAATCTTGTGAAATGAATAACAATATTCTTTCAAGAATAATTATATGTAGAAGACGACTTGATACTTTTTTTTTTTTTGAATAAAATACATAATATGTAAATATGAGCACACACACACACACACAACCATAGAAAGATATTTAATGATTTATGATTGTCTGTCATGTGCAAGTTTAACTCTCTCTCTCTCTCTCTCTCTCTCATACAAAAATGACTTTATAGCACATTATATGTACATACAGATAAATAAATAAAATAACATACATATATTATATATAATAATTTAAACTCATATTTTAATTTCTCTTGAGTTATTTTTAGCTCCTCTTCAATCTTATTTATTAACTGTTCAAGGCATTAAAAAAATAACTACATATGAGAATGAGAGAACTACGGAGATTGCAAATAAATGATATTTATGTACAGCTATACTAGAGGCACTTATTGCAAATTTATAAAAGTAGAATTACAAGCAATATATATATATATATATATAAAGTAAGCTTCAATTAAGTAAGTAAATCCTTTAATTTATCATCATTCCTGTTGACCTTGAAATCCTTGCAAGGTATCTTGATTGAATAACATGTTTTTCTGTAGCTATTATAAGGTGAATTTGCACATCCTACAGACATAATAGGAATGATCACACCAGACTTTAACAATATATATATATTATAGCACTTTAATTCTCTTCTTTCTTTTTTTTTGCAACATTGTGAGGTTCTGTGAGTTTTAAAACGTCATCATTACCTATGTACGTCGGTCATCTTGGAAGAATTGCATACAACTCTATTTTATATGCAAACAATACTTCTCTTTTAATAACTCAGACACTAATAGTATCTATTAATAAATATGTTATTTATTATATATATATACGTCAATGACATTAATTGTAGCGAGCAGCCAATTCATAGACTTTTCCTTTTTCAAAGCTCAGATATTTTTACCCATATATTTATTTTAATATTTTACTCCCTAATTCAATGTGAACAAAATTAATTGTACAAATAACGCTATTTTATAGGGATTTTCAAAACCATTTACTAATTTGATTTGATTTAAATACCTAATAGCCATAGTGTCAATGTATTGTACAGGTTTTATTTTTTTTAAAGCCTCAAGATAAAGTTTCCTTATCGCGCAGACCGTGAGGTCAGTGACAACGCTTTATAATAAAAGAAAATACTACCACGATATGTAAGTTTTCTGCGACTCCCTTCATTCAATTTTATTTAAGAATACATTTTGGGGAGGGTCTAGGTGCGTCAGTTGTGTGGCATTTTTCATGCTTTGGAAAGTGAACCTGTGGATGGATTCCTTTTGGTTACACGCTAAAGGGCTTTTAATAAGAATAAAAAAGTAATAATAATATAAGTATAATTCGTTCAACAATTCAAGGAATTCCTAGATATACATACTCCCGAAAAGGAGGAGGGCTACATATGTACATACATACATTGTACATATCTTGGAAGATAATGAAGGCTGGAAGGGAAGGGAAGGGCTCAGAAAAAGTAAACTTTTTAAAAAGTAGTTACATTCTTGTCTTATTTCCCTTCTACTTACGTTCAAGTATGGAAATATGTATGTGTCTTTATAGATGTAACAAACTTTTTGTTTTTTGAATTTGTATACATACATATATATATATATGTATAAATTCCTATCTTCTAACTATCCTTTTTCTCTATTCCAATGACGAAAAACAAAAAGAAACAACAAAATTGAATATCAAAAACATTCTTTGAAGGAAAAAGAAAAAAATAACAAAACAACTAAGGATCAATAATAAAAAAAAATCAAAACTCAATAATTTGTTTGATAAAAATGTTGACAAATTTAGATTAAAAGCTCAGGAATTTGATGAATGTACATACATACATAAAATCATTCAATATCATTGAGTCAATAAATAGATTGTCACACAAACGTTAACTCACTCAGACATTATGTATGAACTATGTCTATACATTCATATACGATTCATGCTGTGGATTTTATGAATGAAATGGGCCTTCTAGAGGAGTAAGGGGAATCCAAGGGGCTTGCCAAGATGTTAATAAGAGGGTCGTGAAAGGGGTCAGAGGCAGAGGTGATTCTACATAATTTCTGTGGGTACTCTTCTATGACTATTATTTTATATGCATATATCTTGAATATAATGGTTATACCAACTCAGGTTGCCAAAAGGGGTGAATAACCCTTTTGCTATTGGGAACCTGACATTGGCATGCAAAATAAATATACATTTTCTTGGAACTGTAATAATATTCTAAAAAATAGAAGCAACACTTTGCTGTATTCTGAAACACAGACCATGTCTCCTATTTACTCAACCTAAAAAGGATAAAAAAGTTTATGGGCATCAACGTCTCAAAAATGTCAAGTCTGAGACAGACAGTTTTATCAAAAATTTGATGATCATCAGATGGAACTCAGATTCCTTCAAAATTGAAAGATTTTCAATGACCATAGTAAAATGATCTCATAATTGGAGGAATCCAAGGAAATATCCCAGAAATCTTCAAATTTTAAACATTTATCCATTACAAAATAAGCGAAGCAGACACATTATGGGAGAAAATCGAGACAAAAAGGAAATTAAACAACACACCAGTATCTTAAATTATATGTATATACATAGGAATAAGTCAGTAGCGAAACTTGACAGTTTCCCTTAAAAAACAAACAACACAAGACAGTATTATTGCGAAGGAAATGATCAAATACTGAAAATGTTTTTACAAATTCCTAATTACATTCAGCTCAAAAAATGACAAGGATGGCGCGAGGGTAAAGCTGTAAAACAAAGTGACAAAAAGTGTATGTTAGCTTGGTGATATTTCCATGGCTACGAAACAACTTTTTCCCCGCAAGATGTCGCTTTTGAGGTACATACATACGTAAATAAATTTAAAGAGCTGTAGACCCTATGTATTTTATTATTTATTTTCGAAAGCCGTTATCACTATTCTTTAAATCTTGAGGGTAGAACATTCAGTACCAACAACGCTTAATAAAGATATTCAGACCGTCTACAAACAATTGCTAATTAATAAAATGACTCATCGATTCAAATTAGAATTTTTGATGTAACATAATCTTCTTAAAACTATGAATTTGTGTTACCTTTCTTCCACCCCCTCTCAAAGAACGTCAATGCCCCCTATAAAAGGGTATGAGAATAGTTGATATTATAATAAAACGTCATGACAGCTGACAATGCTCTTCTGCCAAATTTTCATCAAATTGTTAGGGTTACTGGGTCAATTTTAGCATTCTTTTCTTTTACACACCAGTACTGGATATTATTTAGAGCTCTATAAATTTATTTATTTATAATTGTCTTCCGTTCTCAGAATGTTCTCTGTTTTAATTGAATTAACAGCAAGATGAATTCATGGAGATTGCGTTGTTGGTTATAGAGTAATTCATGTCAACCTCAGCGCATCCCTAGAGAAACAAAAAAGTTTTCTCGTAAATTTGGACAAAATACTTACGTTTTTCATTAAGGAATTGAATACTATTATTGTAAAGAACTTAAAACGCCCTGTAAAAATGGTTTTTTTTTCAACAGAGGAATTTTTCTTAATTTTATACTTTAAGTGCATTTGATGATTAGGCATCAAGGCAGAGTAAAATAGTTCTAATGCATATTCTCATCAAATATGTACATGGATATATATGTATATATAGACGTAGATCTGATAGCTGAAAAGATATTAACTTTTTATTTCCATCAATGATTTTTTTTTTTAAATTCTGCATTGAAAATTAATTTTCTACTGTTAAAAAAAAACAAAAAAAAAAAAAAACTATCGTCGTTTTATATTCTTCCTTTGTCATTGAAATGACAAAATATGCCTTCAAAGTTGTAATACATTTTTTTATGGTGTTCTAATAAATGTACATAGGTATTTTATATTTATATGCTTATGTTTAAATATATGTACATTTGTACATATATGACGTCAATGTATGTGGAGTCAATAAGGGCTACTGGTTGGATTATTTTCATTGTTATTAACCTATCTTACAATGAGAATCAAAATAACTGATAAATAATATGGATCTATAATCCTAACCAACATTTCCGAGTGACCAGATTCATGGCTACTAGGATCCTTATTATAGTATCATCCCCAACACATTTCCTATGTATTTTTTGTCAGTAGTCAATTGGTCTAAACCAGGGATGGGCAAACTTTTTGACCTGCGGGCCACAGCAGTACATTGACCTGTACTGCTGTAGTACAGCGTTGCTTGTAGTGTGCAAGCTCGGCGGGCCGGATTAAATTGTCTAACAGGCCGAATAAGGCCTGCGGGCCTTATTTTGCCCATGTCTGGTCTAAACACTACTCTTGCCTTATATTAGTAGTGTTCTAAATGTTCTTGATGGGTTGAAATGAAAGTAGCTCTTGCTATGTTGTTGTGAACAATAGAAAATAGTACAACAGTTGGTGCGAATGACGTATTTAACTAGCTGCTAGTTAACTTTGGGCTTTTCCTTTTCCCTTTTTGAATAAGGAAAGGTTGAGAGATGTGTTTTGTCTGGAAGTTGGCCATTTTGGAAGAAGAAACATAAATAATTCAAATTTACACAAAGCACAGTCCTTGTTTGTTTTTTTGATATTTAGGACAATAGTGAATGACTTCCAGGAACTTGGATGTTACAACTATGTGACTGACAAATTAAAGGACTTTCAACCTTTATGGTCTTTTAAAAAAAAAAAAAATGAAAAAAAACCGTTTCTATTTTTATATTTTAGACCCTAATGATAATATCATCTTAGTACATCATTATACAATGACTTTTACAGATCAGATATTTTTATACAATATTTATTTTACTTTTTTAGTCCCTTATCCAACTGGAACAAAATTAACTGTCAAAATAACAACATTTGATAAGAATTGTAACAACCCATTATTGATTTGATTTTATCCAAATATCACTGATTCTCTTTGACATCAATTTGTTTATTTATTTTTAGTTGTTGCAATTGTTCACGTATTGTTTATTCTTATGGTATATTTTTATATCTACATGTAAAAATGAACACAAACAGGGCTATTGTGAGCTGACGTAATACTGAATAGAAGTGAAATTTTAACTTTGATCTAAATTGTAAACTTTACTATATCTTAATGTTGTTATTCAGCACTTATTTCAAATGCTTCTGAAACTTTCCCTGTATTACTTATTTCAAAATTTAATATAAGGTTTAGTCCAAAAAATAAAGTTTCACAAAATATTTTTTTCTTTCAATTTCACCAACTGTGGGATAATGAAGTCCTTGTTTTTGGAATAGCCAGATTGTAATTACGGATATTACATTGTACAAGAAGAAAATGCAAAATAGGAAAATGTTGTACAAATTACTTTTGAGTGCAATTTCTGTGAAATATTTAAACTTTTGTTTTAGATATCTCTGGAATAAATGTATTGTATAATTTTTAAAGTTGTCCTTATCTGGTGAGTTAAATATTAAATGTTGCTATTATGCAAATTTACTTATAGAGAAAAAAAAAATGTTTCAACGAAAAAGTTGCTCTATTAGAATTTGACTATGTATACTTGAAAAGGACTTTCACTAAAATAAAGCATAGCACTGGATAATATGTCTGAAGCCCATTTTGAAGGTCAAATAGCAATGAAAAAATCATATACAAAAGTCTATAAATATAGTAGAACCCAAGTACTTGACCACTACATTACTCTGCATCAACCAATATGTCGAAAAACTTTTCCTCTGAGCTCGAACAAAATTTCAGAGTCCGGTCCAACTCATTTGACTTTTGTATATACAAAAAGCACTTATTGCTTCGGGCACATGTTGCTAGTTGGTGTTGATTACAAGCTAAACTGCTTCTTAACACTCCTTCCGTAACGAATTAGCCTTGACTTCTGGTGGTACTATTGAACATGACTTTGAAGAGGCAAACTCCAAGTTTTACATTGTTATCAAACCTCAAACTTTTCAATAATAATACCAAATCAATATCCAACTTTAAGAAGTCTTTTATCAAGCCCTTAATGAAACTAACCAAATTCTAAACTGAGCTTTGATTTATATTTATCACTACCAACTGTATACTCAGAATTAGCATAATAACAGTATTATGAATATTGCACTAACTTCTTTGGATTCGAATACTTTAGGCTCTAATAATGAAATAATGTCATTTTCATTTATAACACTTGACAAAGGTTGCATTTGTCAAAATAGCTGAGTCTTGATATTATCAAAAATACCTATGCAACAGAATAAAAATCGAAAAAGTTATAAATGATTAAGACCTTTATAAAAATGTAAATTATAGACAAAAGTATACAGTTTTCATAAATGTTTTCCACATTCTGTTTCTTGTTTTGAACTTGAGATAATCCCTTTACAAGTGAGAAAAAAATGAGGAAAAAGGATCTTTTATTGTATTTCTCATTTTTAGAAATAACAATCCAATAAAACGTTGAAGAAATGTTACAAAGAGTACCCTCAAACTTGTTTTTGTTTTATAGTTATGAAAAAAAATATACATAAAATTATTGAGAATGTCGAGGTTTGGTAAGGCCAAAATGATGAAAGAACGTTACGTTTTGAAATTATTTAAAGTTATAAATTTGTGTATTTATTTGATTCGAAATTGGATTATGATCATTATCGTTTTAAATAAGAGATCTATAAACTCCAAATGAAAATTGTCATTTTGTTCTCACTTGTAAGCAATTTTCTTACATTCAGAAACAAGATAAGTAAATGTTGAACTCATTTCTAAGAACTGGAGATCTTTTATTCTTTTTATTTTTTGTCGTTTGACAAATTAATTACTAAAAAAATAAGATTTTGAACAAAAAAAACTGTTTGTTTTAAAAAAGACTTAATGCTCAAATCTATTTGAATCAATTTTCTTATGAAAACCCGAATTTGCAAACAGTTGCTTTTCTTTGCTCAATTATTATCAAAACATTTACTAAAAATGAAAATAATTAATAAAGTCAAAACTTATGTATATATTAAACTTATTTCGATGTAAAAAACTACTCAAAATGTTTGAACTTAAAGGGGTAAGACATCCAATAGAATCTTGTCATGGCTTCATCCTTTTATATTTTCATATTCTATTCAGAGTTTTTATAAATACCAACAGATAAAAACTTATCAGTATCCAAGTTATATTTGTAAAATAACTCTGTGCAATATTAATTAATTTAGTTTGTATTGTTTCCCTTACTAACTTATACGTATAAAAGTTTGAGTTTCCAAGATAAGTAAAAGAGTCTGCACTTGGTGTTTTAATATAAAAAATATTTTTTTTTTATTAATAATGATATTAACACAAATATAAGTTAATTTTGTGTATGTAATATTGAGCAAAGGCTTGATAAAGGTCGGAGTTGAAAACAGGAGTTAAATGAGAGGTTGTGTTAGTTAATTGTATATTATCAAAGATGCGTGTGACTTTTATTATATTAATATAAGATTTTTAAAGTAATCTCAGTATTTTCATGAGGAATCTCAGAATTGGAGTATGAATTATTTTAAAAAAAAACAAATCAATATTTTTCATTGCTATATTTATAAGCTATTCATATATCAAATTAATCGAGGAATGGAATATTTAGTTATTTAATTACAATATCACAGGTTTTATAGCATAAAAAATATATAATATATTGTTGTAATTTTTTCTAAATCAAATTAAGATTGTTCATTTTTCTTCTTATTATCTAAATTACTACTATAAAGATCCTGTATTTCCGGCTTTTCCATGTTCATTTGATCCTTAGAAACATCCTCAATGCCATTTATTATGTCTTCGAATCCTTTTTTATTGTAATTTTCCCCATCATGGTCATATCGTAGATGTAACCAAGATATGACCAAAACGGAGATTAATACCGATAAGTAAAAAACAGATCCCAGGATGGCCGCTGTTATTGGATAATAGTACATAAATGCTCTAATCCCCTTAAAATCCGCCAATATTTTTAGTTCAGCACTGTATACTTGAAGAAAGCGAGACTGGATATCAAATGTGACCCACATTGCTGGATTATAGGGATCCATATCCATAAAATCCTTGAAGAAATTGATCTCTATAGTTTGATATTCATTCCAATATCCAGAAACGGTCCCTATAACATAAAAAAAAGAAGGTATATGCTAATGATTTGGGTCATTATAATAGTCTTTAAGTTATAATTTCATAATTAATTATAATCCTACAACTTTTCAAACATACTTTGTTTTTCACTACCTGGACTGAAAATTAAGTTTCTTAATTGCCTTGTAATGAAGGAACGATGAGGAAATAAAGATGATTTACACTGTTCCCTGAGCATGGATCCATCTTTACCAAAAACTTTGAGACAACTCATAAACATACCATGATCCCTGTTGACTGGAGTGTCTGGCAATTCAAGTCGTACAAAGATCAAATAGGGCTGGTCATTCATAAGAATTTCAGACAAGTTATGACTCGAAGACACTACACTACATTTACCAGGGGAGGAATAACAGGGCTTAAACGTCATAGTCATAGGAGACCGAATCAAAGGAGCAGGGATATATCCGTAATAAAATGATGCATAGATAAAAAAGGAAATGACACTTAGTACAACCATTGAAATAGCAACCGTAAAGCAATTATAGCAGAGATCCCATGTCTTCCATGCAGCAGATTCAATTTTGTCCTTGGTTCTTGCTGGGATCTGCTTGGCTGAATGAATCCTTGAGGACAAGCCAGAGTGCACATTACGTATACGTTGCATCACTGAAATGAATACTCATAATACAAAAACTAATGAATTTAATTATTAATTATAATTTATCGAAATAAGAATATTCTTACGGTGCGTCTATATAACTGCTTTTGTTGTGATCAAAGAGTGATGCTCCCCAGCTCCTGCTTTAGTTTGGAAGATTAGAGTAGCAAGACTTTGCTGCGTATCTGAAATCCCATATCTATGCTAGAAATTCACTTTTTCTCACGATAACAAGTCAAAAATGTTAATGAATAATTATTTGTCAATAGATAAACGAATCATATTATATAAACTACCAATAACCCCAGTTTAAAAAAGAGGCTATCTATGTATTTTGGGTGTGATATGAACATTCTTCTTCATTCCAATTATGTACATGATTATTTTGTACGACATAGCTTGAAAATATACATTATGTACAATTTAAATAAATTATCCGACACTGCTATTAGGAATAAATAATTCATTATTTGCATTCCACTTTAATAATAGCAATACTCATTTATATCATTAGTGAGTAGAAACACATAAATCATCATGTTTCAAAATACCTATATACTCTTATTTACGTTATATATAAAAGCAAAGTCATCCAATTTCAAATATGATTGTGATATAAATTGACAATGGTCATATTCATATAGCATGATCATCAGAGACAGACTCCATCTCCATGCAATTGATGCACTTTCGTATATAGTAATACGACTGTGTTAAATAGCTAGATCATGTCCACATAGCTAGTTATCAAAATATGATGGTTTCATGTGTACTAATGCAACGTGATTAAGTTTATGAATATTGTACAAAAGGAACAAGACATCATATAAAATATTGTACAAAGCCACAATATCATTTCCTAAAGTATATATTTTATTTATTTCCTGAGGAGTCGACAACATGGGTTTGTTTGGAGGATCATCTGACTCGGATACGAAAAGTTCTGGAGATACATTAGATTTGAGTGATGGATGGGACAGCTCAGACTCTAAACTTCGGAGTTCATCCTTTTCAGGTATGGATGACTTCGGTGGTAGTGATTCATCTATGGACATCCAGACCTTTGTTCAAACGGAGCAACAACGACAGCAGATCATGGAACAGGTACTCCATTTTTTTTTATTTCATTTCTTTACTTAATATTTTGTCCTGATTCATTTTAGGTGCATAAATTAAATGACGTCTGTTGGAAGATGTGCGTTTCCTCCGTTTCTAGCTCCTTGGGAAGTCGGACAGAATCGTGTCTCACTAACTGCACAGAAAGGTTTGTGGACACCACTCTACTCATTACTCAGAGATTTGCACAACTCGCATCCAAAATGCAAGGAAATTAGTGATTCGCCGAGTCCACGAATCCTTTCCTCAACTTATATTGAATTGTCGTCTGTCATAAGGAACTTTATCATATCTCTGTGCAGAAGAAAATCTCATACCTACTTAGAACATTCAGAATAAATTGTGTAGATCTTTATTGTAGATAAATTATGATAATAATAATAATAATTACAACATTTAATGAGCTGAAGAATTAAAAAAATATATGGGTAGTCATCGTGGATATATAAAAATACTGGTGAAAGAGATCTAAAATGTTGAATGTTAAGTTTTGAATTTTAAGCCAACTTTCTATTTTAGTATATCAAAAAGTTTTGAGCATGTATGTTTGACTCGCTGAAATTGGTGAAAAAGTCGACTGAAGGATCGATTTTGACTATAGTTTCAGTTGATCATGGTGACTAAAACAAAGGACATAACATGTAAAATTTGAAGCCCAGAGGGAGGAGAACTTGCATATATCAAAGGGATTACATTAATTAAGTATTCGGGAAGGGTGCATATTGAAGTTTTGAATCCCCTAGCAATCTTTGTTAAGGCTATATTGAGCCTTTTACAACTCGAAGTTATTTGTTATGATTAAAATAGATTCTAAGTATATAAGTAGCAATTAGTTATAAAATTACTTTTCACATCAATTTACATATTTTTTAGAGGAAAAGTCGAAATGGACTCTGGTGGGATTAATTTTTTTGAGACAATAATATTATTAAAGGATATTTTCAGGATTAGTAAAGATTCGCTCTTTTCATTATCTTGAAAAATTCTTCTTGATTGACTTCACCATCCCCATCTCTATCCGCCTCATCAATCATTTCCTAAAAGAATTTAATAAAAATACAGCAAATAAAATTTTCTAAAAAAAATATGGCTACAATTATGATGGAGAGTATTGGTGAAAACCTGTTTTTTTTGCAAGCCACTCGCAGAAATTCCAGGGGAATATATTTTCCCCTCAGAAAAGCTGAAGAGACTTATTACTAACTTTTTGAACTTGTTTCCAGTCAAGTGTTGGAACATGGAAAGAAAAAGAGTCAAAAATTGGTTTCTGAAAAAAAAAATCTTAAACAAAACAAAGAATTTAAAATTTAAGAATCAAAATTTAACTCAATAACAATAAAAAAAGTTTCTTTATTGTTAAATGTTTTCCCAACTATTAAGTGTGATTCTTGTCCCTCACTTTAACTTTAAACAAGAAAATTATGATAAAAATATCATACAAAAATTTAACTTATTCATATTTTAATATTTTACATGTTTAAGTGTTTTTACGTTTTTGGAAAATTATACATGGGAAGAATCAGAAAAGATACGTCCAAAAGAAGTCACTGGACTCAGTAATAATGATAAAAGCAGACTTACAAATATAATAAAATTTAGTAAAGAGACAATTTTAATGTAATTAAATAAATGTATCAGGGGCGCAGACTGTTTTATATACATTACATAAAACAAACCTCTGAAAATTGAATGGTATAAACGAAAATCAGCCATAACTTTAAGTGTTTTTTTTTGTTCATCTATTAATAACTTTCAGAAAATTAAGTTAATGAATAAAATTTTTATCTGTCACTTCTTGTTTAGACTTGAGCCAACGCTTTTAAATAATAATTCAAAAAAAATGAAAGAACCCAATACTCTCAGACAAAATAAACTCTAATGTACTCTCAACTCCTCATCCGTCATGTTTTCTCCAAGATCACCGGAGATCTTTTTCAAATTCTTCAACGTTATTTTTCCCGAATTGTCCTCATCAAAGAGTTTAAAGGCCTTGATAATGTCGTCTTTTGTATCCTTTTCTGACATCTTGGAGGACATAATGCTTAAAAAATGATCAAAGTTTAATGTACCATCATCCTCAATCCCCGCTAACATTTTCCTCATTTCATCTTTTTGAGGTTCGAATCCCAAGGCTCGAATAGCCACTATAAAGAGGAGGAGAAAAAGTTATGAATCAAGTAAAGCAAATATGACCTAAATGCCGATTATATATTATGTATAATATTCATTATGGAAATTTATATTTTCAGTAAAATAGTTGAGCATTCCTAACGGAAATCTAATCATTCAATAGTATAGAATGTATGCACTAATAATAGATTCGTGAGGGCAAATGATTGGTGGGAAATCAAACTGTAAAATAAAATATTTTTATTCATTTAAAAATTCGTGAAAAACAATTGATAAAAAGTTATTTAAAAATATAATAGAAAAGGAAAGAAAAGAGCGGCAATAATTTTTTTTAACCTTTGTACGACAAACATTCATGGAAATAATAAATAATTTGTATGAATATTCGTTCTTCACCTTTAAGATCCTTTGCGTTCATGAACCCAGTTCCCTGCGAGTCAAACAAATCAAAAGCCTCTCGAATATCCTTTTTCTGTTCATCACTCAGCTCTATAATGCTCTTAGACTTACTACGAGACTTTCCACCAACCATACTAACCACTAATCATAAACTAACTCAAAGGCGTTCCATATATCGATCAATCTTCCTCATTAACCCTCTTTTGCTATGAGGAATTCCGGCCATGCAACTTGTATAGTATTTATTATTTTGTTTATTCCCGAAAAATATATTTGTATTTGTTTATTATTCAGAAGGAGCAAGCTGATAAAACGGAACAATTTTTACCCTTACTCACAACACAACCTTTTATTAAGGGGATTAAGATTTTATTTTTGTTTATTACTATTGAATCATTATTTTATTTAAAAATCCATATTGTTTATTTTAAGTTCTTTTGAGAATATCAGCCCATCTTTTCAATGTAAACACTCCATTTCAAATAAAGAGCTTCGGATCTTTTTCAAAGAATCATGCTATAGCTAGATTAAAAGAATAAACAATTATCAAATTACATTGACGACATGACAGATGAAATTTTATGTACTTATGGCATAGGATATTAACGTTTTATATTGAAAGTGGACTGGAGTCAACACCTCTGGCTGAAGATAGAATTAAAATAACTCGACTATCAATACCTTTTATAGAGTTAAGTCCATGTTACACATTCATACAGATGGATGATGAAGAAATGAAAAATTACCCAACTATGTAGAGTGAGTATTGGAGATATTAGATATCCATAAAATGAAATAATGATTACACACAATTGATTAATAAATAAATAAATTTCTTCAGTAACTCTGAAAGTGTTCTAATATTTTGATTTTGTTTGATACTTTGCTCACATGTGAAGGCATGTACATTAACATACATATCTTTGAACTAATTCCTCCTCACTCCCATCATTTCTATCAAATTTGTAACAAAATAAAATAAAATAATAACAATAGTATCAAAATATCGACTCCTGTTTAATCCAACCCATTAATCAATCAAATACATATCTTCAAAAGTCTCAACGCCCCCAAGTTCAACTATAAGTCGTAACATGTTATAAAATAATCAAATAAACTAATTTGCAATTAATTATCTTATTATATATAATATGACGAACCATAGGATTCCATTTAAAGGTCTAAGATATCATTAGTGACTACATTCATGCATAGTATTTTTTTAAAAAACCAAAAATATATCTAAAATGTTAGGTATATCAAAATGCTGAATAATTAATTAACTGTTTGTTATCATTTATTGATTTTAATTGTAAAAAGAGGTACCATATTTAATTATGCATTTAAAAATAGCTCTAATATTTACACTATTGTAACCAATATGAATTACTATTTCATTATTTTGAGTGATAAAAAAAGTTTAAACGCTTTACAATGATTGATCAAAAGTGATTAATTGGGAAATTTGTACAGGTTTCTTTCGGAAAATGAGTAATTTCAATCAATTAAAAAAATCTGAAAGTTATCCTGAACAGAGATTATTAAATTTTTGACCCAAGAATCCCCTGAACTAGAGATAAATAGAGCCAGGAGAATTATTCATAATTCATTTCGGAAGGGATGTATTATATTTATAAATATTCAACTTTTGACCTTAAAAAATTGAATATTTATTATTAGAGAATCAAATGAATCCTCTCTTCCCCTATTCTAAAGGACCTGAGAATTATTTGATAAGTCTAATATTAAATCTGGTCAACCTATAATAAAACTTTTTATTTACATGAATTACTTTGACAAATTTGACACCAAGATTAACCATGGCAAGAATTGGTAGGCCACTACTTGTGCCTCTGTAAATACCTCATTTTAAATGAGTCATTTAAGACTCTTAAAAGAAAAGGCTAAAAGTACAGTTGGTATTTATTCCACATTCTTCCTTACATTGGGGTTATAATTTTTCATTTATTACTTCATAATTGTTCACTACTTAACAAAAACTTATATGAGTTCAACCAACCAATCAGCGTTTTGAACACGAATGAGGAAAAGCTGACAACAAAATATAGTTGGAATAATACCCTGTACATTTGACTATTTTAGATCACTTTACCATCGAAATCCTTGAGGGTGTACTTGTCCTCGAATAATTAATTTAAGACGCAATTAATAAAAGAAAAACTTCAGCTTTTTTTTTTCTCCCCCAATGGAACTATGTTCAAATGTGTTTAGCTATGTATTGCAACCCCCAACTATGACTATTATTAGTTGATTTGTATGCATGCCTCTTCATTATAGCATTTTTGATTCGTTTTGTTCAAATATTCCTTTAGATACTACCTGAATTCTTTTCATGTGTAAGCATTAATGCACTATTTTCTCTTCCTAACTCCTTAACAGAACAACAGTTAATCCTCTAAAATAAAACGGAATAGTTAAGATAAGAAGTTTAAATTGTTTATATGATAGCACATCATAAATTTGAAAGGATTAATGTCTTTATAACCGCATAATTTATTTAAGTAAATAATTGCAAATAATGCGTAAAAGTGAAATGAAATTTTAGATGTATGTCACCCTTAGTTGGAATACGTAAGTAGGTTTTTATGACTTTTTCTCTTCAATCGCGTATATGTACATACATTGTGTCCTAATGGAAAGGACTTATGATGACACATTTGGATTTTGTATCATGTTTTTCACCCCACTCATCATATATGTATGTACATACTTTGTTCCCCTGACATGACGAAAGAGATGCTTCATGCCTCAAACATAAGTCGGAAATGTTTTATTTGAGAGAAAACAAGTTTTGAGCTTGAGCACGGTTTTCTTTTTCTTAGTTTAAATAATAATAATAATAATAATAATATGTACTTAATTGCTACATAAAAGCATACTAAGAAATTGAAACAAGCTTAGTTCAACTTTAGAACACTTACTAAAATGAATGGCAATAATAGAATTGAATGTCCCTTTGCTGGGTCATCCTCCTCTTCTCAAAAGTAGATTTTAATATAAACATTTATTTACATAATCTAAATATCGTGTACCCTATTTTTCAAATAAGGAATGGTGCTTCGGATAAATACGATACAGAAAATGGAGTTAATTTGCTAAGTGACGAAGGTGGAAAATCGTATGAGGATGTTTTACAACTGGAATTGGTCCTTACGGCACAGAAAACCTACTCGGATGTGCACGATGAACATTTTTTCATTATTATTCATCAAGGTAAGGATGGATTTTGAAGAACCTACCAACTCACTCCTATGTGTGCCCAGAAAAACCTTGTAGATTATAACTTATAAGTATTTAAAGTGTTGTACCTACCTTTGCACCATGACAATTAGCTGTTTAAATCATTTCCACATCATTTGAAATAGTAATATTAATAATTATGTACATTTCCAACACCCATTAAATATAATCGAATCGATTAGCTCATAAATTACCCCCCCCCCCCTCCTCATATCAAATGCCTCTCTTTACTGATATACCTCTTCTATGTATATAGTACATGAACTCTGGTTTAAACAAATCCTTTCGGATATAAACTCCGTCATTGAAATGTTTTCTACGGATGGTGAAACGGATTTAGTGGACGAATCTCACATGAAGATTATTAATTCACGACTCTATCGGGTAGTGAGGATCCTTCGAAGTCTTGTGGACTCCATTACTCTCCTTGAAACAATGTCTCCCTCGGATTTTTTAAACTTTCGGGATGTTCTCTCAACTGCCTCTGGATTTCAGAGCTATCAATTTCGTATGCTTGAAAATAAACTTGGACTCAAAAAGGTAAGCTAGTCCCATTATCATCAATTTATGTTCATTTATCTATTAATTTGTTTTTTGCTTATAATTTTTGGGTTAAAGAGCAATAAGCCAATGCAATGAAATATTCATTGCCTCGATTCACAATACGCAGATCGAAAAATAAAATAAAATAAAATTTGATTTATCATGTGTTTTCAAA
Organism: Lepeophtheirus nordmannii; assembly: GCA_963680855.1. Taxonomy (NCBI): domain Eukaryota; kingdom Metazoa; phylum Arthropoda; class Copepoda; order Siphonostomatoida; family Caligidae; genus Lepeophtheirus; species Lepeophtheirus nordmannii. The sequence goes on from OY804519.1 coordinate 9,174,047, forward strand.
TCCCAATAAGTTTGTACTGTATAAGTTTTTAAAACTACAGTCTATTTTTTCTTAAATTACATTTTAATGTACAAACAGATCCTCTTAGAGAGATATGTAATGAGCATGTCATATGAAAAGTTACGAATCAATCATTTCTTGAGACTTTTAAAAGAGAGTACACAAAATATATATTATTTAGATTTGAGAATTACCCATGCTGAGATTCCTTCTTGCACATTAGAAGTAGATTTGTAGATCTAAATCATTATCATTCTTTATGAGAATAATATATAAACAAATAAACATTCCATCTATGTACTTTGCTCTGTATAGTATGAGCAATTGAAAGTTGAATGTATGAATCATGATTGCAAGGGAATTTTTTCCTGAACGGTAAAAAATATTATGACAAATTGAGATCGATTCGGATATCTGAATACATCGGTAAATAACCTAAATATATGTAGATTAGTTTAAATACCCTTTTCAATCATTAATTAATTATGCGTTCAATGCATCTTGAATAAGTACATATAGTAATTAAATATGTATTATTTTATTTCCAGGAGAATCGGATTAAGTACAACAAGTGTCATTATACGGAAGTCTTTGACTATAATCCCGAATATAAGAGGGAGCTTCAAAATGTGGAAAAGTCTGATACTTTAAGCAGCACAATTCAAAAGTGGCTGGAGAGAACACCCGGACTAGAGAAAGAGGGATTTGACTTTATCAATAAGTATAAGGAGTCTGTCAATGAAATCTTGAAATCCGAAGAGGAAAACATTAGTGTAATTCGATACTTTATATATGCTCATGATAAAATAAAGTGTAAACAATCGACTCATTTTCTCCCTCTCTTTCTTCCCTCAATAGAAAATGGACAATCCTTCGAGACGAAAATATTCCGTATCCTCTTTCGAGACTCGTAAAATGCTCTTTGATTCTATTTTTGAAGAGGATTTACATAACATTCTCAAGGATAGAGGAGAGAGACGTTTTACACACAAGGCCTTTTGGGGAGCCCTCATGATTAAATGCTATTCTGATGAGCCTCGATTCCATCAACCCAATTCTCTCCTTGATCATCTGGCAACCATTGACTCTCTCTTAACAAAATGGAGATGTAAGTAAAGAAACAGGTTATGTACCTACCCATAAATAAATTAATTATCTAGAGCAGCGACATTTGGAGCATTGATAATCCACTGCTTATGAAATCCCTATTTAAGAGCATAATTAAAGCATCATTATAGGTACATAGGCAGTGAAATAGAGTATTTATAATTCAGACATATTTGTCCAAATTTAATAATAATAATAATTTTGTACGCAAAATAATCCGACTTGACTCACAAAATCATGGCCCTTATATGTACATTACATCAATTTATATAGAATCAAACTTATTTCCAGATAATCATGTTCTTATGGTTCAAAGAATGTTGGGATCACAGCAACTTGGCACGGGCGGCTCAAGTGGATACACATATTTACGAACAACTCTTAGCGACAACTACAAGATCTTCCTAGACCTATTTAACCTCTCCACTTTCATCATTCGTAAGGAGTACATCCCTTCACTCACTCCAGAAATGATGTCCATTCTTCGCACTCATATCTAAAGGAATACGAGATAGCACTCATAATATACATATATCCTGGATGATTCGAAGGTGCTCTTCGAAAGGCTCATACATTTTCCTCCTTTTTAAACAGTGTTAATATAAAGTAGTAATAGTAAATTAATTAATTAATTAATTGTTTCCTCTCAAATATTGATATAAAGTGTTCTGAAGTGTCTCATGATTCAAACCTGTTCCTCTCACCCATACATGAATTGATTTTCTTTTTGCACATTCTGACCTCTAAAGTCAAATTTTGACTTCCATACATATGATTACATTTTGTTGTAAATATTAAATATATTCGTGTACTTATGTATATATATATATATATATATATACAGTACTCTTGCACTAACAAAAAGAAAAGAGTTTCTCATTTATTTTGATTGCCCATTTGGATTTGAAATTACTTTCCTCTTTGCTTGAATGGGTATGATTTTTTGTTTTGTTTTTTATGATGATAAATATTTTTTTGAGGACGATTGTAAATATTATACATAAATGTATCTACGTATTATTATGTATTTGGGATCAATGTACTCTTAAGTCTATTTTTAAGTCAAAAATAATCATATACAAACACAGTTAAATCTATAGAAATGTTGGATTGAATCCATTATTATGAAGTTACTATTGTAGGTAGGTAACTTGTGGTAAATACTCTAGAAAATCTGATAAAATTGAAGGAATTCGATCAAAATATGTACATATATGAGACCATGATTTTCATGACTCATTTGGTTTAATTCGCTCAAGAAGCCGACATAGGTATTTGAATGATAAATGTGACTCATACGATACAACAAATCAAATTATATATTTGCTACATTTTTTATAAAACATACAAAATGATTGGGGGTCTTCTTCATAATCTGCATATTTTGAAAGCCTATGGATTGAGAATAAACCTTTTAACATTGTTTTATACATTTTTGTCAGAGACTTTTGTAAGAATGGAATTCATTTTTGTGGATCGTATGTTCTATGTATGTATGTATAATATATAAAATCATGTGATGATTAATGACTTTGAGCTCCAAGTTCATGACTTCATCCATCAAAAACTCTTGATTTCCAGAAAAAATCCTCTATAGAGACTGATTTGAAAACATTTGCTATTTAAAACTCGTTTGATTTTTATATTCGTATTCAATATTCATTTATGCATGTATTATGAGATGACACCATTATCCTCCTTAGTTTTTTAAAACTATTTACACTCCTCGAATGAAGTGCACTGCTTTTTAAAAGTATACTCATTTATCCTAAAAAATATAAAAGTCATAATTGAATGAAGTTCGTAAAAAGTAGAATTTTTGGGGAGGGGAGAGTCACTTTTGGAACGTCCAGAAGTCTTGGGATACCTGAATTATTCATATGTACTGAGTAGTATACATATATTTGAACATTAAGCATATAAGTAGCAAATAAGAATGCACACCCTTTCTGCTAATTTATAGAAATAGAACGTTTTTACATGACGTCATCATAGTGGAAGTCGGCCATCTTGTAAGAGGCATAATTATATGATTATTTAAATAAAATAAACCTTGAGTCTATTTGATAAAGGAAAATTATGAATTATAAGTCCAACAAATACAAGGCAAAGACTTAAGAAGTCCTTGTTTAAAGACTTTAGCTTGTCTATCAAAAATATCTTTATGCCTCAAACCATAATGTATAGTATATATGAAAAATAATAATTATATTAGGAGTCATTAACCAATCACATCAAGTGTGACGTTATCATCTACATTTGCAAGGATTATATATTTCTCAAGATATTATATCCTACTTTTCAAGTCCTTAATCCATCTAATTGTAAAGATATAACTTTTTCTAATTTCTGAGGTTGTCAACGTTGGAAGGACTCAGTTAAAACCCTTTTAAAGAAATCCTTGGAATACAATTTCATAGAAATTTTCAGTACCTATAAATAGCTTAATTTGACTCAAATATCAGCGTTTTTATCTTGAATCAAGTTGTGTCTTATATTACCAGTCCTTTGCATTTTTAAAGCCATTTTAATGAAGTTCCCCACGACATTTTTAGAACTTTGCCCACTCTATTAAATAAATATTGCAAATCAACAACAACTATGTCTCCAACATGGCGTCATTTTCTGGCTCATTATGCACTATGTATAGCTTCATTGATTGTGCAGTTTCATAAACATCAGTCCATAAATCCTACAGCTACATATATGTACTAGCTCTAAGGATGTAGAGTCAGCTGTTGTTTATCATTTACATACATTTGAAAAATATATCTGCATAATATGTATATTATGAATTATTAGGAGTAGATATTCGATAAAATATTTTATTCAGATCTTACCCATAATATTTTAATGATGGTTTTATTTTATTATGCATCCTACTTCCTCATAAAGATGCATAACTGCATATTTCGAGTTTGCAAAAAAGGATCAAATGGTTTGAGCATAACACAATGCTCATTATTGATAATTCATTTATGTATAAAAGTATCTAGGAAGACGATACTTGTGATACTATTTATTTATTTTTTTGCTTATAGCTTACAAACAACAAATGTCCATAAAAATCAACCAACCAACCAACCTCTCTGGGTGGTCCAAAAGTTATCTTTTTATTTTATTGTTTTCTTACATAAGGCCTTAAACACATATGCACAACCGTATCTACATATGTGTTGTGTTGTGTTGTACCTTCAACCCTCACTTGGGCTTTTTGTCGTTGCTCTATATTTTTGTATAAATGACTTCAATTAACATATTTCCTTCGATAGAGTCATGATGACGCTCACTAAAGAATGTACTTGAATACGTGATAATTAGGGCTTTTAATTTGAAATGGAGAAGGGGAGGGTTCATTATTTTGTGAGATCACTTGTATGTACACATTGATCTATGTACATTTGACAGTAAATGAATTTTTTCAACTGCTATTATTAAAACAGAGGCCAAGGGAGGCTTATCTCTTTATCTCCATGGACCAGTTAGAGACCTCCTCACTTTCAAAAACATGTTGTTCGTCAACTAAGTGTTTCAATCAAATGATAAACTCTGTTTGAAAAACAAAACAAAAAAAAAGTATTAAAATGATATTTTATGAGTTTTTGATGAATAAAGAAACAATTTGTCCATCAAATATTTTATGATGTATTTTATGTTTATTACAATTTTAATACATGAGGGAAATACTAATGAAAGAGGAACTTATTTACTACAAAGAATCGGGGGTTCTTCAACCTTTTATTCAAAGTTCGAGGACCCCTTGTACGGAAAGTTAATGGAAAAGACACATTGATGTACACACGATGTACATATTGGTCGCACTTTAAGCCTGGCTTACATAGAAATGAATGAGGCCGAGACTTTCAAATGTTTTAACGAGTCAAATCTTCGTCATGAATGTTTTGAACTTGATTCTACATAGAACTCATGAATGTTTGAAAGTGTAAAGTAATTTTAATGTAAAATTTCCTTTAGGTAAATATTTTTGAGGTCACACTCTGCCTTTAAGCATGAATGCAGTCTTTACACTCAGAAAATTCATGGTCAATATGCAAAAAAAAATATATGATAAATAGTTTTATTTATGATAACATAGATTTGTGACTTTACATAGTTCAAATTAGACTGTGAGTTTATGAGGTGTGAATTACAATTCATCATTTTTTAAAAAAAAAAGAAATCCTTTTACTCCCCCAAGACACATGCGTCATCAAAACTTGATAAAATAATAATTGCAATTTCGTAAACTGTTTATTAGAAATGAATAATAATAATACATATATATATATAAGTACATATAATTTATGGATCTGAACAAATGCAATTTTGAAGGACTGTGTTTAGTATGAAAATTCAAATACTTGGAAAAGTTTCCTCGTATATAGGTCAATTGACTCTACATACATTAGGCATTTGCACATACAAAACAGACATATATACATATTTTGTAACAAATAAGACTGCTATTAATACAAACACGTTGATGTTTCAAGGAATGTTGTTTGTGTCTCACAAGGAATTGCGTCAAAACATGGTGCTGCTGAGTCATGGAGAGATACTCAACGTTTTTACATACTTTGTTATGGATGGATATTATAATTTTCATTCTTGTATTAAGGCAATAGTGGGCTAAAAATTGGCTCCATTTTGATTGATTTTGTATATTTTCTATCAATTCATTCGATATTTTTACTCAAAATACAAAAAGTTATACAACACATGGGCTGAAAAGTCACAGGCCTAACAAAGAAAAAAGGGTTTTTTTTGTTGTTGTAAAACTTAGCTTTTATTCATCAAAGTCATATCCACTAAGAGAAACAAATGAGTTCCAGCACCGCTTTAACATTTCAATAGCACTTTTGTAGAATGATGTATCTTTTGCTTCAAAATCGGCCTCAGTTTCAGCGATAATCTCTTCATTCGTGCGAAATTTCTTACTGGTGAGCATTTTTTTAGGTCTGCGAATAGCTAGTAGCCGCTGAAAGCCCAGTCTGGCGCATACGGTTGATGTGGGAGCTATTCGAAGTTCAATTCATGTAGTTTTGCCATTGTTTTGATTGATTTGTAACACGGTGCATTGTCTAAATTTATTTGCCATATGCGGTCGTTGCAATTTCGGCCTTCAAATGCTCCAACAAAGTTATATAATATTCACTGTTGATAGAATTTTCCTTCTCACCACACACATACCAAAATATCGAGGCTATAAACTTTCCAGCCGATTGTTTGGTTTTCTATTCAACATTACATATCTAATTACCGTTTTATTGTTGGATGGAACAATAAATATTAAATGACTTTCTATGGGGATTTTTTTAATAAAAATAGTTGTTGATTTTTAGTAAGAAAGACTTGTATCAGGAAAATTCACGGCAAGAGTTTTAATTTAAATATATTTTAAGAATCTTATAATTGAATCTTTTTTGAATCACATTCCTTGATTTAACACATTTTTGCCCAAGTACAGAAAACTAAACTACAATACATACTACTATGAGCAAAAAAGCCCAAGAAACTTGAATTTAATTTTTTGAGGGGATGATTTTGATAGGGATAAATAGTTTTGCTGTTTATGTTGGCACTACTGTACCTGACATTTGTGTCAAATTACACGTAAAAATACTCATTAGTGTTTGAGATACGTGTGAAAAACTTATGATCGAATATTTTGTTTTTTAAAATGTCTGAAGGATGATGACTAAAATGAAATTTATAGGAATGTTGTTGCAGCCAAAAAAGTTCAAATGAATACTCCGGATTGAAATTTTGAGAATCCATGGTTTATTTCTCGATTTACATAGTCTATTACTCAAGAGGGGGATGCTACTTTTGAGGGTTTTTTTTGGATGAAATTAAATACGTACTCATATCGTTGATCGTTACCTAATCATTCTCATACTGTGGACGGAAAATTTTATCCCACTCATATCGAACTGTGTCACCTTGTATGACGTCATTTAAGCAATGTTTGCTCATTTGAAATACTTTAGTAAAATATTGATTTTTAAATGAGATAAACTGAGGAAGAACTTGTTTGCAGAATCATTACACAAACAGTTATAAATAGGAATGTAAATCATATGCAATTCGGGCGTGTGATAAAAAAGTGGAGTTGGCTCTTCAAACAGGTCTTTTTGTTTTCCAAAGCTGTTATCATTTTTCTAATATTACTGAGGGGAGAACATCTACCTGATAGTAAAGATGTCGCATGAAGGAATACATGCATTAAGTTTAATAAAGCAAATAAAATGTAAACAAAAAGGGCTCAAGTCCTCGTATAATTATTATTAGTTAAAAATATATAATTTCCTCACATTAATTTCAGTTAATTTTCTGCCTCTCATTTATGTTATTATTTATTGTTGTATATATAATGGAGAATAGCAGCTTGTAGCTCAGTAAAACGTCATGACAGCTCAAGCTGCTTCCCCCCTCGACATTCATTGAATTGTCAGGGTTGCCAGGTTGGTTTTCTCTTTCTTTTTTTATAACACGCCCGAATTGCATATGATTTACATTCCTAGTTATAAACCTCTCATACCGGTCCAATATTTCTGGACTGAAACGTAACTTTAATTCTAAAGGTTGATAGATGCATTGTTTTAAAGCATGTATTTATTGGATCACCAATTAAAAAATAATTTATTTTTAGAACAACGTACACACGTAGAGTACATATACTTTATTAAGGCCCATTGTGACCTTGAATACACTTTTGTTCTATTCGGTAATTCATTCTTTTGTTGGTGTGAGAAGGAAATTCCATAGGAATTATTAATAGAAGTGATCCCCCATTTTTTTTCCTGGCCCATTCAAACCTAACAAAAAATTCCAATGAAGAAGGAGAATGACTGTAGATTAAATTATTCATTTATTTTTTTCTATTTTTACTTAACAAACGATGAATAGCCCTTCATTTGCATGATCTACAAGCATCTTCTTAAATAACAAGTACTATTAATAATATATATTTTACAAATACTACCAAAATGAATCTCTTCCATCTATTTTGTAACTCATCAAGAGGAGCAATTCTCTTGCAAACCTTTTTTAGATTTTAAAAATATCTTTCTTTTTAAAGGTGGGCCTCTACCCAATCCTAGCCCCCCCCCCCCCATCTTGTTCTGCACTTTTATTCAACAAGAACAACTACGTCCCTTGAGGTCAAGGTCAACCCGAAATAACAAGTAAAAAAAGAAGAAAGAGTTCATGACTCTTAAAAAAAAATCCATGTTTCCCAACACACTAGATAATAACATTGAAATAAATAACTAACTCAGTGAGGCCTCATTGATTACTCAAATCCGATTAAAACATTCTTTTTTTGATGATATCAGATCCCCGTGAATGTGTGGTACAAAATTTATGTGTGTCTGCATACATACCTAACGTTAAATGCACGACTTTGCGTTATATTTCAATCACTGGGATTTTATAACAAAGATTTTTAATGTTATTTAAAAAATATATATATACATTTATAAAGCAAAATATCACGGGACAAAGCATCTCGAAAGTTATGTATATACTAATTGATTAGTTCAGTAGCCCACCTTGGCCCGCATTTTACTCTGTTTGCAAAGATTTTTGTATGAAGTAAAGGTGAGTTTGCACATTTGATGACCGTGTACTCAACAGAACGTTTTAACAGCCATGGGAAACATGTATATTTTTAAGAACTCTACATATTTATGTAATATCGTCAAATCTCAACAATTCTTCTAGTTACAAATTGAATAGCTTCTCTGTCCACAAATTTTTCTGGGTGTATAGGTGGGAAAATGCCACATAAATACATTGTGTAGCTAGGGTGTACACGGTCGATGTACTAATTAGCCACAAACCTTTGATTCTTATGATGTAAACTATGAAAAAAATTATAAATATGCAATTGAGTTCTCCTAAAAATAATGTCGATTTTCTTACAAAGTATTTTTCCCCCTGATAAAACACTTTTTTTTCCTACAGAATAAACGATTACAATCCCTCGATTTGCTAAGACTATAAATACCTACAACTTAGGTACAAGTTAAGTTTAAAGAATAGGAATACATTCCATAAGTATTAAGTAGTAATTGTTAAAAATGGTGCCTAATACCGTGATATCTCAATTTTTTGTTTACGTGATATTGTGACCATGTGTGTGGTTCGACATCGCAAAAACAAGAATGATTTTTCTCATAAAGAAATCTGGACGTATCCCTTGACAAATAGGTTTAATGATAAATTATAAGTCATTGCAAAGGTCCCTCGTCGTAACTATTGAAAAATAATAGTGTATACATTTATTGAATCTAGAGTTGAAATCAAGACCAGCTCATCTCAGACTAAGAACATGAATTTGAGGGGTAAAGACTAAGACGGTACAAAGACTTGAAAGGGTTGAGATCAAGATCAAAAGCTGTTCTTATTTATTTGTTTGTTTTTTATAGTAGAATTTTTTTGATCTATTTGCAAGGTGAGAACAAGACAATACCAATAATTTGAATGGCATAGTTACAAAACCAAGATCCGACCAAAGAAGATCTCAAAAACCAAATATAAGACCCTAATATTAAATACAAATAAAGTCGCATCAATGAAATGAACGATCTGTATAGACAAACAATCATATAATGACGCATTTTTGGAGTCCGATCCGTTAATTTGGATCGTAGACGATCCTTCCAGGACAAGAAAGATATCCCCAGAGATGTTTTTCGAGGGAAATTAGACTTTAAATCTCTTTTACGTCGAGAAGTTTTAGCTTTTCCTGGCTTTCTCAATTCTCAAAAATACCCGGAAATTTGAATTTAATTTTTTTATGGGGGGTTCCAATAGGAATAAATACTTTTGCTTTTATGTTGGCACTACTATACCTGATATCTGTGCCAAATTACGCATCAAAATATTCATTAGCGTTTGAGATACACGTACTTTTGATTAAAATCGAATTTCTAAATCGTTAGTTTAAAATGTCTTTAAAAGAGGATGACTAAAATACAATTTAAAGAAATTTTATTGAACCCAAAAAGTTACAATGAACACTCGAGACTGTATTCTTTTGAAATATTTTTCGAGAACCATAACCTATTACTCAAGAAACACATCATCCAATTTTTTATTTTATTAATAATAATTAATTAAAAAAACATAAGAATTTCTATTTTTCTAGGATTTTTGTTAAGGATAACTTTTGCGTTACTTATGTTGATGTATGCATTTTTCACCCAATGGCTAAACTATGTAAAGCATAAATATATTTCACCCATGCTTGCATATGATTGCTTAAAAGTGCATTATGGAATGGGCAATTAAATAAATTATTAGTCATTCATACGTTACTAATGGTCCTTCAATTGTCTTGCACTAAAGAATGAGGAAGTTGATTTATGAATTTAAGTGTGTTGTTAGATATTTCTTTTTTTTTGCATACCTTGTACAAATTAAATATCATGTGCATATGTTAGAACACGTTTTCTTATTAAAATATCATGTGGTGTATGTAATGTTTTATGTTCATTGAGCATTCGGAGCTTGCTAGTACCTGATTTAATGAATGCCTTTTAAACCGTAAAGATGCAAAGATAAAAAATAATATTGTTTTTTATTTACAAACTTTTTTTTTAATGAATTAAGTCCTTGAAATCAACTAAGGCACAAAGAAAGTGAAAAAATTGAATAAAAAGTACCGAAATACATATATGTGCACATAGGATATTATTTCTTTGTACATCCCTCCGATGTATGGAGTGAAAATTTAAATATTATTAAATTTTTTGAAGGTCTAACTCCCATAATTGTTTTATTTTGTTCTGTTGATGAATCTGCTATTTAAAAAAATGATAAATTTTAATATTTAAAGGTCGCTCAACACCATTGACAATTTAAAAAAAAATCATTTTTCATTATTCTTTCATTATTAACTAAATATCTTTAGATACTATGTTTGTCATTGTATAACTTTTTTAAGTCAAGTTAACAATCTTCAAAATTTAATTATACTAAACTCCTCTAAAATGTATTTTGAGTGATATAAAGGAAGGAGAAATGAAGTAAAACAAAATGAATATACCGTGTATACCGCACAATATTTCATTTTATTTCTTTCATTTGATAATCAATTCAGCATTAATTGGAATAAAACTTTGTGTAATGTTATTAGAATGGCTTTAATCTTTCATTTATTTAATCAAAAATTATCTTGTAATTTTGAACTTATTACAAACTATTTTATGTACTTTACATTACCACTTAGATGCCCGGTCAATTTATTTATTAGACCTTGTTTGTCCTTGTTTTTGTACATCTACAGTATACATGCATATACTCTTAATTTGTGATAATCAATTAAAATGAACCATGAAGTAGATACTGTTGTATTGATCAAGACTACATATCTCAAGACCAAGACGATATCAAGGCTTTAAGAAAGGGATCGAGTCGACCAGTTCGATACCAAAAAAAATATTTATTTTTTTTAATAAAAGAAAAACAATAATCAAATGCTTTGGTCTTAACACTGAGACTACAACAACATTGATGTTGTCAAGACCTTAAGAAATTTTTCTTAAGACTGATTTCGAGACCACGTTGGATTTCGAAAGCCATACTAGTAGTAGGTACATACATCGGTAAAGCAATTTGTTCGGGTGTCCCTGGATATTATGTCAAAAAGATTGAATGAGGTCTTTACACTTGTAATCAAATCCATCACAAGTCATAAAATCAGAGAAAATATACATTCATACATAATATGATAAATTGGCCAAAGGCTGGATAATTCTAGGGGCTCTGATATATCTACAAAAAAGCCTCATGATCAATTATGATGATTTGACATAAAACTCATCAACTAAAGACTTGCGTCAATCCTCTATACCCTTGGAATATTTCACATACCTGTGTTTGGTTGTTGTGTGTGTGTGACGTAAAATATTTAAAAGTTGACCCTATCAAAGCATAAATTAAACATTTATTTTTTAACGATATAAATATCTAGCCATTAAAATCTCATGAATCTTTTTTTCTTTTTTTTTAATCTTAGAAATATTGTACATACAATATCAAGGCCTTTTTGAAAGGAAATCCTTATTTTTAGCTAACACATACATACATACTTAGATTCAATTGATAGTTCAGCTATGCGGCTTTTTATTGGTAAAGAGACGGTGGGAAACGATTTTTAATTCAAAAGACTTGGATTTGGCATAAAGTGAATCCATTTTGTCCATGGATTAAAATGTCTTTTCATATTAAAAAACTTACCTCTCATACTATAAACAAAATTATAGCATCTTTGTTTATTGCATAAAAGTACAAAATATGTATAATCATATATACATATTTAAGTGTGTAAATTTAAAATGATTGATTTGGATCGCAGGAATTTGTTCCCCTATCAAAAAATAAATGATTTTGAACAAAGGAACGTGGATTAGCCTTTTCATATACTAATATATTTATGAAATGTTTTTTTTTGAGAATGAAGAGCTATGAGTATCATAAACTTGTAGGTTGCAGAGCTGTCATGACCTTGAATGACTTTTGATAATACTTTAAAGGAAATGGGATTTGATGGATGAGTTGATAAGAGTATGGGCAACTTCTATTTTTTGAATATGTTTGGTAAAGAAGAAAGGAGTCAGGGGTAAATACATCACTCTAAGGACAGATATCTTTGAGACTTTTAACCCTCCAGGATGATTTCCATGACCTTTTGCTCTTCATCAAAATTCAATTAACTCCTCCTAAACCTACATATGTAAGTACAGGCAGGCACATATGTACGTAGCTGTAAAAAAACAACAACGAAATACCCACACGGATATGTGGTACAATGAGGCTGGTAAAGATATGGTTAAGCCATGGTTGATGCAGAAATGAATCGTGCAAAAGTTGAGTTATAAACATTCCTTATAGACATTCAGATCTTTATGCATAAATTATTCTTGCTCTGTCTATGTATGTATAATTTACCCATGTAATAGTCATGAAGAAGTTCTATTACTGTTTAAATGGATATTTTTTTTTATTTTTTTTTTACTTATGATTGGATTTTCTCCTCCTTGAAAGGAGGGTGGGCGGAAAAGAAGATTTTCTTAGATTGCTTAGAGATAATCCGATCAAAATATACACACTTAAATTTCTCCAATAAATCGACTTAATATCCACTCATTCTCTTTGATTATTATTATTATTATTTTTATTATTTTGTCTCTAATATTAATATTTAACTGTAAATTATATCTCTATGTATATCCATGTATGTTTGTATATCAATGATTAAAGTAAAATTATCGAAAATACAAACACACAGAAAAATGCATTTAAAAACTATTTTAATTAATGTAAAAACTATCCAATTATCAATGCATCATATGGAATTTATCACGAGTTAGAAAAAAGAAGCTTCCAGATGAATAAATAATAAGTATGTGAGTGGATTGATAAGCTACATAAGGATGGGATCTCCTTGGTTCTTTCAACCTTTTTTTCTACAAAGAGAGAGAGAGAGAGAGAGAGAATAAATTGCTCAAAATCAGTAAGTAGGTGTCTGTAGATTGACAAATGTTTTTTTTTTTTTAAATGGGTCGAATGCAGTGATAGTTTAAGGTTACAATGTAGAATCTTGCTTATAAATTCACTTATAAACTTCTTCACCCGAGACAAAGACGATATCAAGACATGAAGAAATAGAGATCAGGCTGAGAGCAAGAAAAACAAAATGCTCTTGTTAATTTTTAATTTTGGTTGCCTTGATCATGGATTTGATACTAAGACCAAGGTATTTAAGGAGTAAAAAGCAAAACTGGTCTCGAGAATCACACTGCAAGAATAACGTCATGAGTGACACATTGCCTAGTTTTAAGTACCCTTGAGGAAAATAGAGCCTCTATCCAAATTTCTTCTCTGGCTCAAATCATCTTATGCTTGCATATAGCAATCACTCACTTTATGTATCTAGGATATTAGCCGATGTGAGTAGACGGAGAGGCGGCTTGAGCGTATCACTTAATAGTCTACATCACTTCATAGCTCATAAAAATCATTTTACAGTGTTAATTGATATAAAGCTATGAGCTATGTATGCCTACTTCAAGACATCTTGTCATATATGTACGTACTTACCTAGAAGTATAAATGATGTTAATCCCTGGAAGTTCAAAGTAACCATGCGTGACATGCTTCAAAGTCTATCTTCTCTTTTTCGTGTAATCCTCTCCGTTAATAGCCCTGATATGATAATATGTAATAAGTAGACCCATGACTTCATAAGAGGGGAAATTATTTCCATAATTTGACAAATTACTATATACATATGGTAGATATATAGGTACTTTAATATGTTGGTTCAAGGTTAAGCTCTGCTATTGTTTATACCACATTTAGTCACCTGAATACATCATACATAGGTCTGTAAAATTATAAATAAAATATCTGAGTTATGGAAGATCAATGCAGGGACAATCCCTTGAATTAACTAGAAGTATGCACCTACATGCCTACAAATATAATACTTCGTAGGTATTCAACAATGATTTATGTAGGAATACCTATGCAGGATATTAATTGCTTTATGTCAATTGTTGTGCAATTTGACGTCATGACATACTGAGCCATTGTTGTTTGTTTGTCAAGATGGAAATATCAATTTAATATTTGAGTCGAAAGTTCAAGTGGCATGATTTGATTGATTGATTTTTTTGCATCTCTCAACCTTTCCTTTGCCACCCAGGTGCATAATTAGGTAATTTAGTTAAAGAGGAAGAAAAGAAGACCATGATAAAGAGAAGGCCACCAATGCCATCGTTCAAATAATAGGTGTTCACAGACAGTAAATACTTTAATGATGACATTAGTGGCCTTCTCTTTATCATTATAAATAGATTACAGATTACATATTTTGCTTTGCACATAGTGATTGATCTTTATTGAATCTCGCAACCCTTCTATGCTCAAAATGACTCACCTATAAGATAGTGTCCATGTCGTCCCCAGATGTTGAACACTTTTCACTTTAGTATATTTGTAAATATATGTTTATTTCTTAGCAAGAGTTGACTCGTCTTTAACTCATCAATGATCAGAATGATATTAGAACATTTTGTCTAACGTCACAGATTGCTTCATAAATCAAAGGAACACCATGTTGGGGTCATTTAGTTGATATATTTATGTAGTTATTAAATAAAATTGACAAATTTTGAAAGAATTGTCAGGAAACTTGATGTGACGGCACTAAAATGAAAAATACAAACAAAAAAAAAACAACAACACTGGATGCCAAAAATAAACAGTGATATTTGAATAAACAATAGTAGTAGGTACTGAAAAGCACTATGAAATATTTAAACATTCAAAATGAATTTTGTTCCAGATCAATTAGAAACCAGGAAAGTAAGATAAACGGAGAACAATATCTGCTCTTTGCAAAAGTGATAGTTAACTTATGGACGACACTATGTAAATGTCGTTGCACAATGCTCTAATACTATATTAGGGTCTGATCTACACAGAGTAAAGAGAGATAAACTTTTGGAGAGACGGTAAATGTCCTATTATTTATTGATTCTCTTGTAATATTGGTAATAGTGCATACGAACTATGTTGTAAATACTTCATCCAAGATGGTTGACTTACACAATGATGACATCACGTAAAAACTTTTTTGCTTTATACCCTATTGAGTGTTGTCAAAGGACGTCAATATTCTGAGAGTGGGCCATAACGAAATAGACGTTAGCAACTAAATTTGATAGTAATAAAAGACCTTGTTCCCACATAACAAGTGCTTTTTTTTTTTTTTTTTTTTCATTTTAAGACCAGTGGATGAAGATTCCTTAATTTGTTTTTGGTAATTCCTCCCTTTTGTTAAATAAATATCTACATACATAGAGATATCAACAATTATGTAACGTCTGAAAAGACTGTTTTTTTTACTATGTAGATCGATATTTGTTAGAATTCCCGCACTTTTTCAAATGTTTTTTAATTGATCATCGGCTGTTTATCTTACTCAAGCATTCAAGTACGTTTCATACTTTTATATGCATAAAAATTAATATAACTTAAAATGAGGAACAGCTCAGATAATTGTATGAAGGCGTTTGTGAGAACATCAATGACGCCTGACATGATTCTGAATGACAGACTTAATTGAAAAAGAAACGAAATGATCAGTTATTATTTACTACCAGTATTCTTCTATATAGAAAAGAACATGACATTTCTTTATTTTGTAGCTGTTTCTTTTTCAATTAAGTCTGTCATCCAAAATCAAATGCCGCTGAAGTCAAAGATCTTTAGTAGTGAGTTCTTACCCTAATAAATGACCTTAATAAGTAGTATATGTATGTACTTACGTCATAGTTTACTCTTCGTCAATGTATTTATGTTTTAAAACTATATCAAAACGGAGAAATCCTCGTCACATGATGTATGGATAATCTAATCCAATTAACTACGTGTTATATCAAGGTAAAAGTGATTATTTCTTTCAAAACTTGAAGAATTACTTTATTTATGCTTTTTTTTCAGGGTGCCTTTTACAAAAATTGGATTACTTAGACACTATACATACATATATTTCCATGAGTCCTTACACGACGGACTTGTAAACACATGTTACAAAATGAATGACGATACAAAAAAAATGAAATACAATAATCACCCTTCTATGACAAGGTCATGTTACTACAATATTAATTCATAGTACATAGGTACATATCGTCATGATAAGTACAGGTCCTCTAAAGGTCAAGAGAAGTACTCTAAAACGTTTTAAGAGTCTTGATTAACGTTTAATCAAGATTTGACTTTATTCCTTATTTTACTCGTTGAAGGATGAATACGGAGATAAAGCCAATTTTGTTATAAAAAAAGTTACACGACTTTCGATAAGAAATTAGATCTACATATGTTCAATGGTCCTTGAGTCATAACTTAATTCTAGTTTATCTATCCATTTGATACAATACATATCTCAACCTCTCCTTTGGAAAATATAATATACTCAGCTCTTGAACCATTTTCTATTTAACACTAATTGGAGTTTTATTGATAAATAGGTAAATGGATAAATCAAACAATTAATAATTATTAATGTTTTGGGGATACCTTTGTGAAATTATTAACCTGATGTAAAAGAATTTTCTGATATAATATTCAATCTATGAAAAAAATGTTTACTTTTCTTAGAAGCAGAGGGTTTGTACTGAAAAAAAGTTTCTTTTTTAAACAAGCATACCCCAAAAAGTCGCTAGTTAGATGTTTTCACGTATATACCGAGCTGTTTGAGACTCGTGTGTTTTTGTGTGAAGGGGGGAGGAATCTCTAAGGAAATATTTGTAGTCAAATATAAATATATTTTGGGAAATGATAAAATTTGTTGTCAAAAGAGTAAATTATAAAAAACAAGAATACATATTTTTTTTTGTCTAATCTAAGCATATTTTTTTGTTGAAATTGTAGTCAAAATGTATTTATTATAAGGAAAAAACACAAGGACAAGATTGTTTTTTTTTTTTTTCGAAAAACAAAACATAAGTTGTATTTATATAATATAAATGATAAATAACGGTTCAAAAGTCGAGTCTCCATGCTGTGAAATATTTATTTTTGGGATAAACTCATTGTCGTATGGGATGTTTCAGTGATTAGTATTCAGCTTTAATATCTGATACGTTAAATTTATTGCCTCTCATAATAAAGGGTTAACTGAAATTTAGTGAAATAAAGAGATAGCTGTGACAATTGGGTATGGTCAGTTATAACTACTAGCAATACCCACGACAAACTTTTCGAATAAACAAAAGCACACTGTATTCTCCCTTCAGCTGATTTTCATCAGTTGACTCTTTTGATTTAAAGCAGCTGACTCTACAAGCTATGAACTCAAAAAGGGTATTATTATTATTTATGATTTTGATAGATAATAATATATTATATCAAGGATTGCGCGCCCTTTTTTTGAATTTTTGAATATTATGCAAGTATTAACGATTGGTTTGTGATTGGTATAATTTGTCAAAGTATATTATATCTAAATAATAACTCTGCCCAATATTAACAAGTTGGCAACGAGGAAAATAAAGAAGAGTAGCAGCTACCAGTTGTTTTTCCAAGATTTTCCTTTCTCTTTTGTGAGTTGAGGTTGTGAGTGGACAAAAAAGCTCGTCGTGACCTTAACCTTGTTAAATAGAAATCATTTGAAAAGAAAGACTAGAAAATTGTTCATTCCTAGAACATGGCGTTATCCCATTGGCAAACGAATCAACACTCTATATAGATTTAAAAAAAAATCTTACCTCTTATTTAATTATAAGTGTTCTGAACGAATTTGCTCTTATGAAGCTGGTATAAACAATTATCTACTATTAAATGAAGAAATGTCCAACAGTAAATGGAAAGAATAAAACCAACCTCAAAATGACTTCAAGTCTTTTTTCCTTCTCTTTCTATAGGAAAGGTTGAGAGATACAATCAAGATAATTGATAATTCTGAGAAGGAAACATTTGTAATGTAATTCCCTTCCTGAATAAAGAGGCTTTTGTAATCACAAAACCTACAATTTGGGTATGCATAATACAGATTCATATGAAATGATCCTATTGAATTACAATGAGGCATGCTTGAATTATCCAATAAGTCAACACACAACTGTTTATTTCATTAAATCCACGAGATAAATAATTACCTAATTAAATATATTTTATCGATAGAATGTACATTTTACATTTAAATATATACTATATAATACGATTCTAAATATACATATATTGGTTCAAAAATAACTAAAGGGGAATGAACAACCGACAGGAGATTTGCAATTGAGGATATGCTTGTCCAGTTTAATAGCATGATCCATTAAAAACATCATTAAAAAAATTATGACTATTTCCGTCATAAACTCCTTCTCCTGATGGATACATTTTTGATTGTGACTTGCAAAAAAAAAAACCAACAACACTAATGGGTAATAATGAAATGAAATAATTCTTTTGTGATGGGGCTCTCTCAAGGTTAATGGGCAGAAGACTCGTCATCCTTGACACTTTGATAGGCATTTAGTAATTTAGTCATGTTAGGGCTTTTGATTTGAAATGTTTGTTTGTCAAAACCATTTTGGCTCTTAACCTTAGCTCGAAGTTTCCATCAAGTATCTATTTTTTTTTAATACTTTTTTTTTTTAGAAATGCTCATCTTTAAGAACGTTTATGATAAATTCTTGACTTTGACATATTATGATCCAACTTTTAGATCTTTCCAATCGCTAAAAATACTTTGTCAAATATGCGAATTAATGTCGCATATATCTGCAAATTTGCATGATCAATAGTGTTTATTTACAAAATATTGGTGTTATCAATTGCAGTATCGAATTAAATAATTCAATTACTTGATTAACAAATCAATGTCATGTTTTAATTGACGTCATAACAAAATAACGCAATTCAAACCTTCGACGAGTGTTAAACTTAATTCAAAGCAATATAAATTTATTTTCATTGGTACAATGTTGTAACAATGTACAGCAAATTTAATTGAGTATATTTGATATGAGCGTTTTATACATTTTACTTCAAAACTTATAATTTCCATAAATTACCTTATAGATATGTATATTAACAAAGAATTTGGCTGATATTTTACTTGTGTAGTGTTCGATAGAAAATGCTCTTTGAAATGAAATTCAAGTATTCACCCTACATAATATATAATACATATTTTTAATACAAAAACATCTGTTACATACATTGACTTTTAACAAAAGATATCATTTATCAAGAACATATAAAGAGCAAGAATAACTCAAAGTGCAACGCTGAGAAGAACATTAAAAAAAAAAAATCATGTTTTTATCCATATAATATATATATAATATGCCTTGTTCCCCCTCCCTCTTCCTTACAAGATATGTACATATATGCATAAACGAAACATCACTTGGAACAAGCATTAAATATTATCTGAATGTCAACGAACAGAGGGGATATAAACATATACATTTATGCATATTGCATACTTTGCCACGTTATTTAGAACAATGTATTTAAATAGATATATATTTAATTAAATAAATGCATAGAATGTTCTACATATTATATGTATGTATAGGTAACGATCCATTGTCAACATTATGAAATTACTAAAATGAACTGATTGATAAGTGATTTTGTAATGAGAATATGTTCAAATATATCGTTATTTCTGTCCATGGAGCTTTTGATCTATTCAAATGACTATATATATAAATGATATTGGACTAAAATACAGTAATTCATTTACCTTTTCCGGTCCAATGACGTACATAAATATTTCTAATGCTTAATCATAATCACGACGAGCTTTTTTGCCCACTCGCAACCTCGACTCACAAAAATAATAACAAAAAGGAAAGGAAAAATTTGGAAAAACAACTGGTACCTGCTACCCTTCTGTATTTTACTTTTTTCAACTTTTTAATATTGGGCAGAGTTATTATTTAGATTTACTGAGCATTTATAAATTCTATCAATATACAAACCAATCGTTAATACTTGTATATCAAAAATTCAAAAAAAGGACGCGCAATCCTTGATATAATATATTATTATCTATCAAAATCATAAATAATAATAATTCCCTTTTTTTATTGATAGCTCGTAGAGTTAGCTACTTTAAATCAGAAGAGTCGACTGATGAAAGTCAGCTGAAGGGAGAATACAGTGTGTTTTTATTTATCCCAAAAAACTCGTCGTGAATGAAAAAAAAACATAGAAGAGTTAAAGGGATGAGTATTTTTAGCATCATTATCTAAGCTAACATAGATCTGAAATTTTATGCTTGTGCTCTTAACTAAGCTAGAGAAAGAGTTGTGAAGGTACTCAGTTAAAATTCAATAGTAATTCATTTAAGCCAGTTTATTCAAAAATCTAGCTCGGAATCTTTGTTTGTGCTCATTTTTATGTGTTATAATGAACACGAATATAAAATCTATGTTAAGGAAGAACAATTCGACTTCAAAGACTATTAGCATTCAAACATTTTGGTCTATCATAGAAAATGGCTTGACTTGAAATTCATTCAATATGAGCGATTATAATAGCTCTTAATAGGGGAATTTAAGTCAAATCTATCCTGAATATTCCCGTTTCTGCTAATTGTCCATTAAAACGTCCCAAATATGAAATCAACCCATCATTAACACAAATAAATGGTAAAGTACTAGAATTGATTTTATTAAATAAAACTTCAACTATCTTTGCAATTATTCTGTATTTTATTCAAGTAATAAATATTCTTATATAAATTGATTATTTATACCTCAAATATGACCAAGATGGGCGCATGATGACGTCATCGGCTAATATCTATGATGAAGTCATTTATCAAAGATTATTCTATTCTAGGTTTGTCCTTATGATTTTTGACGGAATCAGTACACTCTTACTAGATATTATTTCAAAAACAATGTATTCCTTTTGTTTGTCAGGAGGAGTCAATGGCTTGTGCACATCTTGTCACCTCCAAGTTTTGCATTCCTTTTTGAAAGATTGAAAAACTCAAGGAAAACCTTATTGATGCATGTATCTATATAGAACTATTAAGTTGAAGGTGATCAAGAGTGCATCCAATTGGAAATGGTCGATAATAGTAAAAATCAAATAAAAAGTGGGCTATTTACCATAATCATAAATGTTGTCGAAAGGGAATGAAAGACTTTACAGCCTTAAAATGTTTGAAGCAATAAAACTCGTGAAATAACAAGAGAAAAAAAAAACAGGGGAATTTGAATTTAGTTTTTATATGAATTCCAATATGTGTAATTGTTTTTGTTCCTAAGTTGACGCTATTGTTATTGACATTTGTTCCAAATTATCTGTTAAAATATAAATTTATATTTGAGGTACGTGTCCTTTTGTGAGCAGCTAAAATTAAATTTTTAAATCATTTTTTAAAATGTCTGAAAAATGATGGCTAAAAGGCAATTAGGACAAATGTTTTTGTAATTAAAACCTTTTAAATGGGCACTCCAGATTGAAATTTAGAGAATTCATTGTTGATTTCTTGAGATACATAACATATTACTCATAAGAATCGGCCGTTCGATTGTAAATTTTAATAGTATATCTAAATTTAACAATTATTGCTCTGTAATTATTGACTTAATAAAATTTTGTAACTGTTTTTAAAATTTGAAAAAACCGTTGGCACATGTGTAGGAATGTAAATAATATGCAAATCAGGCTTGTAAGAATCAAAGAAAGAGAAAATCATCAACCTGGTAACTCTGACAATTTGATGAATGTTGAGAGGAAAGCAGCTTGAGCAGTCATGACGTTTTACTGAGCTACAAGCTGCTATTCTCCTTAATATATACAAATGAAGACATCAATAATACATAATAACATTATGTATACCATTGATGAGAGGAAGAAAATTAACTGAAATTAATGTTAGGAAATTATATATTTTTAACTAATAATAATTATACGAGGACTTGAGCCCTTTTTGTTTACATTTTATTTGCTTTATTAACCTTAATGCATGTATTATTTCATGTGTGATCTTTACTATCAGGTAGATGTTCTCCCCTCAGTAGTAATAAAGGAAAAATGATAACAGCTTTGGAAAACAAAAATACTGTTCAAAGAGCCAACTCCACAAAGTCTCGCACTCGGCATTTTGCATATTATTTACATTCCTACACATGTGAATTGCATTGGGGGGGGGGGAGGGGGCTACTTTTGAGGGGGTTGAAATGAATTTTGATCATGAAATAAAGATATTTCAATTCATGATATTAATTGCATATATATATATATTGTACTAATGCAATTAACTATGAGTACCCTGATGATAATCATTTGCAACATTGAAGCCCACACATGCAAAAAAAATAAATAAATTGCATTGCTTTGTATAGTGGCTTTACATTACGTGTAATACTATTCATTTATATGTATAATTCTTTTGAATATAATAATAATAATTATTATTCACAGTTGTAAACATATTCATTCATTTCCATTTTAGCAAATGATCAAGTGTGAAATAATTCCATTGCTACAGTGTCAAAGAAACTACTTAAATAGGCACATTTAAAGCTATCCATAAATAGAAGAAATCCCCTATCTGCATGATCTTTCTAACCTATATATTATTTAAATATTAGGAAGATATCAACAAATGCATCGTGTTAAATTTACGATGAGATCCTCACCGTGTAACACATTTACCCCCTTAGTACTCTGTTGTGCTCTTCTTTTGCATCACGATTAACCCGGCATATGAAGTTCAATAATATAATATGTACTTCCTTCAAGAAGCCTACAAATAATAATAATAATAATAATAATTAATTGTACCATTTCTAACATAAATATAACGATGAATCTGATTGAATATCTTCTTGATGCTGAAGTGAGAACTCATAAATTAATTTGTATGTACATCAAGTGTCGCACTAGTAAAGCTTTTTCTGATAAAAACAATTAACAAAAAAACGCTATTTTTAAAATTGCAGATCCCTCAAGTCATTTCTTACATGGTATCAGGACTTTAAAGATGACTTTTTGGGGATTAAAATTAGTCATTTTCAATGAGGTCTTGTACAATTTTAAAGCTTTTTTCTATTGTTGTATTATTTTAGTCATCTTAATCTACCAAAAAATAAAATAAAAAAAAATACTTAAAACAGCTGTTGTGCATTTTGTCTTAAAAAATCTTAGAAGCGTTCAAAGAACAGACATGTTGCTTTAAAAGACATTAGATATTTAGCTATTTTCAGCCATTTTCTCCCTTTGTCATTTTTCTTCAAAATAGCATCCATTTTATGTGATAATGTACTTTTTATATGTATGGATTAAATCATATCGAACAAAAAAAAACCATACTACTTGTCCCATAGCTTTTAAATTGGATAGACATATGAAAATGGCTGCCAATTTTGACTCAAATATGAGTTTTCCCCATCTTTAAAGTGATGTTACCATTAAAATTATACAGTTAGCGTTTTCTGTATGCCTTATAGCAGAAAAAAAACAGGATACTCTAAAGGTTTTGTGGTCTTAATGGTATTTTAAAGCATATAGTTACATTTCTAAAGATTCAAAAAGGATTAAAGTACATATCTACCCAAAAAGCCTTTTAAAAAAAATGCTTGGAGACTCTTCCATACTTTGACAAGGGTTTTTTTAATCATGAACTAACACATCAATTAAGACAGCTTAAATTCAAAACAAATCCTTATTTGGACACACAATAAGAGCAAAGCGGAAGTCTTTAGTAAAGCCTTTTAAATGGGCGTGATTCCTGAGAGTGCTTTTCTGATCTACATACAGACATGATGGTGCTTCCTTCTATAAGCAGAGAAGGATATTTTGTCCACAAAGTGTTGGTACTAAAGTATTTCACTCTCCTTTTAAGAGTTAATTAGAAATAATAATTTGTTTCGACGATCTTGAAGCTACCTCCAGTTAAATATATGTATGTAGGAACAAGAAAATAATAATAATAATATGATGTGTTCTTGCTACTTCATAAATAAAATAATTATCGATAGATTCCTATGTATACATACGTACTCACGATTCCAAAGATGTTGTTCTAAGGATACTGGAAGAGTCGTTAAGATGTAAAGGAACAAATATAAATAGGGAATTGAAACGAAAAATGAATTATGTTACTCACATACATAAATATTATTATTGAATCCTTGTTTCCGCAAAGATCAAAAATTAAAACTAATTCCTTATTAACTTTAATTTATTTATTTATTTTATTCTCAATGCGATTACAAGGTCATTATTATACGCGTAAATTATAGTTTGATTAGTTTATTAAAAAACTACAACTACGAACAAAATATCATAATTAATAAGGGATATATGTAGTCAAGGATAATTTTTTATTTTTGATAGAGTTAACAATTTTCAAAAAGTTTTCAAAGAAAATGAAATATCCAAACTCAAAGCTTAAACTAATCATTCATTAGTTTATTTGAGTTAATACATTATCCAGAACACTTAAAATACTTTACTAGACAATTTATATCGACCAAAATACATGAATGAATATTTAAAAAAAAACACATAAAAGGGTTTCAAAAGAAATATTTTTTTACTTACTGTTAAGAATTTTCAAATCTAATGGCATTCACAAGGCAAGTCCCTCGATAAAATATCAGAAACTAGACTCTAACAAGATGAGTAAAGACATTGTTAAGTTAATTTTGCATTTCAAATAGTTCATCACATTTCTTTACCCTACAGTTTGTGGATCATGGGGGGTTTAAACGCAATTTTTGGTGATTCGGATCGAGTTTTTTTTTTTTTTTTTTTGTCTAAAGTCTTTAACTAAAAGTTCCAAATCAAGTAAATTTTCTTCATTAAGTTTCTCATCAAAAAGTCACGGTCATGGAGTTGACTCTGAATTATGTAGACAAAACACATATTAGTGATGTATCAAATATCTAAATACCTGAATATGGAGATGAAAAAATCCAAATTTGATACATGGAGATGAAAAAATCCAAATTTGATACATGGAGATGTAAATAGCCAAATTTTGAAATTTGCGCAAAACTTTTTTTTCTAAAGTGCAGATAATTTGATGATTCGAATGTGAACGTGAGTATCACTAATATATATATATGTACACAATATGCATATTCTGAGTTACAAATGATTAAATAAATAATCATTGACAAATATGTTAATTTTTAAAAATAGATACATATAAGAAACTTTTTTGTATAGCAAGACTGAGTATATTTAAAATCCAATGATATAAGTTCAATTTGCAATTTTTGACATTAAAACTTTTGCATTATCCATTTGATTTGTTGTTGGCTTTTATTTTTTTTATTTTTATGGCCCACGGGGTGATTTGTTGTTGTTTCTTTTAGAGCAAATGAAAAAAAAAATAAAATAAAGAAGGGAGAAAAACCATGATTTATTTATTTCAAAAAATCCCTACCCCAGAGTAGTTAAAACCAAATTGACACCACATAAAATAGTAATAGTTAATTTATTATTGCAAATATATGCTTGTTTCAGAGTATCAAATAGTCAGGTAATCAAATGGGTGGTGCATAAAGTTATGTCAGATTCACTAAGCTTCATATAAAATTAAAAGCGTTTCTTTTTTTTTTTTATTTGAAAAAGAAACAGAACGTGGGTTTATATATAATTCCACTTTTTGCTGCTTGTGAACTGGGTTGAACTTGTGACATCTCTAATATGTATATGTATATTAATAAGACTCCATACTACAAAAAAAAAATTATTTATAAAAAAATATACAAACAAATATACTAAATAGATATATACATTAAATCCCAGAGATGAAAAAGTTATAGTATACAAAGCAGATGATGATGACCCAGTTTAGTGACATTCATCCCCCAAACTTAATCTGTTGTTTGTTTATGCACCCAAGTGACAAAAATATTGAAGATAAAAGATTCTAATTAGAATATGTACATTTGAATGTACACATTTTTCTATAAATATAGTATATATCTTGATTTCATAATGTCATTCTTTTCTAGGATTGGATAATTATTTATTTCATAGTGGATATATGTATATACGTAGTCACCCCTTACCAAGATTTAATTTGAATTAAATTAATCAACATTTAGAATACTAATGCGTATGAGGAAAGCAAAAGTTATCAAACAAAGAAGGGAGACGAGGGAGGACGGGAATTTTTTTTCAAAATCATTTGTCCAAGAGTTGACTTTTTTGTTCACCAGGGGGTAGCTGAATTACTCTCTATAATAAACCTTGCAATCTCCATAAATTTCCCTGGCTACTTAAATTAAAACAAGGTAAAGTCTCTGAAAGGAAGATAAATATAAATATTAAATATGTTGCTCAATAGCGACATCTGGACGGAAAAAGTTAAATTTTTCCTAGCTAACAAGTACGTTTTGCTACACTGTTTTATAGCTTGATAAGGAAAAAGATCTACAAATCAACAGCTGATGCAAAAATATATTTAGGAGTGGTTGATACTCTAGGAATAACATTATGACCAATGGGCTTAGGTAGTGTTTTTTTTTTTGAAGATCGAAATAATATTTAACCCTTGCACGCAGAATATAAAATGATATTATCACAACAAGCAGGGCTAAAATTGATTCCCAGTTTTGTAAAAAAAAAAAAGTATAGTCACATTTTTTTGGACTACAATACGACCATGAAGAATTTGAGATAGAGCAAGTCTTATGAAGAAATCTTATAAAAAATAATTGCAATTTCGGCATGATAAATATTTTCTACTTTTTGACACAAAATTAAAACAATATTAAATACCAATTTTGGTATCCGTCACTATCTAAGGTTCCTCCTTCAAGGACAAAGAGCTATACATCCATTTATACATATAAAATTTGTCAATTAATTTTATATTTGATGACTTTAATATGTGTAATCAAGGTTACATCATATTGTGATTAAGAAATGGATGATGCATAGACGACAATTTCAAGGCATAAAGGAAACCTAAAGCCTCACAGAATATCTTTAAAACTACTAATGGTCATTTTTGACACCATTTGTTTTAAAGTGAAATTTGTGGTAATAAAAATTGGCCATTCCAATAAAAAAATAAAGAAATTAACGAAACTGATCATAAAAGTACATACATTATCTTAAAAATATTCAAGAGGTATTTTTATTAAAAAGGGTTCTGTATGAATCCATTGATTAGTATCAATATGATATAATTATTATTATATCAAAAACTTTGGAAATAGAAAATTTTGACAAATTATTTATTTATTGAAAGGAACTTAAAGTGTCTTTATCAAGGGATAATTATAATAGCTATAGAGGAAAGAATCTCATTCTGTCTGCATCACAAATGGAAATGGAAAATCAATGTTTTAAATCTTTGATTATTATTATCTTTAGATTATCATTAAGAAGATAGAAAAAAGGAAAATAAAAGACACTAAATAAAATTTATAAATATTTTTGATTATAGTTATTATAAACCGATTTTCTCATAAATTCTAAGAAAGGAACGTCTAAAAAAAAAAGAAAAAAAGAAGAAAAAATGAAATTTTACAAAGTAACGTTAATCATGTGATTTTATGACTTTATAGAATAAGTACCAACAAATATATGTACATATATATCTACATGCAAGTACCGTTAGTAGGTACATTAAACGTAATTGATTTTAGGCCAAGTGCATTGTGGAGGAATGTGACATGGTTTTTAGTTTCTCTTTATTTAGAGGCTCAAAGTAAAGGGATACAAAATATTTTATAATATAATTTAGTTCTTCTAAAAATGAGGCTTTCAAGTCTTTTTTCTTCCAACTAGAAATGAATTCATTCAAAGAATCAGGATATGAGCGAATTTTTATTGTGGAACGTACATAAGTAGGAGAAATCACATAGAAAAAGAATAGTTATATCTCTCAACCTTTACTTCTAAAAAAAAGGAAGAAACACAATACACCAGAAATTAACACTTAATTGCCCAATTACACCCTATACACCCCAACTGTTGAGCCATTCTTCTCTTTATTTCTTTGGGAGTTGTTCACAGCTTTTGTTGGCGATGCAATCAACATTCAGGATACGAATAAAGGGTTTTGACGTGACGTCATCATTGTGTATGTCAGCCATTTTGAAGGAGCAATATACAAACAAATTATGTAAGACTAGAAACCCTTGTTTCTTTGATATTTTGGGCAATAGTTAGATACTCTCATGCAACTGGCTGTCACAATAGGAACAGCAAATATAAGGACTCTATCATTTATATCTCAGAACCTAATATTAAGTATTATAAATATATATTTGTATACATAATTATTCATGCACTTTTACAGTGTGTAGCTAATAAATTAGCCATTACTTCATACAAAGATATTTTGCTAGTCCCTGATCCATCTGGAACAAATGGAATGGATAAAATCTAGCCATTTCATTGGAACTATCAATTCCTTGAAATCAAGTTGCATTCTGTACAAGTGTTTATTATTTGGTTTTTTTCAGTTTTACAGCCTATTTAAAGATGAACTTTACTAAGGATCGAGTAAGGATATTAATCCATTTAGAAGCTATACATATGTTACCCAAATTGCGTCACTTTGAAATATTATGCAGTCTGTGTCATGGGTCAAAACAAGAGGATAGCTTATCAAGAAACACTACGGAATTGTGTATGCTTCAAAGTTATAAAATGAAACAATGTTTCAACATTTATCTACACATGTTTTATACATAACCGTTTATTATTATTATTATTATTATCCTTAATGATAAATCATCCTCGTCCTCATTTGTCCTCCTCTCCAATGTGTGTATATATGTATATATATGTACATGAGGGCATGATGATTAACCTATGGTTGTAGAACTGCGTACCTTCTCATCCATCATGGCTCTAGCTAAAAGAGTAGATACATAAATTACATTATAGGTAAAAATAAAAAAAAAAAAAAAAAGGTATGTATGTATTCTACATCAACTTTATTTATTTATTCGAAATACACGAGGGATGTAATTCTAGGGATTTGTCTCATCCCTCGTTCACCAGTAGCGGAAATGAATCAGACGGAAAAGTCCTTTCAAAAAAGATACACTGAAATCTACAACCACAAAATAATGAAATGATGCTCTTAATTACTTTTTATACATTTTTTTTTTTTGCTCTCTTAATTAAAGATACGTTAATGGAGGGGGTTAATTACATATGTTGGGTATATTTATCTACTTAATGTATGTATGTATGTATGTACCTCTACTAAAGCTTGAAGGTTTTTATTTTATTTTTAATCCTTACATGCACATATCTTGTCTATGTATGTTCATACATAATTATGTAATTTGTGAAAAAAATGTCCTCAGGAAGAAGAAGGAATCGTACAAATTAGGGGGTATGGGGAAGCAATATATATATATATCATGATTTGTAGTCTCAAAAATACCCACTATAATCTATATATTAAGTATAAGTTTTTCATTTTTATTATGTACACGGGGTCTTCTAAATGTGTTGTATTTTGATCTATTTAGGATGTATTTAAAGTTTCAAGCCTCTACATATATTACAAACTCTGACCGAACGAGTTTATTTTATATTAAAAAATGAACTCAAATTTAAAACGATTAATACAAGTTTGAAACGATTTGAGAAAAAATGTGGTTAATAAATAAATTGTATTCGGAAAAACTCGAGAAAGTAAATGATTTTTAGAACACTCTAAATTTTTAATTTTGTCCTGTCAATCAATTTACCAATTCAAAACTTGTAAAAAAATTTGCATTTACAGCTCATTTCACGTCTTTAAAGTTGGGATAAAATATATTTTTTTTGAAAATTTCATTTTCTTCTTTTATAATAATTATCATCCAAATAAATTATTGAGATAAAGTGTTTATGATTTTATACCTTTTTATATATGAGTGAACAATCTTTAAAAAAGTATATTTACTAAAACGTATCTTATAAAATTTTAAATAAAAAACAAATGTACCCTGTATAACACGCAGTCTTTTCTTTTTATTTATTCCATTTCATATAATAATAAATTCAGCAATTGTTGTAATAAAATACAATGTCATTAGAAATTATTTAATTCGGAGTGAATGAGATCTATTTAAGATATCTTATTGAACAAATAAGAAAAATATGAATAAAACAAAACATATATTTATGATATTACAAATTATATATTTACATATATAAAGTTTACCGTTCAAGTATCCCAAAACTTTTCTCAAGGATTTTACTTCTGTACATATAATGAATAGCATGAGACGTTAAAACATCTCTCAACCTTTCCTTCAAAAAGAAAAAGATAGAACGCCAATATTTATCAGCTATTCTTCTTCATTTATACAAAATAGGAACTAAGTCATAGCCCCTAATAAGAGATATTCAAGTTCAGCGAATCAAAACACTTACAAGGGGGTAAAAGTACCAAGACAAAAACGACAGCTAACAAAAGAATACACACAACGAGCTTTTTAGGATGAACAAAAACACTATGTACTCTCCCTCTTTCATCTGTTTTTCATCAATTGACTCTTCTGATTTAAAGCAGCTGACTCTATGTGTTATGAACTCAAAAAGGGTAATATTAGTATTTATGATTTTGATGTATATATAAAAATTATATTAAATCAAGGATTGCGCGCCCTTTTTTTGAATTTGTGAATATTATAGAAGTATTAACGGTTGATTTGTATACTGATAGAACTTATCAAAGTATAGTATATCAAAATAATAACTCTGCCAAATATTAAAAAGTTGACAACAAGTAAAATACAGAAGGGTAGCAGCTACCAGTTGTTTTTCTAAATTTTTCATTTTCCTTTTGAGAGTTGAGGTAACGAGTACACAAAAAAGCTCGTCGTGTACAGTGTACATTTTTTATATTAAAAGTAAGTGGGATAATGATTTGTACATAATATTAATAAACAAACTCTACCGTCATAATAAAGAACTAAACATGAATCATAATTTTTTTCTAAGCTACAATAAAACATTAATAATGAAAAATCAATTAATTTTTTTTTTCCTTCCTTGCTTTGGCATGGGAGTTATTTTAATGTTCGAAGAGAAGTCATTACTGCAAATAATAATTATCAGTGTTTTTTTTTAACTATATAGGATTAAATGTAAACGCTCGATTACTCCTTTGTGAGGTTAATGTCCAATTAGATCATTTGGAGAATCTCTCTTTCCATGCTTTTTGTTTTTTGAACAGAGTGGCTTAGACAAGGCCATTGTATCAGCATGTTGTTGTTGTTATAAAGTATTTTCCAGGTTGGCCTCTTAGGCCTATTAAAATTTTTACATAAAATGATGGTTGTCGAATGGATGCAGCACGTGT
This sequence comes from Lepeophtheirus nordmannii, assembly GCA_963680855.1. Taxonomy (NCBI): domain Eukaryota; kingdom Metazoa; phylum Arthropoda; class Copepoda; order Siphonostomatoida; family Caligidae; genus Lepeophtheirus; species Lepeophtheirus nordmannii. The sequence continues at coordinate 9,205,983 of OY804519.1, forward strand.
ATCAAAATAGCATTTCAATCATTGACACTTTGACATTGAAATATATATTTATATAGTTATTGAAGAGATCTGTGACTTTGTAAAGGCTTTAAATGTCTGTTGTTGTTCCTGGTAATTAGGAGAAGAGGACTCGGCGTTGATAATGGAGGCACATACAAGAGTCAATGAAAATAAAATCTCACTTTAAATCATTTTATTTCAATTAATGAAGTTTTGTTTATGTCACTTATGATTAGATGCTATTGAGTGTTTTCAAATACACGTAATCATTCGCGAAGTCGACCATCCTGGATATAAGTTTATAAATATAAAAGTCCTTGTTCCGTTTTAGTTAAAGAAAATTATCTTTTTTTATTCAATAGTCTTATTGAACAATACAGAGTCCATTCATAGGGAATTTCACCATCTATTAGCTGTTTTTCTATGTCATGAATCAGTTACTCCAGTTTAATATTTTTATTTCTAAAGCCAAGTTTTCATTTGATGGGTCCATTTGGTTTAATATTTACAACTATTCATAGGGATTGTCTTAAAAACATTTATAATTTCCTAGAGACTTTAGCATTTCCCTTCTAAAGGTCTGATTAAGGAACAACAAAATGAGTGGCTGTGCTAAACATATTAAAAGGAGGTACAACTCTCTAAAAAGCATCATTTTGGCATACCTATAAAGTGTGACCTGTTTTAAATTCAAGTTAAAACATGATCTTACAACTATTAATGAGACTGAAAGAATAATAACTTGACTCACAACAGTCAATGAACTCATAACTTGACTCTTTTTGACGTTAGGTAGTGGATTCGAAATGACTGGTGTACGCATCATATGGACCACTTGCTGTGATACAGAGCGAATATCCGTATTATTGTTACTCTCTGGTGCAATCCTCCGTCTATTTATTCTGGGTATAATAATGAAAATAACGAGAAGGATTCCAGAAAATACAACGGTTAACATTATTATTAATTTTTCTGTTCTTGGAGGGAGAACCGTCAAGTGATTTACATTAATGATAGAAACTGATGGAGATTCCATGAATATGGTAAAAAAGTAGACAAAATAGAATATTAACACAAGAGTACAACAATCAAAAGCTAAAAAAAAAACCACATCAATATTTACATTAAAATATTTGCCAGAATTAAAGAAGGTTTTACTCTTGTGTTAACTACCAGTGGAATTTGTGATTTTCAAATCCCAAAAACTCCAAACATCCCGCCTAAATCTGAAGCAGACATATACAGTAAGGATTTGCAGTATAAAAATGAAAACAAATGTTTTAATGAAGACGTTGGAGCCTAGAAGATACTTTTTAATGTTGACTAATACTGTAAGCTTGGAGTTTGACAAAACAAGGATCCGTAGTATAGTGAGGCATATCCCGCAAAAGTCTGAAACAAAAAAAAAGAAAAGAATTTCATAAAATATTTCAGTTTTCACCAAGGAGGTAAGTGGGTTCTCAAAATCAATTTTTGAAGGCCTTAATTCTACTTTCAAGTATCTAAAAAGGTATTCAGCTGACAACAAATAAATTGGTGTTAAATTATGAAGACCCAACAGCTCCATCTGACCGTATATATAAGATATCCTCATGTTCTGATCTTGAAAATAAAATAAATGTGTACTAAATATTAAATAGTTTCTGGTCTTGATTTATGTAGGAATTTAACACGTATTTTCATGTTCTCTACATTTAAGATCAACACAATACCAAGGCGGAATAGTTGAGGAAGAAAGGGTGTGATTCAACTCATCCAGTAAAACTAATAACCTAGGACTTTCCAAATCACAAAACGTTTTGTTGCATGCTCAAAGTTTTGATCATGTTGTGATAAAAGTCAATCAATCACTCAATGCCTTGATCTTGTCTCGGATAAAGTGGTTTTAGAATTACAATTATATTAGAGTGTCAAAAGGATAATTGTATTTCTGTATATATACTCAGTACTAGGGATGCGCGGTACATCCAATACGACGGTACAAAATTGTCTTCAGTAGATATTTTGTGTTTAGTGTTACACCGTAGTATGTATAAGGTATTGACATCTCAATTGTGTAGACATTTGTGAACAGTATCGGCGGAAGGCCTATGATAACACCATTAACGAACATAAATGTTTTGTCATATATATATATATAAACAAGTAACGAAACGCACCTATTAGCTGGGACATATTTCCTTGTCTTTGATACTTTATTTTTCCCCCGCAAGATGTCACTCGTAAAGTACAAATATATATATATATATATATGTATTTATATATGTCTTCCCTTTGCAAAGTTTACCTTGTTTTAATTGAAGTAACAATGTAAATTTATTGAAATTGTGCAGTTATTTATAGAGTAATTCAGTTCCTCTAAGGACAAAAAAAGCCAATCTTAAGACATGTGAATTTGTAAAAAAAAATTTATCCAGTGGTCGTCTTTTCATCACACTGTTTCATAGCTTTGCCACCATCTAGGTAGGTAGTTGAGCCCTGGTAACCTTTTGGTTACTAGGTAGTTAAAAATCAAAATGTAAAGGGTGGTAGGAACTTCGGGTCATGCCGCGCATGTCTACTTAATATGATGGCACACTTCAATAAAAAGGATGATCTCAAATGTCGCAGCCTGTTACTTTTTAAAATATACTCACACTCTTGATGCACACATATAATCCATATGTAATTCAGTGGAATATTCACCATGATTTTGTAGTTGACAGGGAAATCAAAGCCTGGTGAGGATATAATTTGAAGAATCATGATGGCATTCATAGCAAGGATATGCATCCAGCACGTATAGGCCAGGAATGCATTTACAATGGATTTGAGTTGCTTCACTTTTGATATAAAATAAATGAGCTTTGCATTAATTAGAGTAGCCAGGATTTTAAGAGGGAAAAAAAGAAGGGGTAGGAATGGTAGAATGCTCTGTAGTACTTCTTCTGTTAGAACAGTCATTCCGTTTCCCTCAATAGTCAAAGGATAAATGAGACTATTTAGAATAGTTCTATTCCTTTTTTTTTTTTTTTTTCAATATAATTTTACTCGCTCAATGAGTAATAGAAATTCTAATTCTAATTTCAACTCTCATTGTATTAATAGTTATAAGTTAAGTATTAATTTAGCGTTCACTTCAACATTTGGGAGAAGGGTCCTCAAGTCAATTAAATTGATATTTGATTTCTTATATAATCCACGGTTTTAAAACAGATATAGACTCTACATAAATAGTACGTTAATAAGTCAATTAAACATTTAAAATTATTAAATCGTAGGAAATCTCCTTATATTATTACTAGGGCATTGAAATTGACGAATTGATTCCATATTTAAATTACTAATGATTATTTTAAAAATACATCTCAGATATAACATCAAAATATTTCATTCATGTCATGGGGTTTTTTTTTTCTTCTTCATAATGCTCTTATATGTGAATAAGTATTATAAAATCATGATTATTACATCATTGTGTTCACCTATGTACATATGTAAGTAGGTGAGACAGATATGTCTAAATATTGACCAAATCAAAATGCATTTTTGTATATATTGTGATTCTCAAGAACGAATTTCTCATTATCGGTGCATCAAATAGACAGAGGAAAACCATTGGAATCAATTATTCACGAACAAGCGAGCACACTTTTTTAAACATCATGCCATCACTCCGATTTATTTGTATGCATGTCTCAATATTTTATAATCTAGGCTCATACTTGAATGGTTAACGAATGCATCTAACAAAAATATATTTATAGTACATTTAGACATAAGCAAACAATTATTAAAAAAATGATTCATATATTCATTTTTGGGCTCTGCAACATTATGAAATGAATTGCATCACTTACAACAGATTAGGAACAACTAACTAACTACATTGTCATGAAATCATTTATTTTTTTATTATTAAATTATAGTAGACTCATCAATTCAATCTAAATCATTCGTATATTTCAAACTTCAAAAGCAACCATGGAGTTTGGGATTTTGAATATTAAACGTATATTTGATTTACCTATCAAATATCTTTAAAATTCAAAATGAGAAGTATATTAAATTGAGGGAGTCACTTTTGTATATAATACATAAATGCTGAACCATCTTTTTACATTTAAAATAATCCTTCTCTTCAAACTTATTTCGAACATTTTTAGTGGATGTATCAGGGTATATGTACTTATTTATAGATTTGTAAGACCTCAATACACATCAATGTAAATCGAATAAAAATTCCAGGATTATCCAATAAGAAGTAATGAATGTTTCAATTACCTGGAGAGTACTTAAATCTATTTCAAAAACATAAATAATATTCACAACTCTGTGTATGTATACTAAACATTATGGTCAAATGAATCCATGATCTCCTTTGACGAGAAAGTAATTGAATTAATATTATAGTTTTTTTGAACTACAAAATATTCAATTTTTACAAACATAATGTATGTACAAATTATCTTTAATTAATATGTAGCAAAACATGGAAAGTTTACAATCAACTCATTTAATCGTATTTTATCTGAATGATAGCGTTTACTGTCATTGACCTTTAAGGAATTGGTGAAGCGAGGATAATATTTGCTATTAAAGTGTTTCGAAGCTCCTATTGAATATATAAGTATTGATTAATTAATTACTACGAAGGATTATTGGAAAATCTTTTTAAAATACAGAGCAATTACCTTTTGAATTCATCAAGTGGCTCGTTAGTACATATCTATTTACAGAGTACAAAAGATGAATGCTTATATTTGAAAAAATATTTTAACTGTAGCCAGTCTGCTTTTTTTTTGTAGAAAGGATTCAAAACTACAGTAGGTCCTTGGCTTGTAACTCCTATAGACTTAAGACTCCGAATTCAATAAGGTATGTCCTGTGTAATTAGTTGAGTGTTTCATTCCATAAGTTGCATCCCAAAAAGGGCAATAAACACTCAAGTTAAATGAGGATACTCATGTGTGATCAACTTAGCTTATTATTAATCAAAAGCGAGCAAACAAAAAAAACAACACACATATAAAACACGGATTACGGGTTATTAGTCTAATATTTTAAGTCAATTATCCAATTCAATATGTGTTACACATTTAATAACATGCAATTTAATAAAACAGTTTGTTCAAATTGGTTGAACATTGGTCTATAATGATGACTGAAAAGTCAATTTTGACTTCAACATTGCTTTATACATTGAAACAATGTCATCGCCAATAAATCGTAGTGATTAAATACCTAACGAAGGAAGTTAGATGCCAGAGAGAGACTTATATACGCTGTATGAAAGGGCGGTCTTCTATTGACGTTCATGAAAAAAGTGAGAATCCTTCCAATCTTCGGTATGTCTCCATTTAAAGATTTGTATTATTCAAAATTACTTGTTATGCGTAGACTAAATTATAATAATATAATAGGCCACTAGTCTGGAAATTACTTTTCACATCAAGGTTCTTATATTAAACAACAAAAAGTCGAAATTGATTTTTTTTTCCAGTCATTCTTGTATTAACAGTATAAATTAAGATCATCTAATACTATAAAAAATATAAAAAATGGAGCCAAATTGACACCCTTGATGTAGCACATTCATTTTCAAATACTTGAAAGAAACTATGAATGTCTACTTAAAGATTATATTATTATAATTCAGCTTTTTGAGACGTTGAATTGTACCATGGAATTGATGTGAATTCTTCATAGCTCTTAGTCCTTGATTTCCATTGATTTTAAATAACCAGCATTATTTTGGATTAATAGCAGATATTTTACACGGAGGTAACACTTCATTCCTACCTTATGAAGTTTTACAAGAATTCAAACTATTATCGTTATGGAATAAGAAGTCCGCCATATAGGCAATCCTCTAAGATGTTTTTGAATCCCTTTTAGATAGAGAAGATAATAACCTGACAAAAACCGTTTACAAATGAATCAAATTGGATGAACAAAATCATTGGTGGTATCCAAATAAATTTATATTTTGGTCTAGATATTGATTATTCAAAATATTTGAGTATTAAATGATTAAATACATAATTAAATGAAACAATTAGAGGCTCTACTTCCTGGATGACTCTTTCAATGTTTATTTGTTAGTTTATACTGGAGGATAATAAAATCACAGTTAGTTAAACATATCTCAAATAAAAATTCGTCATAAAGTTTTATGATCCAACAAGATATTGCGAGTTACATAGTTACACCTATATAGTTTATGCATGTCAATTTTGATCCCTTGATGTTATGTAAATATATACATACAAGTACCCACCTAGCTAGCCTATGGTTGTAGACTGTAGATTAATTGAATTCTAGGTAATTGCCTTCCCATATTATGGCGTTTGAAAAAGACAAATAAAATTGTAGTAATCAATCAGTTAAATGATGACACGTGTGTTTAATTTGTAAACTCACCATTACCTGGTTATATGAAAAAAAAACACCCTATGGTTACTACCTTAAAAACTCATTTTCATTCTTCTTCTTCTTCTACCTAAACCTGACTTGTTGTCTAACATGGTCATCAATTTTATCTCCCAAAAGGTCAAGGAGTTACCGTACCCATTATTTTCAGAGCTTCTTAAAATAAATAATGAAATGCTTTCAATCGTCTTTCATACTTTTAATTGACCAGTAAATGACTTTTCATTTTCATTGGAGTATTGGCTCTACTGGATGGATAATTGGGTTGATGAGACTGAAAAAAACCTCAAAAAAAAAAATGAGGGAAAGTAGCTTTGACCCACTAACATGAATTATTATAATTATCAAATACATGGAGCACCTATTAATTATATTGTTGATGAAAGATCGAGTAATTAATTATGTAATGTGTAGATTACACAAATCCTTGCATCATATAATTAATGCATCACAAACCATGTCGTGCTACTTGTTTGCATTCATTAAAACCTATTATTTGCACGAGTATGAGTATGTCGTAATTGGATGGGGACTCGAGTCAAATTTGCATACTCTGTCTCATTAATCCACGACTTTAAGAGACTCGATAATTGTAGAACATGAATAAAATGAAACTCGGACTCAAAATAACCAGATCTGTAACTAAATAAACGTATACTTACATATAAGAATTATGACTTTAGGCTTAGGACTCACGTAAATGTATCCTTTATTTCAAGTTATTTCTTAAGTGACTCAAATTCCACTATATCTTCAAACTCATTAGACTACGAATGGGGATGTAAAGTAAAAATAATGATGATTTATAATTTTGAAATTTAGTTATGTTTGTTTTACAATGGTTGCAGTCTATTGAAACATGGAAATATATTGAGTATTTATCGTATATACCTACTATAGGTATGCACAAATTTCGATTCCATTCATAATATATACAATAGTCAAGAACGTTGACTAGTTTACATTCATATGAATCCATACATAGGTAACATGGAAGTTCATTGCTCTTGATTGATGAATATATATAAGTATTCAAATTCATACAATGTACATACCTAGCAAGTCACTGGATACCTGTTTTGTGGTAAATAGACTCAAACGTACAAACATATTTGAAATACTATGATATTTCAACATTTACGAAAATAAGTATTGAAAAAGTTCGCAATTAGTCTTAATAGTTTTAATCCATTTATTTCTGCATCTAAAAAAATGCAATAATACATACTACTTTGTAGATAATGGTTGCATATGTAACCATGTAGGGGAATATACCGACGTTGTATAAGCAACTACATAATATAATATGTAAGTTTGTAGGAGCGGCAGAGACAGAGTCAATAATAAATTATATCCAATGATGATGAAAGGTTCAAGGGATCAATTTCAAATGGACTCTATAGTTAAAAGTCCCTGACACAAATGCAATCATGTCTACAAATACCGGCTATTATATTATTGTATATAACAGGTAAAATTTACAGTTAAAGTCAAGTTGAGTAAAGCTTTTAGTTTGTGCAGTATTTTAATCACTCATTTGACGCATAATCTATGTTTGGAGCTGTCAAAGTTTTAATGACAAAGATACTGACAAAAAACAACAACCAAACAATAGCATATAATTCAGTATAGTTTACACACATTCTGAACTTTTGGAACAAATCCAATATTGAATGGGCATTCAATATATATCGTTACTCATTTTGCGAATTTCAATTCGCTTTTTGTATTTTTACATACGTAATAAAAGTGTTTATGCCTTAGGTAAGATTTTTTACCCTCGTAATCTGATGATGTAGAGGTGACCTTGGAGCATGCATAAATCAACATTAGACGAAGAAGAGCTACATGGTTTATGATTATTATTTTTATTATTGGTTGAATGTAATGTATATAGAAATAATAAGGTAGTATTATAATAGAACAACATTGAGATTCTCGATAGCCCATGGAAATAAATATCTACATAGAATCACGTTTGAAGACAACACACCTCAAAAGTTCGTAATTACTTATTTTATTACACCAAATTGATGAGGAGGTTATTATCCGTGTCATTTGTGAATAGATACTATGTAGTAGACCCTTTCGTCTCGCCAATGAATAAAGGAAATGACATTCCTGAGGTTTAGCCATGTGATTTGTACCTCCATAAAAACGGAGGTATATGGAACACTAAGATACATTTAGATACTATGTATGTAAGTCTAAGCATCATATTGAGAGGTTCCTAAGTCCTAAGCTTCATTGACTCCTTGCTACCTTTGAGAGAATTAATAAATAGGAAGGTAGATACATACAATGAACTTCTCCATGACTTGATATCAATCTTTTAATTGAATTAATTCATTGATGGGACATTAGTTCTAACTTTTAAACTAGGTTGCCTCCGAGTAATTGATTAATCTCTTCAAAAGTTGATTTCCCCCTCTTATTTTGATATATCTTCAAAGTGTAAATGTATACTTATATTTACAATAAGGTATGTATTTAAAATGGGTCAGCTTCTAAAAAAAATATTCATAGGGAATATTAAATGAAAAAGGAATTGTCAAAATCAAGAGTGAAAGACGATCGAAAAAGATGCAAAAATGAAAAATCCCAATTTGTTTTTATTCATCCATTTTTACTTCTTCCTATTTTCAATCCTTTTTATTCTCTAACACTGCTTTTTTACTTATTAAAAGCATATTTTTAACAGATTTGTTTGCAAGGGAATTTTTTTTAGGGTCATCAAAAGTTTCAAAATGGTCAACTCTGGGATGGTAGCTAACAATGACAATGAATAAATACACGTTTAATTATGTGTGAATTTCTATTCTATTAATTCTTTCTATAAGCTAAGAAACTTGTCATTTAAGAGTCTTTGTCATTTAAGGAACGTAAGCTATAGACAAGATTCCTGGGATATAAGTACGATGTCGGTAGAGGAATGGTTTCCGAAGTTTTATATTCAAAATTTACTTAAAATATGGAATCGAATTATAGTCAGAATCTGTTATAGTAATGATGGTTTTTAGCTTAAATTAAGAATATTTGAGATCATAAAGCAACTGCTATGGTCAAGCTCACCTCATCAAAAACCAAGATTTTGAGGAATTAAAATGCAGACAATACCAAGACTTTGAGAAATCAATGCCTCCAAATAGAGACCACGAGCTCTTTTATTAGAATAAGAATTTTTTCTGATGTGGTTGCTTTGGTCTGGATATCAAGACCAATATCAAGACCAATATCAAGAACCAGATTACAAGAAAATTAAGTAGTAGGACTTCATTACCTATGTAAAAAAAGAAAAAAAAAACATGACTATACAATAAGTATATTTAAAGACCTTGATTTGAAAAATATTATTCTAACAAAATATTTTTTATAAGTTTAATCTATTTATAAAAAAAATTTCTCATTTAGAAACAGGTATGTACGTACCTATCCAGTGATTGCATTTAAAGCCATTCTTTGTTTAACAATCTCCTTGAATATAATTACAATGATTAAATTCTTAAATAAAATTAAAATGATTAAGTGATGACTCTCATGAACAAATACCTATTGTTTTCTATCCTCTGTAGTTTAATTTACTTTTAGAAGGGCTGAGTTTGAATGGAGAGGGTAATTAAAGTAGTTTTTAAGCCGGAGTATCTTTTATTATTTATTATTCCAGACTGTAAATGGTTACACAGGGATTTGCATTGAATTTCATTTGCATATTTGAAAATAATGAGGAAATATGCTAATATAACTTAGGCGGAAGTTGCTGTTGATGGTTATTTTTTTTTTTTTTTTTTGCATTCCCATCGTGGGTGGCGATTTTTCTTATTAGACTTGAGTCTTATTTCGTTGATATAATGAGTACATTGGTACAAATTTGAGATTTCATCTTTTAGCCAGGAATGAATGACTTAATTTGTTTATTCCATGTCTATAAAAACTTCCTCAGGATATATATGTTTTTTCATTGTAAAGATGATCCAAACCACGAGATACATGATGTCCTAAAGTAGAAAAAAAATCCGTTTGTACATGGTATTATAGCGTCTTTAAATACCTATGACCATCATAATTTATTAGATGTTATGGGTCACTCCTTAAATATGTATAATTATTAATATTTTAAACATTACTGAATTAAAAGTTGAATTACTTTTTAAAGGGGTTGATCCAGAGTTAATGAGGTGTAAGCGTATGTCCAATTTTTTTTATCTGTATAGTTCTTTACCATTGATTCATGATTCAGGGATTCCAGAATCAATTTATAAGTGATGGGAGTTTTGTAGAGTTGAAGTCGCATTTTGATCTCAATGTAGCTACAACACTTTTTACAAAGTGGAGACTAATGTACCCTTGCCCCCTGTTTTGGTGCTTACGTCATGGTCGACACTCTACTCTTCATGATCAAAGTTGAATCAATTCAGACTGTCAATTTAACTGTTTAATAAATATTGTAATTTACTAGCAATTTGAAAACTACTTTGTTTGAGAAACCCATATCATATGTTGAAAAAGACACACAACTTTCAAAGGATATTGGATGTTGATGCTTCTACTATGAATAAAAAGACACGAGAGTGTGATAATGATTGAAATTTAATTTTATAAGGAGAATATACATATATTTTTTTTACTTTGATAAAAATGAAAAAAACTTGATTCATTACATATATCAAAGACAGACTTTTCTTGCTCTCTGGGACCGACTTTAGTATTAAATTTGACGCAATCCTCTCAAGATTTACATATTCAATTTTTTCCCTCAAATGTGATCATTTGTATATTTTGATATATCAAATAAAAACCTCTCGAAGTTGTTTTTTCAAAAATTTTAATTAAAAAAATATTTGAGTTTTATGTAGTTGTTTTTTGTACATTTTATACAAAAAGAATAGATTAAATAATTAATTAGTAATATATATATATATGTATATATTTCCTATAAGGAGTCCGTGCCCATAGAGAGTCGACCTTGGAACTTTAAATACAAAACATTTTGATAAAATATGAATTATCACATATGTAGGTATGTACTTTATGGATCACATTTTGGACGATGTCCAACTTGTGTTAAATGCCTTTAAGTGCCATATTTTGAGATCATCATCCATTAAATCTACTTATCTATGGCTTTGCAAGACGAGAAAACCCCCTTATTAGAATGCTTACGGAAATGCTTTTAAATGCAACGTGGTATTTTTCAAAATAAACAAATACCATTAACATATGTTGGTTCTTAACTCAAACGGAAAAATAATTATAATTCTCGTCAATATCAATGAATTAATATATGTTTGTAATTTTTTGAAAAGGGATCTTTTTCATGGACAGTAATTAATTATAGCAATATTTTTGCAGACAGGCTATAGTTATTATGTACTACAATGGAATGAAGGACGTGCTGCTAATTTGATCTATAAGTTATTAAGCCATGATGTTGCTTTTTTCCAGTTCATAAATAAGTGCTTGTATCCTTGAAAGAAATTTTCTCCACTTTGTTGAGACAAAGGTCTTGTAAGAGAGTAATAGACTTTTTGATAGTCTATTAGGTAAGGATTTTGTATGTAATGTTAATCAATGCCCTTAATGAACTAGACCTGAGGTAACTTAACTAAGGTCCTCCGACAATATTTGAAGCTTTTTATTAAAACATGAAACGATGTTAATTGGATGATGCAACTTATGCGTCCATATATGTTTATAATTATCATGAATTCAATACTTCTTCGATATATGTACAGGTACAGTCGTCACGATAGTGATACGTTTCGATTTTAATAAAATGGAGTTTGTGCACGTTGATATTTAACATGAAAAAAATGTTGATTTTTTTTTGAAAAAGGAAATGGTTAATCTAATTACTTTGGCCTTTGTTTTGACATCTAGATCAAGACTTTGAAGGAGTTGAAATTTGGGATATCGTTTGTGTCCAAAATACTTATTCACAATTTGCAACAATTAATGGGTGGAACTCATGCATATTTTTAAAGTTATGCAAAAAAAAAAAAAAGGAAAAAACTGTATCAACTCATATATCCCTAAATATCTTCATAAATTTAAACTTTACTTTTAAATTCTTTCACTTATCTGATCCTCTGTAAAAAAAAAGGATCCCTGAGGTCATAGGTAGACATCCCAAGGGGAGATACAATTAATATAAAGCAATTAAATTAATACACTAGTCCCAACATATCAATTATGATTTGCTCTCCTGTTTTGGTTAAATTGTACGGCTCAATTAAAAAATTACAAGAAGAGATTCAAGGTTGTCAAACCATCTTGTTGTAATTTGCATTTGCTCATATATTAATTAAAGACATTCTCCAAAATAAGTATAAATTATTATTTGTAGTTGTTTCATTCTTCATTTTTTGGCAAGAAGACCTTTAAAAAAAAATAAACTTTAATAAATGAAGGATCCTTTAGGGTAGCCAGAGCTTACAAAAATCAATTTAAAATCAGTCATAGATCTTCATTATTGCAACATTATATGTTAGGTATGAAACAACTTCTTTTTTAGACTTTAAAGGATGTTGTGTTGTAAGATGATTCTTTTTAGAAAAGTAATATATGACTTTTCTTCAACAGACATTGCATTTTTTTTTGTAGTTAATGATGTACATATTCCATACAGAAAAAAAAAAACCAAATGATTAAGGAGAGAAAGAAACACAAATCCAAACTTTTCCCAATTTTAAAAACAATAATAATAATAATTAATTAGGATAATAAATAACTTGAACTAAACAAACAAGTAATGAATAAAAACATTCACACTTGGAGTTCGATAAAATTGAGTCCATATTGCACCCATTATAATAGCAAGTATTGCTTTGAATGGTAGGAAATGGGGGAAAAAGGTATTTAAGGTGGAGTTTTTCTCTTAACACATTCTTACAATAGTTCATAATTTAAAAACATATACAGCTTGCTTTTTAAACACTAGTTTATATCGATTCGAGTGTATAGCCACTGGGAGCTGAATGCCATTGATAATATATTATGTGTAGCAAAAAGAAATACTTTATTTTTGCATGAAATTGATTTTTTCACCAGAAAAATCATTTGCCATGGACAGAAGCAGGTACACTTGTTGCCAGGTCCAAACTATAAGGTGATTGCATAAGAATCTCCCAATTAAGCTCCCGGAGCTTTAGACGAGTCACTATTGATATGTGTTGTCCTGATGGAATACAATTCTTCTCCTATTGTACGAAAGATGACCACTTCAGGGCGATTGACTCCTTCATACGGTCCAATAAATTACAGTACAGGTTCTAATTAAGAGCTTGGCCATAGGGGAGCAGTGCACATTGGATTTTGCTTGTGAAAAATGTGCCTCAATAGAAGCTTGTGAAAATCGACTGTCCCAGTTTTTCGCCAATGAGGCATAATGGAATTACCTTCGAAATGGCAACAAGTTATGAAACAAAACGTTTGACCTAAATCGTATCATTCTATCCATGCTAAATAAAGTCTTCAATTTCATGCAAAAATAATGGATTTCTTTTTACTACACCTTTTATAAAAAATTTCTTCTAACTGCAATTACAAATTATTGTTGTAAGAAAAATAATAAATATTTTAGTGAAGTTATGAAATTGTAACAAGTTATGCAAGGGTTCATTTTTTAATATAAGATGATTGTTTTGAGGATTTAGTTATAATAAACAATAGAGTATGTAGTGGGTATATTGAATGACGGACAAAACCCTTATCTTATAACTATTCAATGGGTTCTAGTCACAAAAAGAAGCCCATACCAGTGTTCTAATCTTTAGTAAGGTGGACTGTTAGCTTTTTTTTAAAAGTTTCTACTCCAATTAAACATCCAATCACTCCGTATCTGTCTCATAATAATCATCATTCATTTTGAAAAGAGGTACTCGGAGTCCAAAGCATGTTGAATTAAAGGTTCATGCAATCGAAGATTTAATAGGCAAGGGTATAAATGAAACACATCGTAGGACTCTTAGTTCTATTCTTCCCTAATTCAACGGAAAAGGAACATGTCTGACTCCTGAAGCACGCTTCTTATTGAAGGGATGCCATTAATTGTTATCTACTTTGGAAATATTGATGCCTTAATTAGAGAGTCAAATCTCTATTTGATGACATAGATTCACCTTTATCCATAATTATTGTTATCTACATATACATATAGCAATGGCTTCAAAATAAAACTAAGTAGATCTACTTACTTGCTTAGTGGATCATCATGATTCTACATTTGCTGACTCTCTCGGCAAATTAAGGAGTGCTATAAAGTTATGTAGTATACATACATAGACTCAAAGAGGTGAATGTGTTTACATACATATACATAAATATATTAAAGCATGAATAAATAAGCAATAACCCTAGGAAACTCCGGATTTTGTGAAGTGTGATTCCTGGGATAAATATGTTAAGTTACATATGACGCTAAATTACGATAAAACAGACATCATTTACAATGTATGGGTGTACTCATATACGTATACAGAATGACATATGAGCATGGGTACATATATTCATAAATGCCAAAAGGTGATGATGAGCTATAAACAACATAAGTGTCAGCTTATAGCCCATAGGAATCCATTGAGTTCCACACTAGCAACATATAATGTATATAAATTGTTAGGTGTGGCAAGGAGTAAAATACAGTATTCGTACCTTTAATGTGTCAAAATAGGTATGTATATATATATGTATACATTTAACCCTTCACAGAAAAAAAGGATTTCTATAGATCAACGTGTTACATTATTCTATTATGAGCTGATATTTTTATAGTAGACGTCGCTTCTTTCAAGAAGCTCTACTTATTATTATTAACAAATAATGAGATAACAATGCAAGCCTTACCTCTGACTAAATATGTAGTAAAATAAGATTCACAATACATACGTCAAATTACCTACCTATACAGGGGTAGCAGCTCACATTATTATTTCTAATACCTCACAAATTACCTATAGTTTCATATGTTAGTCTTTAGTCACATTTTTTTTAAAAATATTAATCTATATAGGTATGATGAGAAACAAATTATCCGATTGTACATACTCATTTTGAGACTTAAAAACTTTGAACTTTTGTTAGCCTGAATTTAGATGTCTAAAATATAGCTACTACACCCACCAAATATCAGTTGCAACTTTAGAAAGTACACCCTCAAAGTCGAGGATCCTATCAAAATTTATGATAAAGAATATATAGATATCCTGCTGGGCCAAGAATGTAACAAGTGCAAATGTATTGTTTTAAAATATCGGCGGTTAAATTTTTCTAAATCAAGATACTTACATACACATTTTATACTTTTGTAACGTAGATTTGAAAAGAAAAGAAAAGAAAATTCCTTAGAAAGAATATATGTCAAAATATGAAGAACTATATAAAAATGCTAATATGAGCCAAAAAAAATCTCATTTTTGACAAATATGTAGTGACTGATAAAACTTTTTTCCTCTTGGCCCACAATTTTACTATTCTTGAATTTTACCCAATTTTACAATAATTTCATTGTATGAAAAGTATAAGAACTGCTGAAAGAAATATATGAAGTTATTATCAGTTAAGCAAGTATATATCATTAGTTTAAGTATTTGTTTCATCAAAACTATCAATAATAAATTATTTTGTTTATGGGTATGTTCGTTGTTAAATATTTATTTGACTTTATTTAGATCTTTTCAAAACTTTATTATGCCTTGAATGTTACTTAGTAACATATATATATATATATATATCAAAAGCTCAAACATCCCTACTCTATCAGATTTTGAGTTTTAATTATAAAACTCATTCAACCATGAGGTGGGGAATTAATCCGTTATGTTCTATATATAAGATATATCGATAATGAATTCTAATTTTTCATATACCAATGTATGTAGTTCATAATCATAGTAGTGAATTCAATTTTAATATAATGGATATCTCAATGAAATTGAAAGATGTTCATATAGAGTGATTGATTGATAGTAATTATTTGTGCAAATAGATGTTTCTACAAATGTCAGTTTTGATTATGCATGCGTACTTTTGAAAGTACATACATACATATGTACAAGAAATGAAACGCTCGAATAACATTAAATGTTTCCGTATCTTGTATCACGTGCGTATCAATCTTAATTTTATTTTTGTATCAAGATAATACATAATATTATGTATGTACTAAGGCAAGAAAAAAGGAAGTATGTATCTAGTACATACATAGGAACAACAAAGGTGGAAAATCAATCTCAGATCCAACAATGTACATACATACATTAATATGTTAGGGTTGAATTTCCAAAACCAGGAATACTCCTTCAAGCAATGAAGGAATAATAAATTAACAAAATGTTTTATGGGATTGTTGTATCCTCCAAAAAAGATCCACGTTTGATAATAACTATATGCAATTTGTAGGAAGTCCTTTTGCAATTTGTTAAATACCTGCGAAATATTGAATGAATACTCAATTACTGATAGTTAAACACCTCTTTATACAAAAGATGAACAGGGATTGTTCATGATTTGATAACTAACTGAGTCCTCAACATCTCTCCTCACATAAATCAAAAGGAATCATTTGATTTATAAATGATTTAAACAATATGAATTCCCACCAAATATGATTTATATGCACGCATGTAGTTGTCTATACCTTCCAGCTGAGCTTCTTTATAGTTAATAAAATTCGCAAATATACCCATAAATGGCTCTTATCATTATCAGTTCACAATATCAAAAAAAAATTTCCTCTTTGAGTAACAAGAATTTGATAATAATAATTGTTATTATTGCTTTGTCTTAATACAATTTCATAATGCAGTATCCTGCTTACTTCTTGTACCATGTACATATGTATTCATTCACATTTTTTTTAAAGGTGGTCTGTAGGAAATATTTTTATACTCTCTTTAATTAATCGAATTCAATGCATGATAAAAGACATAATAATATAAAAATAATTTTAGAGTCTTCACATTAGTTATTGGTCAAGATAGGAAAAGGAAGGTAGTAAAAACTCAATGACCATTGCAAAACAAGGAACTGAGCTTGATAAATAGAAATTAAGGCTCTGTTTGGGATCAAATCCTTTGAACTTTGAACGTAAAAGTTACACAGAAAATGACTTATTTAATCAAGCAGTGTTCTTAGAACTTTGTCTTAATAGATTTTTATGATGCACTATTATGTTTCTATCAATTGATTGTACGTAATATTTGAGAATATGAGTAGGTTGGTCAAATAAGTGCTTCATTCATAAATCCAATACTCAAAACAACTCTATAAAATTATACAAAAATGTATCAACAATATGTAATGTAATTATTCAACTCTGAATGGTTTATGTACATATATGTACGTACATTCATAAAACATGTATAATCCTTTGCAAGAAGTACTATGTTCATACTTTAGCAGAGACTTCTTCTTCTTTCATAAAAACAAATTATGAAACTACTACAAGAGAAATCTTTGGAATGTCAACTATGTGATCAATTTTTGGCTTGATATAAGTATATACATAGCCATTATATTATGTAACATAGCAAGTTTACAGAAGGGGTACGACTTATACATATGTACATATTTATCTATTTTTTTATTTTTTTTTTCGACATTGTTCAAAGAGTCATGAACCTTTTCACGTCAGTTCATCATCAACATGCTCATGGAGTCTCAACACTTGAAAAATTATTATAGACTAATTAAATACTTTTAATTACTTTAATAATATTATGAAAGATATGCTACATAAATATATACAATGGGAGTTTGACCCTTGGACTACGTTACATCATAAGTATACATACATACATAGGTACTAAAAGTTATTTTTAATTTTGTTCTCATGACTGAGGCATAAGCAACAGATATGATGTGAAATTCTTTAAATTTTTACTAAACGTTTCTCACTGCATTATGAGGTCGTGTTAAGAAAACAACAACAATTACCAGGGGTCTGTAAAAGTGTTTTCATGCAACATCATATTTCTAAATGTCGGTCATCTTGGGGTCAAGAAAGCATAATTAAAAACATTAATATTTAATTAGATTATCAGCTCCTAGACAATATTTTGTTTTGGTTTTCATTTTAAAAATAACAGTTCCATGAAACTTCTTGAAGGGATTTTTTTACTAACTCAAATATCTAAAAATAAAGTAATTTCGGTGAGTTTCTTTTTCGTGTGTCTCTTTTCAGAAACTTTTTCTTGGAATATGGAATTCAAGATAAGATCTACAGCTTTGTTACTACGTACATAGATATAACCAAATCTTCAGTATATACAATTTTTTCTTGTCTGTGCCTTTATCGTTGTTAATGGATTGCGATCTTGAACTCAGGGATCTTTCCTTACGCTTTATGTAGTTTCACTCACTTGTCGTCAGGGGGCGCTCTTCCATGAGTCGAACTCATTTTCAATTTACGAATACAGCATTGATTTTAGAGTAATGCATGTTTGTATGAATCGATGAGGATCACTAAAATCTCTAAAATCATTTGAGGAAGCACACAGAAGATGAGCTATAATTTAATAGGGTTGGTTATATCCAAGACATTGATCTTATATAAAAAAATGTATGTATTGAGACAAACTTGCCGAAATGACTGCAAAACTATGTAGTACACACACCTACCTCAACCTCCAACTTTTATTTATCTAATTTATGACATCAATGAAAACACTTTAATTAAGATTCTTGAACCCGGGTTCTTTTCTTTTTTCTTTTTTTTTAAATAAATAATAACAATTAATATCGTTTTGAAACAATGTCACATATTCCTTCCCCCAAAAAAACTTCCTCATTTAATCATCAATATATTGTACCTTCTATATGTGTGTTGGGTAACTGTGTTTCATTGTGGTTCTCTGTGGACCACAAGGTAGGGTTTTGATTTAAGATATTTATTTGATGTTTAAAGATACTTAAATATATATAAACATGAATTTTTTTTCCCCCTACCTTCATATTCCTAAAACGATTCATTTATCATTTCCAGACGTTTGAGTAATAAGTTGTCTATAAACAAACAAACAAACAGACAACGACCAAGGATTCTCTTTAATGACAAAAAAAAAATTTATTCATATTATATATGTATATATATATAATTCTATTAAATTTGCGGTCATATTCATGATGTATACATGAATAATATTACTTTGATCGCCAAGTCTACGAGAAAGAGTTTAACTAACTTTTGTAGGCAGATAATAATGTAAATAAAAAATAAAGTGGCAATCTTTCAAAAGTTGTGAGTTTTTCCTAAAAAAACAACTTTTTATAAGGGAGCTCTTTTTATTAGGGTCTTGGTCTGATCACTTACCACACTTTCTTAGTTATGAAGTTGGATGCTCAAAGAGGAAGGAAGTTAAAAGTCATAAGTATCTACCACATATTACTATGAGCAAAAAATACTGGGAAATTTAAATTTAATAGGAATAAATAATTTTATTTTTAAGTTGGCACTTCTGTCACTGACATCTATGCTAAATTACACGTCAAAATGTTCATTGGTGTTTGAGAACCGTGTCCTTTTGTGAACAGCTAAAATGGAATTTTCCGTTTTTTAAAATGCCTGAAAGATGATGACTAAAATACAATTTATATAAATGTTGTTAGAGTAGCCAAAAAGTAGAAAATGCATATTCCCGACTGTATTCTTTTAAAATGTTGAAAATATATGGTCTATTTCTTGAGATACACATTTAAACTCTGCAGTGATTCTTCTGTAATTTGTAACTACTTTTATGGGGCATGAAATGAATTTTGTTGATTCAATAATGATTTTTTAATTCCTGATATTTTTTGCACATAGTTTGTATTTACATATTTATTCATATATAACCTTAAATATGCATGTATGATCCGAAGTTCATTACCACTACGAACCTATATGTTTAAATAGAATAATATCCTTTGAAGTTTTCTACTCAAATCCTCGAACAAATCAAATCCATTGAAGGAATATATGTGTATCTAGGCAGAGTCATTCATAACTCATACACGTTTGTAGGCATGATTAATCATGTAAAATGAGTTAAGGAGACATTTGAAAGTCTTACTATGAATGATTTTAAATACTAGTTGTGTTGTATCCATTCTAACAATGAAATTGTGATCACGTTACCATCTACATATGTATATTTCAAGCCCAGATGTTGAAAGTCTACTAAAACAATTACTTTTGATATCATTTATTTTTTGCAAAAGTATTATCTAACTATGTATTTTTGAGTGTAAAAGTTTGTTAACTCATGATGTTATCACACAAAAAAAAAAATAATTCCCTCATATCTCAAATATTAGCAAATCAAGATATTTGAATCAAGGATCGGTAACATGATCCAAACATCCTCAATACTAATCTTTTTACAATACATGTATTTATTTTAAAATCCTTAGGGGCAAATTTCTATGAATAAAGGCGGTGGTGTTGAACAATTGGGAAGAGTGGCATAATTGGCCAACTATCAGTTAGCATTGCACTTTTTTTCTTTTTCTTTTTGGACGAAATGTTGGGAGATACAATAATCTTTTTGGGGGGAGGAACAAATAAATTGTCTTTATTTGGACTATTGTATTTCCCCTATACACAAATATTTACTAGTACAGGGGGTGAGAGTCGACTTCCAGTAGCCTTCTGAGTGAGGGCCCCCTGGCTAAACTACCAATTGTAAATTTACTTAATTTGATGTTTTATTTTAAATAAACTGATAATGTATAGGAACAAAGTTGCATATTTGCCACAAAAAATGCTAATAATTTAACGAATAAGTTGTTTCTATTTTTGTTCTTCATGTTTATGGGCTTTGCTTTTTTAAAAGCAGATTTCATGAGCAAAGACTAAAATATCATTAGAATATCATTTGAATAGTTTTAAATAATGGGACAACAAAATCATACTGCTTCTGCCTTTAAATCGAATAAGGCTGTATTTTGTAGAATTTCTAAAATCTTGATTACAAAATATGAGCATAACTTTTCTCTATCAGACTTAAAGTTGTTTTTTTATAAGTATTTTCTGGTATATTTAAGATTCAAAGTTCTTTTTTATACGCTCAGTGCTGGTGATAGAAGTAAGAGGTGACCATATTTTAAGGTCTATTAAATAGAGATTCTAAAAAGCATTTTATATTGCATTTATCATGTGTCTAGCTCAAGTCATCTTTGTTTAAGAAAGAAAATATAAGTGTATCATAGTGGTTATATATTAATGAAAATAAATTAAGAGTGTGTGGAAATATCTCAACTGATCGCTAAAAGTATGAACTTTAATTAAAAATAAAACCGGCTATGTCAATGTCAATTAGACATAAAACCATTTCAATATTTTCTAGCTAAAGTTTCTTTTTGGCGGGGTTTTATTAGAAAAGTCCATAATTAGGAAAAAAAGAAGAGAAGGAAAAAGTAAGTGACATAGAGAAGATTATATAAAAAAGTTTTGAAGTATTAATAACCCATTCAAAAACAAATTTAAAAAATATTCAATTTACGTTCATAAAGCGTTTGAGTTCTTCTTTCTAAATATATGTACAGTCCCCTTTTCAAATATTTCGATTTAGTATTTGTCACTCAAATGGTAGCTGATTAAAAATATGTACATACAAAATTAAGTTATGTAACAAAGTTTGTTGGGAATTTTTTTTGTCTATGAATCGTCAAAGATAGTGTTTCAAGTTATTTTATATACGCATATATATATATATTTTCTAAAGCATTTTTTTGTTTGGATTTGTAATATCACGGAAAAGTCCACACTGATGGTCCTTGATTTATACCCATCCATGCTCAAAAGCTCCATGTTACTCAATATGAATATGTGAACGAAACTTGGCCGGAGCCACTTTTTAATTGACAAAGTAAACTTATATACAATAAAGTTTCTCTCATATGCAAATGAACATTTGACATCACTATACAGCAGCAAACCCTTTTCCAGTGAGTATTTGTCAAAGTTCCTTTTTCTTTGAGAAGAAAAATGAGGAATTCTCCACTCCTAGGTAAGTAGTAACTCTGTAGATATTTCTATAGGTCCAAGAGAGTCCTCTAGGATTTCCACATAGTATCAAATTAATGTATTAGTTAGTACATACATTTCCATCCTATGAACAATATACTTTTTTGGAAGTAATTCACAGAAATAAAAATAATATTTTTTTGAGCAATTAACTCATACTATCATTATGGTTTTATTAGTATTGTTTTAACCACTCAGGAGTAGTTTGCAGAATGGTTTTTCATCGTCTCTGTATACAGATACATTGAATTACGCCCATAATTTTTTTTAATGAAAAGTATTATTTATTTATACGAGAGTTGATATCATTAGCTGAATTATATATGTATAAAACCATTGTTTACCATGGTTTTTAATTATAGAACCTATCTCTTTCTCTCTCTCTCTCTCATGTACACATATTCACACACTCACTCCCCCCTCCTGTTTGTTCAAGTCATGATAATATATTCATTTGATTGTGTTTGTGTTGTTGTTTTTTTGGGTGGGCATGTCTAAAAAAAACCCCAAAACCACTTTTTTTATAGACTGTTGTTATTAGTATAATGAAAATACAATTACTTATAATACTTTACATGCAACGTTCTGATTCTTTCACTAATTAAGAATGAATCAAATTACTTTGTCAGTTCCTGAATTCAGATCTTGACTATGAGTTTGAATGAAGTTGTAGTTTAATAGTGAGACATATAATCAACTCACGTAGGAATAAAAAGCTCGGATTCCGTCATCATCTTCAATATTAAAATTCAATCATATAAAAGGTATAATTGCACATCAATAATAATTATAGTTAAATCAAAATTATAACTTGAAATAAAGAATTTTTGTAAATCTTTTTCAACTTTGAGTTCAAGACAAGTCTGAATTCATAGTTAATTAGACATAACTACAACTCGAATACAGTTCCTCTGGTCTAGTCCATGTTGCATATTTGGACTATTGATTTAGTACAAAAATAAAATATTCAAGTAAGAGATGAATAATCGAGTCTCACACAGGATTCAAGTAATACAATTTAAATTGGACGTGTAATTCAAGTCAAATGACTTGATTAGGGTAACTCAAGTCTAATCAAGTCACAATATAACAAATCTCTCCCGAATAATTGAGTCATGGGATATAAAAAATGACTAAAGAGTTGAGTTCGACCGATACGAATTGTTGAGGCTGATAAATAATTAATAGGAACGATTGATAATCAATGAATCAGTTGATTTTTTTTCCTAATTAACCTTTGAGATCCAAGTTAAAATTTTAATTAACAAAAGTTCAAACATGATCATTTTAGCAATTATATAACTTTTCTCATCCTTGTAGCAAATTTGATCATCTAACAAGATTATGAGAAATCTTAATAATAGAATTAGTTCACTGATAATTTGTTGTAAATTGTGTGTTCATTTTTTTATGACAAGTGTGGCTGAACATGGGACTTAATGCAAGTCCTTTACCAGACATGTTTGGATTTCTAATGCTTAAATATGAACCTTTAACTAAAACAGCTACTCGATAACACTCGATAACATAAGAGATGTCAAAATGACATCCCCGGCTGTTGGCCATTTCCAACTAATATTAAATATATGTTTAAAAAGGTTTATTTATTCGAGTGTTTTTTATTTAAAAAAAAAGATTTTTTTTTAGGTGAGTAAAACATTGATATAAAAATCAAGTAATTCAGATGATTACCAATAAATATAAAACTTCCAAAAATCGATTGAATTAATTGGCTTGTCCTACGAGTCCTATATAAGGCTGACCTTTATATTCAACTAGAGAGGAATTGAATTACTTTAATCAATTCATTTGACTCGATTTTTATTACATATTTGAATGCACTTCTCCGATTTGAGCTCATCATATCAACCAATAATTTAACCCTTAATTTTGAATCAATCTGACACTAGTTTTTTTTTTAAAATGTAGAATATAAATTACATTGACATGATGATTAACTAAAAAAAAAGGTTTATGAATTGGACAGGTAATTTTTTATACTATTTTTATAATATTTTTTTTACTTGCCAAGGGTCGGAACACACCTCCTTCAATATACCTATACATACCTCTATATATATACTAAGGTACGTAATAATTTGACTTAAAATTGCTTAATTTAAATTTAATGTCTATATTATATTTCATTGTATTATTTTTTTTCCTCGATATGAGGTGTGATTCACTTTTCCTATATTTAGAATGAATTGATTACTGGGAGTTACTATAAATAATTGACCACAAAACATATCTATTTATACACTAAATAATTTTTTTGTTCATAAATATATATATTACGAAACATTGGACTGGGAATGGTGAATTATTTTAAAAAATGGAAAAAAAAAGAAGCCAAAACGATTCCTTCGACTAGCAAAGTGAAAGCAAGTCTTTTGGAGTTACAGTCATGGATATCATATTCACAGACTATTTATAAGATGGAAAAACCATCACCGGGACATATTCTTCTGGACAAGTTAAAGACATAAATTAAAGAGAAATCCTGTCATATTCTTCAAAAAAGAAGGTAGTTGTGTTTCACCAGGACAACACACTTTAATAGCTGACATGGCCAAAATTCACGAATTAGATAAACACTTATATAAAAACTTATTTCTCTATAAGTTACCACCAAGTAACCTGTAATTTTGTCTCGGAGGACAGATATTTTTGAAAAATAATCTGTGAAGACATTATTAAAGAAAAAGATTAAAAGTACTGTTAATTATTCAAGTATAGATACTTATAACAACTGCACAAATTATTTTATTATCAAAATCTTGTCTGTTTATGTGTTTTTTTTTTAAGATTGCATTTTTTGTTTAAATTTGTCAAATACCTAAAGTAAAAGTACTTTTTCGATTTATTACGGGTTTTTTTTTTTCACAAAACACAACTGAAATCTTTATTACTTTCTCCAATACAGCATTTTATATTCATTTTTTTGTTTTTTTTATAAGTAAAAAGTATTTAGAACTTATTTCAAAGTTAAAAAATAATGATATATGATTGGTTAAGATACATACATGTTTTTTGAAAAACTATTATCCATTTTTCTATAATAACAGATACAAAATAACAAAAATTTAAATTATATGTATTATAAACTTATAACTCAAATTGGAACATGAAATTGATTTATCTCTTCATGAACTTGATTGGTTAATAAATTAAGTCGATTATGTAACACCGATACGTGAATGGTATTTTAATATTTATATAATACTCAAAACAAACACAATAGGTAATTATATGGTACTATAAAGAGTTTGATTAAATTTCACATGCAATTGAAAAACCCTTATACTATGATTCTGAAGAATTTGCTCAATTTAATTATAAATTAAACCTTTCCAAATTTAAGTTTTGTAATTCCTTCTTTGCGTTTTTGCCACATATTTTTACAATGATTTTATTAAGATTATAAGTAGGATATAGAAGGTTCGATCAGATAAATAAGATTTTTTAAAGCACATACTTAACAGTAGAGATTCTTAACTTATTATACCTTTAACGACTAAAGTCTCATTTCTAACAACTTTGGTCTTATATAAACCTATCTGTTATACTATACATTTTCAAGTTCAATGTGGAAATAAGCAAGTTCAATATGAGAATAAATAATAAAGAACAATATTCATGAAATTTAATAAAATAATAAATTTATTAGAATATCACGTCAACAAAATTAATCACATCTACAAAACGATTCTGGTTGCTAGAAATACAATTATTACAAATCATTGAGGTAATTTCATTAAATCCTTCTTCAATTAATTGTTCCAGAGCTCTTGATCTTTGCTCCAAAATGCTTTAATCACTTCTTTCAGCATTTAAAATATTCTCAATTTTTCCAGCTAATTCTCTTTTAACAAAGGCGTTCAATATTAACCAAATATGATCAATTCTGTATGATCATGGGACTGTAAGGACCAAGTCTTAAAATTTTGTGAATTAAAAACTCTTCTTCATTCAAGACATCTTCAATCCTAGAGTGTGCTGGAGCATTATCAATTACATGTGCCACTGGCCCTCCATATACATCCTTTACTTTACTTAAGCATTCACGCACCCACTCCATTGCTGCTTCCTCTTTGAAACTTCCTCGTCTCACCCTATTTTTTTATTTTCATTAACTATAAAATTTATTATTATGTTAAATTTCCTAAATATTGTTTTGTATTATTTATTCTCATATTGAACATGCTTATTCCCATATTAAACTTGAAAAGGTAAAGTATCAGGATTTAACTCTAGATTAATGAGACACACTTATTTCTTAATAATAAATTCTAAGCATATCTTTATAAATAGAACCAATAAACAAATTCAAATCGATATATCTCCTAAATATTTTCAAACCTTCCAGGAAGTGTTATTTGTCCTTTGCGGTGTTTATGTGAACATAATAAAGTATTAGACTTTGAAATTACCTGTAGAATAAAAATTCTTTTCGAATATTGTACACAAAAATATTTATATCTTCTTGCTACACAGCGTGTGCAAAATATCTAAAGCATTTGCTCAAGAACATTGATCAAGCATATTTTATTTTTATAATGGAATTAATTGAATAAATGTCAATTGAATGCATTTTTATCCATTAGATACATTTTGTGAACTTGCATCATTGTTAATAATAATATATTAAATAGACATTCCTTCCATAGCTTTGATAATAATTTAGTTACATGTACATTCATATCCAAATTCAGGTTGTAAAAATAGCTTCACCTAAAATTTATTCATCTTTATTTCACTCCAAGTGAACAAAGGGCCCACAAAAAACGAACGTATATATAAATATTATATATACATAAGATTTATTTAAATAAATAAAAAATTAACACTTGCTAAAAGTGTTCAATTTTGGTCATATATTGTATTTCAAAAAAGGTAGATGTCAAAAGTAGCACCTCAGTTATTCTAGGTACAACTTCCATTATTATTTTTTCTACAAAAAGTTAGGGTCACCATGTATTTTTTTATTTTATAATTTATTTAAAAATTAGATAAAATAAAATAAATGATTGTCAATAAATAACAGCATTTAGTTTACTTTTAAAAATGAAAGAAAGAAAGAGACATTTAAATGTTTAGGTGTGTCAAAAATGACACATCAGTCTTATTTAGGGTTAATAAAAGTCTCAAACTTGCTATTTGAAAACTGTCTTTAAGGATGACTAAATAATACAACACTACTTTGTAATGTATTTTTGTTATATTCATATTTTAGGCTATCAAAAATAAATGAGTTTACGATGTATAGTAATGAATATTGAGGAGAGGGGGGGGGGGCAAATTCAAACCAAAGGATTTTTATTTGTTAGAATAATGGAATGGTTAGGAGAGTGCTTCAAGTATTAACGAGGCCACATGGGCCTAGTATGCTTTGTTTGGGTGGGTTGAGGAAATAGTCACACATTGATCTTCATATTTGGTTTTAGTTTTTTTTAAAGAAATGGTTACCTCATGTTTTTGTTGTTTTTTGTTTTTTTTTCTTGAAAGGGTAATTTAAATTATCTCTTTTACAAAACAGTAGTTTTTGGCTGGTGAATTCTCACATTTCATCAGTAGGCATGGAAGTGTTCATTTTCCATTTTGTCAGTTCGATTTTGTCAAATTAATTATTTTTATGAACGGCCTACATAACACTAAAAAAAATTAAAGGAATTAAAATTTCAAAAAAATGTACATTAATACTCTAATTATTATTTTTAAAATACTTGTTTCTATTTTATATATATATATATTACAAATGTTTATATTTTTGTTTTATAACAGTCCTATAGAAAATGTTAATCAAAGGTCTTAAAAAAATACTTGAAGTTGATACTAACAGCTGAGTCGTGCCACAATGCTCACAGCACTCACAAATTGAACAATTCCGTATTTAATCTGAAAATTAAATTCAAAATTATATATCTAAAATCAAACAATTTTCAATTTGCATTTTCTCATTCTGCACAATTATGGGTAGAGATGTGAAAATTCCCAAATGACATTTTTGGTTCTTAAAAAATTATTCATAATTCCAAAATGGATTTTGGTCTAGTAATAAGACAGAACTCTTAAGAAAAATTTCATAGTGAAACAACTTATTTGAATCTATATTTTATATATATAAAAAAAATGATATTTTTACTTTAGAAAAATTATTCAAAAAGAGGATTTTAGGAAATGTCTAGGTGTCTATCAATATGCCTTTAACGTAAAGACTCAAAAACTACTGGATGCATTAAATTTTTCTTTGAAATGACTTGAGACAATGCACTAAGCATAGGCTACTTTATTTTCAACTCCTAGTTCATGGGCGAGTCAAGGACATTTATGAATGTACTTTTTGTTCGACACTAACGTTTTTGTACAAATTTAATCTACACAAAACATTTGGCCCTTACTTGAAGTTTGAAGAATTCGGCTTGAAAGATGAGGTAGCTAATCTTTAATAAGTAATTTATAAAATCAGGTTTTATGATTCGACATGACTTTTTTTTACATGGGATTTACACTAAATCAGAGCAAAGGGTTCCGTGACGAAATAAATGTTGCTCAGTCTACATACATATAGTTTCATACTCTATAAGTTACTGACTGCTTCCTCTCCATGCGCCAGGGCATCCATGTGATCATGATTTTTACAAAAATACCATCCAAGAGTACAATAACATTCAGTTGCAAAAAAACAACAACTAAATTTGTAGATACCTCCAAGTGCCATGGCCTGGGACAGAAAAATATATTATATATTTGATAAAAAGATTTTGTAAAGTTAATTTATTCACCTAGACATAGACGAGCGAAGCCGGTGGGTCAAGGTAGAGTATGATGTATAAAAATGCAAATAAATGAAATAAGCTTATTTTTCAGTTTAAATATTTCTTCATTCTACAAAAACAATATTAAGTCTATCAAAAGTATATATATATACAGACTCAAGTAGTGAAATAAAATTTAATCAAAAAATATATGTTCATATCTAGAAAAACATGATCTGATACAAAAAATAATAATTGAAAATTCGTGATTACCTAATTTTTAGTTATACATACTTAATGTGCTACTCGCAAATATCTACAAAATAAAGTTTTTTCTCATGAAAAAAGGTGTTTTAGCCCTTTTTATTTCCATTTATTTCGTTATTTCTATTTTTTTTTGTAAGTTTAGAGTTGTCAAAATTTCCTTTAAAATAGACTTCTTATCTGCAAAATTATACTGAACATTTTAAGCCTTTATAAAAAAAATGATTATTTAGTTAACAAATATAATTTATTTGATCAAGTGTTAAATGGAATATTTAAAATTACAGATATCTATGTGATTTCGAATATGAGGTATATTAAATTTGCAGATGGAAATGTAATTCCGAGTATTTGATACATCACTAACTTAACAAACTTAAGTTATAAAATGTACTACAAACAAAACAGGCTAGACTGAGCGTACTGAATTTATTCATGTTTAAAATAAAAATAAAAATTAACCTTTGATAATGGTGTGTTAATAACTATTATTGAAGGTACTTCTCTTTCAAAAAAGGTATTTATTTAGTTTAAGGAAGTGATTTTTGAGTCTTGTATGTACATTGACTTGACTTATACTATCCAAAAAAAAAAAAAAAAAAAAATTACATACATACTTATTTTTATAGTACAAAGGATAAGTAAATGACACACCTACAGCTTAATTATTCTTTCAAACCCATCTTTCCCACTCTCACTCCAAGATTTGATATTTACTTGATAATGGTTACAGAATTTAGCTAATATCATTCAAATGACTGTTTTGAAAAACTGTCCACAAAAGTGAGATTAAAATAGAAGCACTGACATATGAGCGAAATTGTAAACCATGCCCAGTAAAGCAGTATTCCGTGGAGTGAAGGTTGAATACGTTTGGATTTTTCATATCAAGGTCCTTTAGTTAAAAAATTAACTTGAATGCAAAAAGGAAATAAAGTAGCTTCTAGACCAGAGTGTCTTGAATAGCTTGCAGAAAAAAATTTTGAAATTATATCACTATCACAGCTAAATTGGACCTTCTAGACATAAGTTTGTAATCTTATGAAAATAGTTGATCAATTAATTAATTAAGATTTTAATGAATATTCTTTCCTGAAACAAAACGGAGAAAATATTTTTTTGATCTCTACATTAATTTGAATCAGGGTGAGTTCCACATAGACTATAAGCCCAACATTGAAATATGTATTTAATGTTATATTAATTTAGATAAAACACAAAAAAATTAACTTATACCTACTTACTTAATAACCACCAAAAAAACACTTGAAAAAACCCTCAAAAAATCAAATTGAATATGCACGAAAAACGGATTTGATATAAAAAAAAACAAATTATTCTTCTTTTGTATTGGGAACATAAAATATTTTTTTTATTGTTCCTGTTTTTGACTTGTCTAATGTGTAGTACAAGGAACGAATATAAATGCTTTGGACAATTTCTATACATATATAATTTGCTGCATATTTAATGGCTCTATATGTATGTAAATTTTCTATTTTGATTTTTTTTTAGCCAACAGGGATGTCTCAAATTTGAACTCTCACTTGACCCTTTTACGTCATATGTACATGCAGGGTTACATCAATGTTTTTACCTCATAATAGCGAGAAAAGCCATTTTATGCAACATATCTGGTAGCTATATGTGTTTGTTCATTTGTAATAAGTATTGCAAATATGAAATTGCAGAAATTTCCCCTCTAAATGATAATTTTACTTGTAGAAATTGGTGTGTTGTTAATATGAAGAAGAAATTGCTTAAGCACCATGCCAAAAAAAAAAAAAAATACAAAATGGATGTAAAATGTCAAAAAATTAAATTTGATAGATTAGCAACGAGTAGATACTCGTTCAAATCCAGCCATATATGAGTCGTTTGGGATTCTAAGTACATTGTGATAAATAGAAGTTCTGAAGAACCTATTATAAATATTTTTATTGTATTTCAGATGGGCTATTTGTTATTTTGTTTTTTTGAAGTAATGAGGGGTCATATGATGTAGGTATGTATGTATAATTGTTTATTTCATTACATCACAAAAGATTTTTACATTTTGTTTATTACCCATTTGACTTATTTTAGTCTACATACGTACGTAGAAAGGAATAACAGACATGTGGCAATTATTCTTACATAATCATCCGAATAAGTCATGGAGCTTGTTATTTCCTACATACACAAGAACACACAATTTGAGGCAATATTGGGTATGCAAATTTCTCTTTGTAAATATCAATGAAACTACTTACATTCCAATGAATATTTATATTTATATCTAAATACATATATTGCAGGTATGTTACCAACATTCATTCATTCATCTCAGGGATAAGTGGGTTGAGTAATTTGCTAACTATCCTTCTTACTTACTTAATTACTTATAGCTTTAAGCCGTGCCTAGTACCTAGAAGTAACAAAATACAAATACGAATCCCTACCTATACGTAAATCCTTGATTAATTAACTTTTGTTGCTCATTGCTCAAAATGTTGACTCATATGATATCTTTGAGATTTATATATAGACACACCATTCTTGAGACGATATCAATCATGATTTTTACTTGTGGGTCCTCAAAATGATACAAAACTGTAGTTACACACCTACGGGTATATAATTATAAAACACTAGCCTTAAAGCAGGTGCCTGCAAATTTTGTTCCTTTGGACACACATTCTAAGAATTTTTCCGAATACCATAGAAAAAGTAGTAACAGCAAAAAGGCATCCAAAGACCTCGAATTACCTCGTGAAGGTCATTTGACCTGACTTAAATCCTCTAAATTGACTATTTTCTGATGTTTTTGACTTGATAGGCAACTTCAAGTTCGGTATCCTAAGCCTTCAAAATCAGCCTTAAGCGATCTCAGATAACCTTGGAGGCCAATGTCTTGTTTTTTTTTTGGTCAAGCTACCCTTAGTACATCCAGCTTCTTAGTCTTCCTGGCTGACCAAGATGCTCTGGCAGGCAAACGACCGAACAAATATATAGATTAACTGAGATATTTATTTTGACATTAAATGAAATATAAGGATAGAGTCACATAATGAAAAAAGGTATGACTACAATTTATAAAAGTATTTATCTATATGACCTGTGAAATGAGATTTTGCTTCAATGGAGGAATGGATAGAAAGGTGATAATAATGTACCTATCTATCTTAGATGTATGTATCTAGGCTTTGATGAGACTTATAAAACATTTTTATTTATGTAGCTATGAAATCAAGGGGTGAGATATGAGATCTTAATATTAGAAAAGACATTTTGAAATTTGAAAATATGAACAAGCTGTTAAACACAAAAATAAACTCTTACTTGTCCTTGACTTTTTCTTGTATTTACATACTTCTATTATAAAGACAAACTGCATAAAAGGTGGAAAAGTATCCTTGGTTTGACCGAAATAGGTTGTACTTGATGCAAATACATTATATTAATTCTAAATTTTATAATTTGTGTGCTTAACATATTTAGCTTCATTTTGTGTTTCTCTCAAGGAGCAATCAGGCTAAAATGAGCGAGGAGATAGAGGCACGAGATTGACTTATCCTTATTTTATAAAATAGAGTAGAAAAACATAGGAAGGAGTGATATATATTTAAATTCAAGAACAGCAACAATTTAGATAAGAAATTGTATATATTATTACTAGTGATATCCAAATTTTTGACCTTTATTTGCATTTTGAGGCCAAGAAGCTATTTGAGGATACCTCTCTTACCATAAAACTTGCATTGATCAATACCAACTTCTAGATCCTGAAGGAGAGCATCACTCAGCTTAAAGAAAGACTGCCTCTTGTTCAAAACTTGTCCATCATTCAAAAGGTCAGTAGTGAGAGTCTGACCATTCCCAAGTTTGCCGAAAATCTGGAGGAGATTCTACAGAAGAATCTAGTCTATGAGAAGATGAGTAAGATTGGCCGTGCTTGAAGGAGGACCCCTAACGTTATAGTGAGTTTCAGCTGCATCCCTATGACATTTGTGGACTGTGAGAGATTCTTCAGCATCCTTAAGGACCTTCTTAGCAACAAGAAAACAAATTTGATGGACCAGATGATTAATCAGTGAAATAATGACCTGTTTGAATAAAAAAGTGTACTTTCAAAATTCACCCTATTTCGCTGGATTTATTTGCTTTAATATCAACTTTTTCCCTGCATTTATTTGGTGGATTTTTAACTTCCTTTTTATGCATTATTTGGACATCGCTAATTATTATAAAATAACATTTGTTTTAGCATGAGGCAAAATCTTGTATTTCTAGAGATATAAAAATACTAAAGCAATGGTAGTATTATACTGTACATATATGCATTTGTGTCATGAGAGGAAGTACATTCATTATATATACTTACTACAAATACAAAATCTACAAAATGATTGCTTCCGTATGTTTAAACATACATACGTACATTGAAACAAAATAGACAATTAAAATATATAAATATTCTAATGTACATTTATAGATAATACATATAATGTATCCAATTTCGAATGTTAAATATTTCTTAAATACATACATACATACTATACTTATATACATAAGACATGCATATTTTGAATATAAATCAAAGTTACTAATTAGTATCTAATACATACAAAATTATAGGGTAGCGTTGAGTACGTCCGAAAATTTTCGGTCCACTTAATTTTTGTCCCAGGGTAAATTGGCATTTTTATTTGTTAAGAAAGCTTAATTCAATAGATTATGTATCTAATTGAGAACAATTTAAACAATGCTAAACCTATTTTCCTTTTATACAATTTGAGAATTTCATATTTTCATCGAGTGTTGTCATCGTCTTATTTGATTCTTGAATAATCTACAGATTTAAATTTTTCGTACATATGAAAATAATTGATATCTTTTTGAAAATCATTTTTCTTCATTTTGCATAGTGTCGTCCAATTTTGAATTTTTGAGGATAAATTTGACTGCAACAAAAAAATTCCGTTAAATGATAGATAAGTTACGTTGACTCCATGTTTTCATGTTCGTGGTATACTTTTCATGTAAAGTATTGTACAAATAAATAAAGTAAGAGAAGATACGTGACATTATTTAATAATCTATGGTAATAAAACTATTTGAGAGTGTATATATTTTTGTCACCTAACTTCGAAAGCAGAATTTAAGGAAAATGATTTAATGAGTAACGACAGTAGCTTGATTTCCCTTACAAACAGGAAAGTAATAATGAGTTATGAAATTATACCTGAAAAAAGAGGCAAAAATATGGAGCCAAAGGGGAATGAGGAGCTATTTCATGATTCAGTGGGCAAAATTTACCCAGGGGGCAGAAAGACCCATAATCATTCATTTTCATTTCCTGCAACCCTTTTTTATTGTCTTTCAAGCCAAGTAATTTTATTTAGAGATTGACTGTCTCACATACGAAATTTATTTATCCCTCATTTTTATACTATTGATCAGCTCTCCAGAAGCCACTCTTGCGTTGCAACCCACGAGTTAAGAAAATCTACTCCAATGTATCTTTGTACATGCAAAGAAGTATTAATACCCTTCTGAATTCATCATACATTGAGTCAACTGCTTTATATCAGACATGAGTCAACTGATAAAAACAGCTGAATGGAGAGAATACTTTATTTTTTTAAATTTCAAAAGCATGTCATGGGTCTTAGGACCATCAGTCCTAGAGACTAACAATTCAAAACTCACATCACAGAGTAGAACAACTTATTAGATTAGATAAAAAGTAATTTTTTTACATATGAGCCACTCTTCAAGACTTGTCCAAGGTTAATCGTATCATAACGTCTAGGTCCAACATTTTCTAAAAATAATAGTCTCGTATAACTGAGATTAAGTTTTTTTTTTAAACCTACATAGATGAAGGTGAGAAGAAAATACTCTATTCATGACGTCATCATTTTTCTTATATTTTGAAACTGACATGTGGGGCTGGCAGTAAAATTAGAATCTACAAGAGTTCAATTTGGGTATAGCTATGATATATGTACATAATTACACATACCCTGTTGTTAGGCCACGTACTTGTGCATAGATAATATAAGGGGTTTATTCTTAAAATATAATATTTTTTGCAGTGCAATATCTTGAGACATCAGTAAAAATCTACAAGTAAAACAATAAAGATTTTAATAGCAATTGAATTGGAAATAACCAAATAACGATAAAAAATACACACTTCATGGGAACAAAACTATTAAAGCAAAAAAAACAAAAAAAACAGACAGTATAAAATATAGAATAATTGCTTTATATATTGGTCAAATTTAATTACATTTTTCAATGTTTGCAAATATATATGTATATATACTGATAGATAAAGAAACAGTAAGTCAGAATAATATGGTAATAGTTTTTGCTTAGTAAGGATACAAGGAAAATGTCGTATATATATGTAATAAGTTGTGGTCTCCCTCTGACAAAAGAGTTTGATATTACATCGCTCTAAAACAGTTTCTTTTATTCGAAACCATTTGGTTGAAATAAATAAATATATAAATTATATTTTGTATATTTAACATGAAAAAGACATTTTTATGTCTTTTTTTTATACATACAACATTTACTATTCTTGTGTAATATGTCTGTGATTTCATCCATCAGATAAGTACGTTTATAGTCTCTTTGAAGTTGGTAGTATCAAATTAGTTATTTTGAACATGAATAAAGTAGGAGTTCTAAGGAAATATTATTATTTCAATAGAGTCTTTTTCACATCCTTCTTAAAGTTGACATCTACGACCAAATTTTATTAAATATAATTCTTCCTTCTTTATACAAGAGTTGAGTTTATTTTTCATTTTTAAAGTCTAAAGTTTCCTTTTATACGTTTTTGATGGGTGCCCATTTTATTTGAAAACTAATTAAATTGACAATTAATTATACATACCTTTAACAAGGCAATGGTATATTATGCAATCAGTGACGTTAATGAAAAAGCCTTATATGTACACAATATATTTGAGTTTGGGAAATACAAATGTTTATTTTATTTAATTAAATTTGACATAAAAATATTTTAGAGTCATTTTCTGTTAATTATAAACTCTTGACTCTCAAAAAAAGTATGAGCCCATTCACAACAATTTATTATAACTCCATTTGTAAAATTATGATCTCATGGGAATTTATAAAGAATTGAGAATAAATAGACTTGATCTCAAAGTAAGTGGATTTATACATTATATACTCGTTTTTGAAAAGGATCTACTTATGAAATTATCTATTTTCCCGTGGAATGAATTTATTTATACAGAAATGAGTGGAAATTCATTCTTTTGAACGATTATAGTTTTCCAAAAAGTATGTACCAATATCTAAAAGATTTTTAGAATCACTGATTCTGGAAGAGTTAGCAAGTATTGGGAGACAGATTCAATAAAATTTGTTTTTCTAAAAGTTCTTTCAATAAGTGCATATGTCCGTTAGAAAACCGTATATATATTGAAAAGAAGAAATTTCAATCTACTTCTAAATATGCTCGGGTTCTTGTGTATTTAATTTGAGGAATCGTCACGATGACTGAATTGTCTCAATTAAATTACATATATTTATGTAAATGATACATATTTTTTTTAAATATAGTTACATACATATCTTTATTTTAAATGAAAAGGCTCACAAAAGTATTAACTATAATAAAACACACAAATTTTCCTTTTGAATGACCTTCAGACAATTTGAGTTCGATTAATAATTATTAAGTTATAGGCAGATACTAGTGATGGGATATTTGAGATTATTTTTGATCAAGAGTTCAATTTTTAGTGGTTTCATGGCCTAGACAAAGACCAAAGCAACTAGATAAAAATATTCATGTTTAAAAAAAATAACACATAAACAACGTGTTTCTCTTGGTTTCGATTCTTTAATCTCTTGGTATCATATCCTTAGAGTTGTCATCTAGGTTAAAGTAGTCGTACTGACCACAACACTAGTCAACACAACATTTTTTTTTCGTTGTTATATACACAGAACCTCAAA
Source organism: Lepeophtheirus nordmannii (assembly GCA_963680855.1). Classification (NCBI taxonomy): domain Eukaryota; kingdom Metazoa; phylum Arthropoda; class Copepoda; order Siphonostomatoida; family Caligidae; genus Lepeophtheirus; species Lepeophtheirus nordmannii. The sequence goes on from OY804519.1 coordinate 9,243,402, forward strand.
GTGACAAATTTTTATCCATAGTATTGAAAAATCAACCCCAGAAAAGTATGAAGCATTTACAAGAAATATATTTCCCTCTAACCTATTGTAACAAGCACCTATTTATCCAACCTATTGATTTTAATTATACCCATTACAAACTAAGGGATCCGTGTCTAGATTTTTAACCTTCGTGCGTCATTATTAGACATTGATATTTATAAATATGCCTCTTTTACAATTTTGATTCAGACACCCATAGTCAATTATTGAGTCTCTTTTCCGCATTATAATGAATTAGTTGTTTATATTTAGGGTTTGACATGAGATGACATTCACTTTGAGTAATGAATTGTTTGTCTTTTAAATATAGAAATGAATGACCATATCTTTGTGATTTGTATCTTCCTTATTTGACTCTTTAAAACAAACGAGGCATCCGTTCGACTATTGTATTTTCATATTATTATTAATATTGTTATATGTAAATCTTTAAGAAGATAAATTCAATACATATAAAGTTAATTCGGGAGATTATGGATTAAATATGATTTGATCGATTTCTATGTATAAAAGACAGTAACACATCTCTGCTGATAAGACTATACCGTATCAACCTAATTTTCATACAGTAATAACAGTCGACGACTTAAAGAAACGGTAATTTATATCAATATACATAATCTCTGTATTTATACAAAGCAACATTTTCTCTTTATTTTCTTGAGGGCCCTTGGATTCATCCCTTTCTTGACTATTTTAACTGTACATATGTAGGACTTGACCAATAGGGGTTTTTTTTCTCAACCAATACCGATTATTTGGGGCTCAAAATCAATAACAAATTAACTTTGACATGTAGCATTTAATGACACTTTTGATCAACTTTGAATATATATTTGATTTTCTCTTCATAATATGTGTTCAACATATCTTTTTAAAACATAAGATCATTAATCGACCAATCCAGACATAGATAATATGAAGATATTGAAAATTTTGATACGACTGTCATCGCTGTAGACCTAATATATATTGAGATTCTACAGACTTTGGTGCTAAAAGGGTTTAATTTACAATTTCTCTACAATAGGCTCAAAAACATAATCAATCTTTATCAAAATTCACTTACAACTGTTATTTTGAAAGGATTAAAGGATTTCTAAAAAAATTAATGTTAGTAGAGCCATTTCAGAACATGTGTCTTTTTTACATTCCATTACGGGTTTGCTTAATAATTATGACTCCTGGACGCAGACGTAAGGGATTTCAACCAGAGTTGAACTTGTTCACACTTTATTCAATTCATTTTCTGAAAAATTATTGTTAAGGTCATGGATGGGCAACCTTTGTTCACTTGTGGGCCAAATTATGTTTTCCATGACTGACTGCGGGCCAAGAGCCCTAATTATATATTTGCAAAATATGTATGCATACATAGTTATACTTATTTTATAATATTTTTTTAAATTATATGATAATTATAGATTTCAAAGGTCTCCGTGGGCCTTAGGTTGCCCATGCATGGTTTAGATTTTACTTAGATTATTTTTCTTCCGCTAATTTCTTCATTTTTGACCTGAAAAAATGCACTCATCCAATATTAAACTCAATAACAACTAAATGAAAAGAAAACCGTGTGACAAATTTAATCACCAATATATTTTTCATAACTATTGTCACCCATAGTTTATATTGACAAGATGTCGTTGCTTAGTTTTAAGCAACTATTGACATTCGGCAGGAGCTGATTTACAAAATATCAGACTGAAATTTGCTAATTATAAATTTGCTATAAAAAGCTTCAGTTTGTCTTTGAAGTAGAATGTCTCACTAGAGGAACTTGTTACACGTTCATCTTAGAGAAATCTTTTTTGATTCACTCAGTTCAGCAAGAGAAGAGCAATATAAAAGTTGAACGAAAAAGTATTTACAGGACTCATTTTACAGGGTATGGTCTCAACCATGGGTGCAGTTGAAGGTAGAGACCTAAGGGGGGGGGGAATGGGGACATGTCCCTTTATTATTTTTGGTAACTCCAAAATTTACAACATTCTAGAGACGTCCTAGAATGGTCTCCTCTCCAACTTAATAAACCCTAAGTAGAGGCTCTGTTTTCAATCTATGTATTAACATAATTTTTCAAAATAGGCCATCAGATACAGAAACTGAATCTATGTTGTGAGAAATCATCAAATACATACTTCTTTTCAATTTTATCTTGAACAGTTGAATTCAAATCGTTACTCCTAAATTTATAAAAAAGCATACATGGGTAATCCAAAAAGATGAACGGTTCTAGCTGTTATGTGCATAATGCTATGTACAATGAATGTACAATGTGACTTTATAAGTACTGATGATATCCATTATAATTGACTTACCTTTGAATTATGATCATACTCAGTGCAATAAGTTTTAATTTTCTAGTTTCTGAGGTTGTTGTTTTGTTTATTCTACCAGCTGTCCTTGCATTACTTGATACATTAAGCGATCTTGAAATGAGGGTCAAATCTAAGTAGGTTTTGATTCTACTTGTATTAGCATGTCATTTTATAATATAAATAGGTACATATACATATTTATCTTAAATAGACTCTGATGGATCACTCCCAAGCTTGATGATAAAATAATTATATTCCTTCCTCATTTCCTCAATGTATGTATGTATTCGAAAACATTGAAACTTTTTATTTTTCAAGTATGTAGTACATAAATATGTAAATACAAAAGAGATAAATAAATAAGAGTCTTGGAAATCCCTCAAGGATTCATGATGAAAAGTGCACTTCAATATATGGTATACCTATGTACATATGTATTAGGAAATTCTCAACTAAATCATCTTTTGTCTTTGTAGTAAAATGCGCTGTTCTTGTAGATATGTATGTTTTTTTTCCATATTGTGTATAATTTATGTGTATTCCTAAAATATTTCCTTATTAATTAATGAATAAGGAAATTTACAAACAAAATAATTATTTATTCTTTTTTGGAAGAAAAGTGAGGACATGTTTTTTTTAATGCAAATTTATCCTTATTGTTAGTAAATATATATGTATAAGTACAAACAACTTAACTTAAGAAGAAGAAGAAGAAGCTAATTGTACTTATATTCTGTAACAGTGACAATTTAATATAAAACTGCCTGCAATCAAAAGTACAGCATACAAATACTTTTGAATAAGTACCTCGTTACTCAATCCAGTATCTCAACATTATATGTTTCTACAATAATGTCCCATTTGTTCTTGGAATAACTTGAATGAATCATACGACTACATACTATTAATGACGTATGAATCCTCTTCACAAAGGTAAGTCATTCTGTAGGTGGTAAATGAGTTATTTCTTCAAGGGCATAGAGTGACGCTATCAACAATGTTCAATATGCTTTGTGATCACAATACCTACGTAATGCAACAATGTCAATAAAAGCTTCATAGTCATTGTTTTTTGCATGTTGTATGATCAGCTACTAACCCATAGAATATGCCCCTTATGCAATTGTCTTACTTATAAACAGAATCAATATAAATTATATAAATTATTTATAGGTTTTACATCCCTGGACACAACAATGACATGCACTTTATAAGAAAAAAATACTCAGAAATTTTGAATTTTTGTAGCTGTGTGGTCCTTCACTCTGTCAAAAGGCTCATAAATTTTATGGCATCTACCTTAAAAATCCTACAAAGTTACTTATTCTGATATGTATATATATAGAGAGGGAGATAATTGATGACTCAAATACAGTCAAACCCGGATAAAAGCAATCTTTTTCTTAGAAACAATATGAATTTGTTACTCCATAAACTTTTTTTTGGATAGCAATAACATATTTTCATGATAAATTCTTTTGATAAGATTTGTCATATATTTTATATATTATGTAGATAGAAAATTCAACAAATTTACAAAAAAAAAAAAAAAATACAATAAAAATAATTTGTAGTGTAGATATTTTCTTGTCCTTCATATGTCTTTTTTAATGTACATATAGTAACAATTATCATATAAAATACCTGCAGTATCTCAATAACTTCATAGCATGACTATAAATCATTAAATACACTAAACTAACATACTAATAAAAAAAAGAAGGAAAATAACTGATTTGAATCGACTAAATGTACATATTATTAAAGTAGGAACTGAGGGATTAAACTAAATTAGTAGACTGATAATCAATTATTAATTTTGAAATGGAGTTTTATATCACTTTTACAAAGAACAATGCTGTGTTGGTCAGGACCAGGGAGAAGGGTTCATTCCCATCCCAAAACGACAGGAAAAATCGATCCATGATAAGTCATGAACAGTGTTTGTTTCTCATCTTCATATTTATTTAATTTACTTTTTATGGTGATTTTTATAATTTTGTATATAGCGGAGACATTCAATATCTTTTGATAATTGTATATTTCTATACTCCTTTAAGTTTATTTAAGCTCATCCCTAATAACTAGGGTATATAACATAAAATAACTTTTAACTTTATTTCATAATGGTGGCCACTCTCTGAGAGGGGCTTGTAATTCAATGTAATTTATACGTGTCAAAAAGTTAACTAATATAATTGTTTTAAATGGAGCATACAGATCAGTCCCAAGGACTGAAAAGGACTAAAAAAATTTAGTGAGTCACACAACACTACATTCTTGCAACATATTTTCGTCGATGTTGCAAATACGGATGTGATATGTACATCTTATTACGATATAAATTGGACAAACTAACTAGTTACTATCTGTAACTAGAAAAATTGAAGTCATCAACTAAAAGAGCCTATGACGCAAGACGTCGTTAATTTTAAGCAATCCACTATGGAACTTTTTTTTTAATCACACTACGAAGGAATGTATAATTCAATAAATTTTAATTATCGTGTGCAATCACAAAAATAAATAATAATAATCTTAAACGGGCATTTTGTATGGAATGATTATTATCAGTCATCATATAGATACATAATTTCAAAACATTTGTAACAAAGGGATATTTAATCAGAATAAATAATTATCTTTATGAGTAGATAGATTCCAAACCATTCAAAGTATAAAAAGACTCATCAAAATAATCTATTTTTGGATCGTCAAAACTATGTACAAATGGATACACACAATTGTATTTGTTCTCTTAATTATGATACCCAATCTATGTACATTTGTGCCACCATAAAAAGTATTCTATGCAATCAGAGCCTATACTACTACTTAAGTGTGAGACAAACACTAGATATCTTTTTTTTAAACCATAAAACTCTTCTTTTTATGATGGAATGAAACCACAAATAAAGAATATATATATATTTTTGGGTTGTAACTTACACACATTTAAGTTTGTTCGTAGCTCTATAATAATCTAATTTTTTTTTGAGCAATTACGACCCTGTTGAGTGTTTTAGGTTATGTAAATATATCACCTCAAGAGGGTTAATTATAGATCTTTAAATTCTTTTGAGTGCAACTCTTTGAGGATTGATTTTATATGACTTGTCGGAAATGTTTAAAGTTATATTGTTCTTAATTTGATGTTGTGTGGATGAGATAATAATGAGGTGAATGACGGATAAGGACGATCCATTTAATATTGTTTCCTTACACTTTGTTTACTCAACATAATATATATTAATAGATCTTTTTTTTCTTTGAAATGACGTGTTCTTGAAAGGAAATGCTCAAAATGGAGAGTACATTTATTTATTATGTACATAGACTCAACAGTCACTGAATAATAAATACATTCAAATGAAATTCAATAGATCATTCATATATGTAAATTGTTATGAAAGGGTATTGACAACTCAATCAACACTCAGGATTTATTTGTTCGAATATATATAATATATCAAGGCATATCAGAAAGACAAAGGCCCGAAACATTCCAAATTATAGAGTGTTTATCATTTAAAAGTCTAACTCATCTCTAATTTCATCACCACTAAAATAATGAAGTATGTACAATCTCAATTTTTATCAAAGAGAAAGAATAAACGAGTCTTTAAAGAATTATTATATTTTGTTTTCGGGATGCAGATGAACATAAAAATTCCAGATGTGAGCGCCTACAGAAAGTCTTTTGATTCCTAATCGAAATGTCATACACTTTTTTTGGTTTGAAGAACTACTGGGTTTTTCTGTGAGATCAGTTAATAGTCTCTAATCTAGTAAATAGCCAATTAGATCACTTCCTCCATATTTTGGACCATTCTTTATTTTATGGTAGGAAACTGCTGGCTGTTTAATACTACATAATTTGAATTGAAACAGCAAATCAATGATAAGAAAACTAATAAGATTCAAGGGCAGGAGTATTTTGTTGTCCACTGAGGGTTAGTCTAATTTTCTTCGTGCTCTGAACGTTGATTCGTTAAACTCAAGTTAACAGTTTTTTAGCCGTGTAAAAATTCCCCTTGCTATTAAATGAATACTCACTTCAATATTGAGAAGATTGGGCTAACTACATACGACTAAATGATTTTGGGCCTATTTTTATGTTTCGGGAAAGGTTGTGAGATACAATATAGATAATAAAGTTCTAAATATTAATTTCCTGAGCTCGAATTTTAGCAAATATCGCTAAAATATATTTAAATAAAGGAAATTATGTATATATTTTGATATCAACCAGGGGATTTTGTACCTTTTGAAAGGTTGAGAGATGTAATGAGGACTGTCCTGTGGCATCACGATGGTATATAAATTCAGTGCATCTCCTTACCTTTCTTGCAAAAAGAGAAATAAAAACATCACAAAATCAGTTGATAGTTTGTTAGATTCACAATAGGTTATGAAACTGCTGGACTATTATATACCCTTTGCTACTTGAGAAGAACTAATTTGTGTTCAACCAAAGACAAATAGAGAGGGACACGAGTACATAGTAGAAATAGCGACTGTTAACAAAAGACTTTCTTTTTGGTAATGAAATAACACTTTAGGGCCCTACGATACCCACAAATTTTGGATTGGATAGCTGAGAATCATATACTTCCATGTGCCACAAAAAGAATATGAAGGTCATTCAGAAATAGACAGATGCTATATTCGTATGGACGATATATGTATGTACATATATATTGTTTCCATAAATCCTTTCATCCTTGAAATCCCTGTAATTATCCGACAAATAATAATTATAATTATTATTATCTATCATTTCATTCCAAAGAATATAATAACTCATTTATACAACTTATATATTAATATTAAACGTACTCAAAAATCAATTTGTTCTAACTGTCATGACTTTGATTTCCAGGTCAATGAATATTGTTACAAATTGAATGTACATAGACAGGGGAGGCGGAGTTTTTGAGCTTCATTAAAAAACAAAATGGCTTCAAGGAAACGCATTCAATTTGAAACAATTAAAAAGGACTTAGACATAATTTAATTCAACAAATTAAAAGTTTATATATATATATATATATTTAACAACCATTTCTATCACAATCAAATAATTGAATACCCTTCAAAACAAACTGGACATCCTTTTTTTTCTCTCTCTCTCTCTCTCTTGTACTTACAACTTATATGTTTACATAACGCTTCATTTAGGTCTACATAAATTATTAGGCATTAATAAAAAAATAGTTACAAGTCATAACCTTCTATGTATGTACATACATATGAATGTAAGGAGAGGGAAGTCATAAAGTCTGTACATCTTTTTTGACCATAAACTTATATAAATAAATTCATCATGGAGGGAGATGTTTTTAAGAGTAATAATGTATATATACGTACTGCTTATTCAATAGATTCATGTCCCTGATTTGTTGAGACTTATTTATAAGCGTGTTGAACAAATTGTTATCATTATTATTATTTTGAGGATGAGTAGGAAATTGAATGGCCATTCTCAATCTTTTATGACTGACTGAGTTCCTGTCTATGAATCAATTTGTAACGATTTTATTCTTTATATAAATTATTTTTCCGTGGAATTATGACTTGGCTCAAATGGCTAAATATTTATTACAAAATAAAGATATATTTAAAACCATATTAGGTGTTTCTATAGGATATATGTATATATTGTAAATATACATACATATGTATATATTTAACTACATCATTTCATTGTCATTAACCATATTTGGTCGCAATTCAAACAAACACCTTATCTGATCTGATTGTGGAAGTAATGAGGAATATAAAGAGAGACGAACCAAGGGGCCTTTTATTATACAGCTTTAGTGTGTACAATTAAGCGCTATAAACCCTCCAAGTGAACAAATGTATCAGTTTTTGTTCTCTTACAAATCCTGTCTTTATGATAGACAAAGATACTTAACCATACATATACTTGTAAAGCCTTGTAAATTGCATGTTTGTAGGATATTACCCTTACAATAAGGATGCTTGAAGCATCCTTAATCATGTGATTGCATCACAAAATAAAAATATATGATGATTACTAAATAACCTGCATGGAATAAGGCTTAAAATGACTTGTTAAATAGGGGAGAAAAAGGTGTTTCATTTTCCAGACACTATGGCAAGTAATCTTGTCGCAAAGGTATTTTTATAGTCGTTCATAATTCATGGTGAAAGATGGGATCAAAAAGAGAGGGCTAGAGGGATTTGAGTACCCATGACTTTGGCACACCTACATGATATGTAAGTATTTTTGTTGTGGCTTCATGATCTACTTGAGAAACTCATTTGATCTACATTGTTATCCAGCTATCGCAGATCACTTTTAAAGTTATTCATAGCTTACGCAGTCCATATAATAGACTGTACATAATAATATATATACCATCGGTTGCTTTGCTTCATTGGTTAAGTCACACGACTTCCTTATGGGGTTAAACAAACAAACATACATTTATAGATTCTCCCTTTAGTTGTTGTCATCAGTTGACTCTTCATTGATTTAAAACAGCCGACTCCGCGTAGTATGAGTTCTTAAGGACATTGATACTAGTGCCTTAGAGTAGGAGAGTAATGAAGTATGAATTTTACGGCACAGGTTCATCTAAGAAGGAACTACTAAGAAGGGAAAATCAGGTGAACAATGGAATGCATTTTTTGAATACAAATTCACTTACAATAACAGTAGGAAGTATAAAGTAGTGCATTTAGTATTTTTGTATATTAAAATTTATCTTCTTTTTATACTCTTGGGGTTTACATTTGTTTACTTTATGCATCAGCTGCGTTTTTAGCTATTGATGCGCGCTAATGACTAGTTTTTCATTTGCTCAAGGGCACCACTGCAATACAAAACTATGATTACATAGAAGCTACCATATATTTGTTCGTAATTTTTCATTCTTTTTTAAAGTCGAGATTGTGAGGGAACAAATAATATACTAAATATGAATAATTTAATGCTGTTCTATTAAGGCAATAATTGGTACCTTTTTTTAGCCAAAATGTGCAAATTGACCACATAGACACTTCCCAAAGGAGCAGTCGAACAAAAGTTATATTTACCTCATTATCCACATAATGATACATCTGACATGGAGTTATCCAAATATGCCCCAACTACCATTTTATCCAAACAAAGACTGTTTTTTGATGCTTGCTACTCCTCACGAACCACCAATATATATCCGATTTCCTTAATGCTAAAAGGATTGACTTTTTATTCATAATATACCAATGTTGTACATAAATATATAAATATATCTACACATATTTGGGATTCTATTAGTATTTTGAGGATTAGAGTTCCGTTACGTTTTTCTTCCATGTATGGTTAGGCATGAGTAGGCGAAGTCAGTATGTAATTCAATTAGCAAATCTTCCAAAACTAATCCTTGAATATTTTATTTCTCAAATAATTTGTCAAATTTCATTTCCACTCATTTGAAACTTATTTGATGTTCTGTAGATAAGTGGACGAATTTCCTGGTTGAATGGACAAACATAAATACCTATTTATTATATTTTCTTATTAATGAGACAAGCATCCAGAATGTACTCATAATAGAATGAGATAAATAGTCTTACAAAATACAAAAGAAGCTTCGAGATCCCTTTTGTTCTCAACATATTTATCTCTCTCTCTCTCCCATAAAGGAATGTCAGAATTCGTGTGAAATATATAATTGAGTTTATACTTAAAAATATTTGCATGCCAGTTTCTGTAGGTTCTTTCTTAGAGCGAATGTGTCTAACGATGTACCTTAGTAAATAATGTACATATGTTCCTTCTCTTAGAAATACCAGGGTTCTCGTGAAATTATACTCAATTAATGAATCTTTGATAGGAAATTTATAAATAAATTGAGTCATATCCAAGAAATGACTTTAATCAAAGGGATGTATGTGGGTACATCAAAAAGATCATTTGTAGCTACATATTTGTGACTCTTAGAAATATTTTAATTTGAACACACCTCTAAAACACGTTTTTTTTTCTTTCATAATTATTATGAAACAGCTGATTCTATCTAGATATATGTAAGTATGTATGTGCCCAAGTCTATTTGACCTTTCAAGGTTATATCAATTTTATATTATGTACTATGTATACATATAATAGTTGTATCTATTTTGACATAAATGTCTTGCTACTTAAAAAAGATATTTGAGTAGAAATGTTGAAGTCCCTTCATCAAATATATAGCTTCTCACGAGTCATTTTAATCAAGTTCAAGTCAAGTATGGAGTCTTTAAGCTCAAATTGAAGTATAGTTGAAGTTTTTTCACTTCAAGTCCGAGTCGAATTAGAAGTAGCAGCTTAATCAAAGATGATGAGAGGGTTTTTAAACTTTTTTTCAGGGCTGATAACGAATTTATGTGTGACTTGTATGGGATTATGTGGCCCTTTAATGCATATGCCTTTGGAGTTTGATTACATTCTGATGATAAATGGCAAAAATATATATATCATCTTGATAGTGCGTTGATCTTTAGTCAATTTTTTCCAACGCCACCAAGACACTTAACTATCCAGTAAAATTGTATGCTGTACACGTGTAAAATGTTGAAGCAACATTAGTATATTCTTCAAATTAACATTTAAACATTTAAAAAAACCGGATTTACTACTCTAAATAACTGTTATGTTAAAATCACAATATTGTTTCATGTCGCTGATTATTACCGACTATAAACAAAGTATTTGAGCTGATAAAAGACTCCGAGCCTAGTGTGCAAAATGAATTTATGTGTACAAAGACAGAAGATACATAATACTTAGGTATTTATTTATATATATTATTTAAGTATTTGATGTTGGAGAACCAGTTCGAAAGGTCAATTATTCCCCAATAAAATGTAAACTACTGCATTTATTCACCAAGTCAACTTTTGCAACAAATTGTTGACCATCAAAGTTCATTCATGATAGTACTAACTTTTTGCTACAGGAATAATAATAAGAAGCAAAATGGAATGTATTAATGATCAGTTAGTCGATGTTAATCATTTAAATCTATAAAGTTACATATTTAATTAATAAACTATTTTTGATGGAGAGCCCGAGGCTCAATCTCGAGTTCCATTTAGATTTAATTAAAATGCAACTTCAGATTCGAATCGAACTCGAAGTGAAAAATGTTCGTACTCGATGTTCCAAAACATTCTTCATTTATAACTATTTTCATTATTTTATCTTCATGTGTCGTTTTATATGATCGTATATGGAATCGTCAAAATGGCTCATGCAGAGCTCTGATATAATTAGTCTTGTAGTCAAGACTTCATCATTCGAGATCAAGATTTGAGATCAAGGGATCGAGAAAAGTTGTTGTTCGATTTTTTTTTATAAAAGAAAATTTTACATCTCGTTTCTTTCGTCTTAGTTTTGAGATACATAGATCAAGGCAATACCAATACTTTGAGGGGTCGAGAATCACATCACTACAAACATGAATGAATATCTCCTCAAATACTGATTCAGAAGATCCTTATTGCATTTAGGGGTATTGAATAAATAATATGTAGATATAACTATTACCTAATACTTTGAAATAAATAAAAAAAAAAAACTTTTGGTCAAAATATATTTGACTTCAAAATGTTGGGCAATGTTTTTTCCATCCTCATCACGTTTTTTCAATGAAATATTTCTCAACTTTGTTGATTAAAGCTCACGTAATCATCATCTAATAAAGAAAGCCATCTACGACTTATTTACATAATATTTCTAGAGTAAAGTTTCACATTCGAACCTCTTCACCTCATTACCTCTTAACCCCAAAATTAATGGCATACATATAGGGTAAACAACCATTTAAATATAGGGAAATGAAGGCCTTAGAAGTTATGAGCAATTGTCAGAAATGTTGCATCATGGACCATTGTTTTAAATTATATTTTGATAGGAGAAATTGCAGGCAACGTGTTTGGATCTATGTACGTTTAATGCATAATTTAATGTCTATAATATATTTATATATATATTTGAACTCTTATCTTTTTGTTGTTGTTATCAAATTCAATTAAAATAATAACTTTGCTACCACAAAATACATTTGGTTTTATTTTTTTATTTTTATGAATATGCATAAAGTTTGTAGCCTACTCTGGTAAAAACAAAGGCAACAAAAAAACACACCTCTAGATTTTCACATATATATTGAATTAAACAATACATTAAAATGGATTTAATTAATTTCCAGATCAGTTTTTTTTTTAAACTACTGCCGTTGACGTAAGTCAAAAGAACATTACATACTGTGTCCATTTCTCCAAAGTCAACAAAGTAATTCAATTTTAGTAGACAGTAGGCAAAATTTTCGATTCTAATAGGTACTCAACGAATTTGCTATTAATTAAGTTCTTAGTCATTCCAACTTCTAAGTGGTCTTTTACCGCAAATAGTTTTAAGTGATGCTCGTAATACTATAATGAAGGAAAGAAAGTATTAACCTAGTTGACGAATCGGTGGCAAATTTGCTTTTTATCCTTGAAAGTACAACGAGTAAAAATGAAAAAAAAAAACAAAAAAAACCATTCAATTAAAGCTAAAATATTCAATGTATTTCATTGTTAAATTATCGTTTAGAAGATCATGACTGGATTATGTAATTGGATTCGTGATTTCTTATTTTTCGAGAGACGTATCAGCCCTTTTAAAAAATCAATGAAGAATCAATTCAGGTTATATATGTGGGTATTAAAGTATCTCCACTATTGCAAACTCTGGCTTTAATTAGACTAGAATAGTTCAATGAAGTAACATAGAGGCGTTTGTTGTTCAGTGACTCTAATACGTAAGCATTAACACGAATGTGTAAGGAATGAATCTTGAGTGGATATTCTCACCGAATTAGCAAAAAAAAAAAAAAAAAAAAATAGGTATATTTTGTCGGTTGAACAAATATCCAGCACGAGATCTCCCTGTTATTTTTACTCGTTTTACTCCTTACTTTTTGGTAATTAATTGTAAATTAGGAAGTCATTGAGACACTACGCCATAGTTTAGTTGTTTAGTTATGTAATTGACTTGCGTATAAATATGCCCAATCAAGCACATTTGTAGGTATTTTCAATTAAATCATTTACCACAGTATTGTATGGAGATAAGCCTTTTTTAATAAATTTGACGGTAGACATGTAAAACAAGACTATGACGTTCACTCTGATCCCATTCTCAATGTTAAGGACGTGCCCAAATTGGACTAAATAAACTATCCTAGGGGAAAATCTTTTGTTGAATGGCGTCATTATCAATCTATTCTAATCTAAGAGAAAATTAAAGTTTTGTAGAGTTGGGACAAGATCCATTTTCAGTTCTATATTAAGGACACTAGTTTATACCAATGTATGTAGCTGTGTTGTGATGGGACCTCTGTAAAGCAGAAGAAGAAGATGGGAGCGAGGCATATGGTACTATTGATGAGAAGACCTTTGTCGTCACAAGCTAATAGCTATGACTAACTATTAAGGATGAAGAAAAATCTATAAAAAAACTTTTCCTTCACAATGATCTGACAAAGAATGAACATAATTTAAAAAATATATATATATAATCTATGCTTTTCCTTTTCTAATCATGCATACAATTATAACTTTTCTACAAAAGCTGCATCTCTGGACATACTAGTTCTCCTTTGATGAGTAAATTAATAGTTTTCTTCGTTCATCATCACAGTAATTGGTAATTCACTCTGGAATCCATGTCAAAAAAAAAAATATTTTGCAGGGAAGGGAGAATTTGTGAAGAATTGATTTATAAATGAAAGAAAAATTATTTTGTAAACATAATTATTATCGTTTTTATTGACAAGCCCTTATTGTGTTCATAATGAGAGATGGTTTTGGAGATATCGGACCTCATGTACTTGTTCCTGATGCAAAAGCATAGAGTTCAACTCAAAAGGAGGTAAATATCTACTGTAATATTCCTAAGCAGGACCACACGTAGTCCTATTTATCGACTTATTATGTAGCTTCTAACAATTATATGGATCTTAGGCCATAAAATATTATGCATGTAATGGGCTTTAATAGAGAAAAGACAAATGTGTATACTTGAAACATATCGATCAGTCTCTTGTAATCATATTAGATAATATATGAAACGTCAATTTATGAAATCGTTCTTTACACTCAATAAACGGATTAGATATTTTTGCATCTTTAAATCCCCCCCCCCCCAAAAAAAAATATATATATATTAAAGCATTTTCAAATGAACAGTTAATGCATACCTATCATTGGCTTTCAATATGTCTATGGGTATATTATAAATAAGGGTTACAAATGCAAGTTGGAATGCTGCCTAGGAACAGAATACATCAGTCTTTAAATGCCTAATGGTAAAGTCAACATTCTTACATCTGACTAATTAATCAAATAGAAATCAAATATATAAAAATAAGTATGCTTTATTGGAATTCATGACTTGACAATGTAATAAAGCAACAATTTATATAATTAAAAAAAATAGTAATAATAGTAATAAGTCAAAGAATGAATCCGTAAAAGACTTCATTACTCAAATATTTCCTCTCAAACTTTCAACATTTTTTTCCAAGCATTAAAATGGGCATATATATGTACAATAATAGCAAATATTTTGCCAAATCCCTTATTAACAAGGGAAATATATATATATATATATATATATACACATATATTTGGAAGGGTGCTATTGGTCAAATATATGGACCAATAATGACACTTTATATTTGTTGTATACATTAAATCCACTATTTAAATATTATGTAAATTCCTAAATAAGGTGATGATATGTATTTACATACATATAGAAGGTATAAGTATGTTTAGAACCGAGTCCCCCTTTTAAATCGGCTTGAATGCACTTGAGTTATAAAATACATCGTAAAAACAAACAAATAAATAAATTAAATATACCAAAAAGTAAGTTCATTGTCTTGTCACAACAACTGGTCTAAAGCGACTACCCATAACTTTAACCTGCTAAACAAAAGAAATATTTCTATGAATATAATCAATACATAGTAAAGCATAGCTCAAAGCATGAATCTTTTGCAGGGATAGCATTTCATGGAATACTATTCCAATTAATCATGATGAAAGGCAAAGGGAGAAAAACAGAACACATTTTGATTCCTAAATGTGTGGAAATGGACAAATTCTTTGAATTACTAAAGGCTGTAATTTACGAGTAAAAAAGAAAAAAATAATTTTAATTTTTGTACAACGCAACTTCCGAGGGATAAAAACAAACAATAACACTCTGGGCTACTCTAACACTGTATTTACATATCTTGCCATGCATAGATAATATGTTCTAAACATACTTAGAGTCGTTTTTTGAGGAAACAGATTACCTGTTTCTTCGTTATAAGATGCAAATTACAATGCAATGAGAATCACATTTAGAGATCTCTTAACCTTTCCTTCAACAAAATCATTATAAGGCTCGAATTTAGTTACTGATTGGCCAATTACGTCACTCTCTTGACTTTTTTTTTTGTATTTTAAAGTAGTGTGTAGGGAGATATTCTATATAGTGTAAAAATAAACGTTCAGAGGATTGAGTAGACTAATAAGCAGAAACCATTCCTTCCGAAAAAGAAATACAAAAATTGATAAACAGCCAACTGCGTTATTTTACTCAATTGTAGGAGAATATTCTATGAAATAGTTGGAATAAGTAAGCAAGAAATAATTTAAGCTCAAATAAATAAAAGCTCAGAACACTAATTAAATAAAAGGAATGAATGGGTATGCATCGGTCCCAATCTAACTCTTAAAAGCGCCTCCGAATTGAACACTCCATGATACAAACTTTCCTCAATGATACCAACATAGATTCCCGTTCGACAATTTATTAAGAACAAACTTTTTAAAAGAGTAATAAATATCCTAATTACGTCCTAATGAAGAATAATGGTTTTTTGTCTCTCCAATTATACATAAAACATTGGTACTTAAAGCATTACTGAGCAAATACCATTGTTAAATGGAAGTACTCGATTATACCTTGTAAAGGGAGCACTTTAATATTTTGAATGTTTTTGAAGGAACGATAACAGATTGTATGTTCCATATGAAGGACTGATATAGCCCTAAGTGATAATATATAAATTAACAGCTAACATAAAAATACTTAAGCGTGTTTGATATTTTGGGAGTTACCATTGAGATGGTTGAGAGGATCAAGAGATCTCAGATTCATGAGAAATGGATTTGTATAGAAATGTAGGAGAAAGGAAAATTCGTAGGGATTCTATGTACATTGGTAAATCCAATGAAGAGTGGAAACGAAAATGAATGTATTTCCTAGAATAAACCTAAGTATATAATTACTTAACTCATCGTTGTCAAACTCATTAACTTAGCTATACATTGGAGCATGAACAAAACTGCAATGGATAAGAAGCAGTGTTGCGAAATAGATAATGAAATTAGAATTGCATGGATGGGTCAATTTAAAAGAGAAAGAAGGAGCGGAAATAGTTAGTATCTTGCAACCAATAGGTGTTACTAACCCTCTTGGCAAATGATTCATACATTGGGGAAAACATTTGGTCGAGTGGATTCCCGATTGGTTTTAACCCCATGGAAATGAATCATCATATGAATGTCATGAGTAATACTCAAAGATACATACCTCTATAGAATTCAAATCAAATTGGAAACAAAGGAGTTTCTCCTTAATCCAATTCATTACTCTGACATCAATGTCATTTATATAAGCTTTAATCATGCTGAAAGTTTCTCCAAGGGATTTTTTAAAAGAAAGGCTAAGATCTGTTATTATTATAATCTAGGTGTAAACATATTTATAGATCTTGGGCAAAGAGCCTTGACCATGATACTTCATTACAAGGGCCAGTACTCTGTCAACCCCTTTAAAATAACTATACAAAACCGTCATTTGAGGATTGTGAGAAAAATAAATAAAAAAACAAACAAACAAACAAAATGTTTGATTAAAAATTTAAACCCCGTATTCTCAAAAGTCTTTTTGTAATTGCTTCTCTGCCATGAATACTAATTCGTGTCAAAAGAGGAAGAAGCTTTGACTGTCACTCCTGTATTTATACAAACATTACAGTAACAATAGGTTTTGAAGGGTGCGTAAATTGGGTACTAGGACAAAAAACCCTCAGATAATAGAATGAAAGGAGTTGTACACAATCTCGTGATGATTATGTATGTTACTGTCATCGCTGAGGGATTAGCACCCCAAGAAACTTTCACATCACTAACCTTTAATGCATCCTTGTAATATCATTCTTATCTGCAGGTCCATAGAGAGGGAAAAAAATCCACTTCAACTCGTCAATAGCCCATAGGAAAAAATAACCCTCATCACTTCGATATCCCTGAAGTAATCACCCATGATATCCCTAACTGCAGTTAGGGCAAAGTATCCGCAGGTACTTCCCTGGAGGACCAAAAAATCAATCACCAATTTAGGGACTAAAGGAATAATCAAACATCACCAAAGTGATTTTACTTTACCCTCCAGGGACCTATGCCTACCTGGTCCTACGCTGACGTTAAGGATGATTCTACCTATAAAAAGGATTAAAAATATTGATAAAATATTAATATTATTGAATAATCAATTCGTGCCTTTGATTTTTGAAATAAGAAACTAGGAAAGTGGTTTTTTATCTCCTTCATTAAAAGGAAATAAATACAAAGGAATGAAAATTGATCAGGTATATTGTATTACAAACTTAAATGATCATATGTATATGACTCATGTGGGAATCTCTTTGGATTCAATTCAAGTAAGAATCTGGGTATCCACAGGTCATATGCACAAATAAATACCCACCTCTTCATCACATTCAAAGTATTCTACTCTTTGAAACTAAAATAATAATAATAATATATATGGTTAACCCAAAAACGAAGGTTAGAATTGAAAATGTAAGAAAAACACATCTCTTACATTAAGACAGGAAATAGTTTAAATATTTTTTGAGGAGCCTCTCTTTTGAACATACCCAAATAATGAAAACACCTCATTCGACATTGAATTTAAAGAGGTTTCTATCTAAGTACCTACATACATACATAATAATCTCTTTTAACTCTTTGTAACTTATACCTCTCAACAAGAATTGTTTAAATCCTACATCTCACCTCATGTTTTGTGATGCCTTTGATGGTATTATATTAATAATAAATCCTTTATTATTATTGAATATGAGGAAGAAGTGAGTATTCGTATAAAAAATAGTTTGGATTATGTAATTAACCTCTTTCTTTGATTGGATTTGTAATGAAAGAGGAGTCAATGGTTGGGCATTCATAGTAAAATATATATATATATATATAGCCTTTTTGTGAAATATGAGACGAGATACATTTTTTTTATTTTCACAAAAAACATTTTGGATTAAAATCGTTTTATTATCATTGACTATGAAGTCACGAGTGGATTCAATTCAAAAAGACTCTGAATCGAACTGAGGTGTGTGTCTACGGCCATGCCAAAGTAAGCATGCAAAATCCTACCCTAAGAGAATTAATTATATGTTTATTTTAACATCATTGATAACCAAATATAGGCATTGTATTCATTGAGGCACCCAAATTTAAATATTTAATGCCCATCAAATATATAGTTGTTTTTTTTTTCTTTCTTTCTTTCAATGCATAGACTATGATAATTTGCACAGACTACACGGGTTGCAACTCAGTCTGAAAATTCTAGAGTGAGTCAAAACATTATATTTTATTTGTATCTACTTCATTACATAGACCTTTGAACCAGTCTTATAAAATGTTCATCTGTTTCATCTTCAAGTATATATATTTTGATGAACTGCTCTCAAATGAGCAAGAAGGCTGTCATGACGTCATGCTAGGTAACTTTTCTTGTAATTGTAATCAGGAATGTCTTTTTCGTTTGTACTAACTCAGTGCATTGGGTGTAAGCCATAGTTTTAGAATTTATAAGAAAACGATCTGTTTCAATTTGAAAAGTTATTCATCTCAGATCTGACCGGATTTGAGGACCTATCTATGCCTACACTCAATGCTATGACCAAAGTATTCAAATAAAGGTGTTTATGAGATTATATGCTGATTTAATCATTCAGTGATGAACATAAAAATAACACTGGTCACTGGTTTTGGACATTAATTTCAAAAACTGTAATTATTTTTTTAAGAGTCCGACGGTTTTCAAAAAATCGAACCCTTCTTTTTGAACTTTTTTGGCCCATTTTTCATCTTCAGCTTCAATTTAAGCCTAGAAGAATACTCATTTTGTGTATTAAAAAATAATGGCCCACTAGTCTTTTTTTGTCTTTGTTTTGACCTAAGGGGGGTCCTAGGAGCGTAGGGGGCGGGAGTTGGCCCAAAAGTTGGCAACAACGTTTGTACTTTCATAACTTGTTGAAATATTATATAAAATGAATTAGTAAGGGGTGCATACAAGAGCAAATACAAAATTCACATGAGATGCCAAGCGCTCGATAAGACTCCTGAACTCAGAAAAAATTATCCATCTAAATGTGTAAATTTTCATTCTATTTCAATCAAAAGTTCACTAAAAATCAAAGACTCACGGTAGAGCTACTAAAAAACAAGTGTGTAGAATAGACTGAAGTAGTATCGTGCAGAAGGATTGCGAAATCAGCTGAAATCTGAGACCCATGATACAACGGATTGACAAACGATTAAAATCAACCGGACGAAATATTCTTCTAATTAGGTCAAATAAACAAAACTAAAGATCGATCCGGGTAAAAAAATCGCTCTTGTCTGAACACAAGCGCCTACATAAATAAGTTCATGTGTACTTATTTATTAAATGCATTTTTACATCCTCAAGATTTAATACTCAATTGTTTTGGGCAACAATTTTCATGAGTTGTGATCAATCTAACTTAATACATGGATAGAATGATGATATTGTACACAAGTGTATATATTTGGAACCATAAATTATCCTTATTTGGTTGATCTATACTGGTTGTTTATGTAGGTATGGTCGTAAGCCGCATGACCCAAAACGACTTTGTTTTCTTCACTACCCACAATTTTTTATATATTTTATTTTCACTTTTACGTAACTATAAGAAAGTGATATTTTCAGTTGCATTATGTAAGTGTTTTCAATTTGTAGCTTTTATTTATACAACATTCATACGTCATTGCTTATTGGACGTCAGTATGTGAAGGGTGCTAATGATTTCTAATTAAAATGAAAGCATTACATACCCTATTAGGGAGGATAAAGTTGGTTATTAATATTAGTAGTTTACCTATTTATCATTCATTTATGTTACACATATAAATATACATCAAATATATTCAAATACTAGTCTAATTCTTATATATTATAATATTATGTATTGATGACGTCAATTATATATCAAATTTGATTTGTTAATTCGAATAAGCAATAATGTCGAGACGTGATTGGTGAGATGAGCGTTGATTCTACTAAGGAAACTTTGTATACATATGTACATATATGCGACATAAATCCATCAATTTAACAAAGGATCGTTTATTGATAAGATAAGATTTGAAGGATGGGGAACCGTTGCAGAGACACAAATTTCTCTTATTTACAACGATTTGAGCTCTTTCACATGTATGTTGTACATGTGTTGTGAGTAAAATAATCTACTATATACAATTGCAAATAATAAGGTCGTTAAAATCCTATACAATTTTGCAAATTGCATGAAATAAGCTCGAAGAATTTAAATAAAATATTTGCATTGATGATGTACTTTTATGGCACTAACTACTAACAACGAGATTCAAAAAAAAAAAAAAAAAAAACGCCTTCGAAATGATCTTTTAAAGATACATAAAACCAATTTTTAATTTATGGGTCGAATCATGCTCAAAAAGTAGCATTTGTAGTAAAAATCAGATTTCTACATATATGCATTATGCATACACTTATGTAAAGCAAGTAAAATCCATGGTGAAAATTTGTGCAAAAAAAAATTAAAAAAATCTTCAATTTATGACGTTTAGGTATTTGATGCTGTAACATCTTTTCATTTTTTTTTTTGGCAACTTTTTATTCACATTTAAAGTTAAAAATGCACTATTTTCAATTTGTTTTTACTTTTTTCGGCAATCAACACATAGTATTTATAAAATATCAAATGAAGGTCAAGAGCATTACTTAGCCTCAAAGTGAGTTGAACTCCTTCAGAAAATTGGAGCAACGGCAATTATATCAGTTCTTCAGTAAAATCTAAATTATGATACATTCTAGAGGTGTACTTTAGTAAGGAAATTGTACAAAGCTTCTTTGAAATATGAGTAAAGACTCACCCTTGCCGTATTCAATCTTTTGAGACATCTCAAAATTGAGTTGACCTGTATCTTAACGAAAAGACGGGTACTTTATTATAGGGGAGAGAAATTAATTTGAAATAAAGTATTTTAATTCTTTTTATACATAGGCAGTTGAAAGTAAGAAGTAGTCGAAGGAAAGTTGTATACTTTGAATGGTATTTTCATATCTAGGATAATGAAAAGACAATTTAGGTATGTAGAAACGTCAGCAAGAATGGTGAAGATGATGGAAAATTACAAATAAAAGCTGGTTTTTTGACCAATCATTAGTGATGTTCAATTCATTTTGGATTATTCATACCCACATCAACCTATTTATCAGACATAAGAACAGCTGCACTTTGTTTTTCCATAACTAATTATTACCTTAATATCATTAGTGGTATTTAGATAATGCAAAAAAATATCAATATAAGCAAAGGTTTGATTGTTTCAATTGTAAATATCGTTAATCATCTTATCAAGTCTGAAATTGAGTGTCCAACAGTTCCCTATACTTCTACTCAAAGATTTTTAATAGTGACATTTTTCGATTAACGACCTATTATGGGCTATTGACCCTTAAAATACCCCTTTACTGTACACTTGACATAATTTAGAACCAATTGATTAATATGTATTTATACCTGTACATATATATGTAGTCTATTCGGCAAGTCTCATGTGTTAGATTTGCTCCATAGTTCTTGCACAAAATATCTTCCACCAATATATATTTATTATATATTTAAATCGCTGATTAAGAGGATTCATTATGGTTATAGCTATATATGTAACTACACTAAACCAAATTTGGTGACTTTGAAGAACTTACAAAGTCACCAAAATCTGGACTTGCTTGGAGCCATAGGAAGCAGAGCTACTTTTTTTTTGAAAAAAAATGAATTATTTAAAGGCAAATTGTACAAATTCGACTATAAGCTAAATTTCAATTTGAAAGTTCATCTCCTTGATACTCAATATTTGAATGGTCCTTTTGTATTTGTGTATGAAGTAAAAAGTAGGTTTTAAAAATCATTTTTTCTACTTATTTCCTATTTTTCTTTTTGCAATTTCATTGTCTGCTTGTTCCTCGTTTGTTCCTACCCATATTTATTTCATTTCTACTGACAGAAAAATAGTTGGCTAGTCATTTAATGATTTGATTGGTTAAAATATCATGCTATGAGTTATAGTCGAGTCCTTGTCGGAAAAAAACACCAAAAAAACAAACATGAAGCAACTCATAAATATTTGTACTTTTACAAAAGTTACGTAAATAAAAAAACCAAAACAACAACAAACAAACAATGCCTAATTCTAAATTTCCTAGAAGCATTCTAATTTGTTGCAATCAAGGCACAAAAGATAATACTATCATCATTCATTTGAATTCGTGGATTAATTAATTCTTTTATGTTCT
Organism: Lepeophtheirus nordmannii; assembly: GCA_963680855.1. NCBI lineage: Eukaryota > Metazoa > Arthropoda > Copepoda > Siphonostomatoida > Caligidae > Lepeophtheirus > Lepeophtheirus nordmannii. The sequence goes on from OY804519.1 coordinate 9,266,484, forward strand.
TCTTTTTTTTTTGCGAAGAAATAGGCAGAAACTTTTGTGCACGAAACTTGTTTATTTATTTCCTTTGTGTTGATAGCAATGTATGTATTTATCACGAGGTCAGAACCTTGTATATCATTCATCGTTTTGTTGATATACCTTTGTACTCAAATACATACATATGTTGCCTAATATAATATACATATACCATTCAACGTCATGAATATCCATGTAGGAACCAGTAGGAATTCATCTCTTGTAGACCGGAAATGAATCTGAGATCTTAAAAAGAAAGAAAATAAAAAAAAAAAAAAAAGGTGAAAGAAATAAACTTCAAATTGTGACTTCCTATTTATGGTTGTTCCCTTATTTCCTATGTCAATTTATGAGTTTAAAAAAATTATATATCACCTATGGCCTTTATGCATATTTCTTCAAATTAAGTAAGCTATTACTAAAGTTGAAAATGGGCACTTCCTGAATCTCCCTTCAAGAATTGAACAATATTCAATTGTTTGAATTTGAGTCGAGTAAATGTAGATTTATTAATTAAATTTACACGTAATGACAATTCTGCAATTATAAGTGAACACTTAAATCAACTTTGAAGCAAAGTATTTTGATTATATGTTATCCTCTCCCATAAAAACGAAAAAATGAAAAAAACCCACATAATTATATGTGAATATGGAGAGAAAAAAACTCATTTTGTGAACTAATAAGTTATTTTGCAGGTTTTTTTTTCATATATTTTTATACATATATAATCACCAAGGAAGTACAGATTTGTATTTTGAAGTGCGTATAAAGAGTTACGTAATGAGCTTCTCTTCCATCGAGAGACATCTTCTTCGTCAATTCAAAAGATCTATAGTTGTTGTCTATCAAATTGAAGAAGAGGATTTGGCGAGCCCTTTATGTGCCTAAATTGTAACTAAGAGCTAAATGTTCTTCCCTCATTAAGAAGTCAGATTATAAAAGCAGACACTAATCGTCTTCCTAATTAAATACGCTTTCCCTGCCTACATATAAAGTTATATGATCCAATCATTGAAAAATTTATTTGATCTTTCACTTTTCATGAGAGACTAATTATGTCTAGATATGTACATACAAATACTCATTACATCTAAATAACTTACTTGCCTATTGTTCTATAGTGACTGTTGAGCTGTGAGAAATTTTGTGTATATATGATTTTGTGCGCAAAAAGATTGATTTTTTCTCCTTAAGAGAATGAGAAGATTGATTGCTATCTTAGAGAAAGAGAGAGAGAGAGAGAGAGATGGCATGACCTCTTTCAATATACATACATACATACAATTCCTGATCATCCACATACCTGTATTCAAATTACTCATTATCCACTCCCTTAATAGTTTAAAAATAATGCGAACTACTTCGCAAATAATAGATTATATTTATTGGGAGAATATAATTTGATATACTCACTTCTTATATAATAAAGGTAGTTTATTTGTGAAGTAAAAAACTTGGTTTCCTTTGAATAGTCCCACATTTGGATAATCTTTAAAAGGATCTTGGAATTGGCAAGTAACTTGATTTTGAGTCTAGGCAAAACACTGTGTATTTAATTTGTACGCAAATATTATGGAGACATTAAAATATGGTAGAGATTAATGCTATTGTAATACCTCAAGTTAGATTGTGGTCAAACTTTTTTTTGCCTTTTTTTGAATTTGGACTAAGTTATAGATGGTTTCCTTGTTTTACTTACCTACTAATAATGCCTACAGCCTCATTTCATCGTAAATTAAGATAGTTAAATTTATAGACGTATTGATCCTTGCCTTTGACTTTAAAGAGACTATCCACATCGATTTTGAAAGTGGAGTGGTGTAAGAAAACTTTTAGAGTGGTCACGCAATAACTATCCTTAAGTACATTTATGCAAAAATAATAAAAAGTCAATCTCAAACTGTCTGTATTCATTAGTCCTATATATCTTTCCACAACCCATTGATGGGTCATATACTCCTTTGATACGGATGAAACTTTTAATCAAAGATGTTATCATAATATTTTGTTAATATAAAATGAAATATTTCAATGACATTGATAATAATCAATAAGTATTGCTTGCATGAATATCATTTATGGCTTTGATTGATATTCACAATTGACAATTTTAGGATACTAAAACAATAGTATAATTGAACAAAAAGGTTTTCTGGATGATTGCCTTGATACAATCATAGATACAAATAGCTACTATCAAGCCCTTAAATGCATTATTTGCTAATGGCAAATATTATATAAACTACAAAAAATGAGGAATTAAAGTCATGGGAAACAATCATTTCTTGGATATTTTTTTTTTTACTTATATGCATATATTTATAAATACATTTGAGTACAAATATTTACTCAAGGTTAATTACTTAATAAAAAAATTGAAATAAAGTCATTATTTAATTATACAGACAACAATTAATAAAATATTTATATATTTTCATTGTTTTTGTTTTTTTTACAAAATAAAAAAAAAATACAATTTTGCTATACATTTTTACAGCCCCACTATTTGAAGAGATGCATCTTACTCTTTACATGTTTAATTGCATTCTTTCTAGTTTTTTCTATTTGCACTTTTTAGTTAATTATTTTATGTCTAATTGCCTTTGCTGCCAACCTATCTATATTAAGATGTGTAAAAGTCTGAGTATGTACAAGAAACAAGAAAAAGTGAAAACTGACATCTTACACTGAAATTCCTTCCTCAAATGATTGGATAAGGAAATTGATGATTCCTATGTTTCTAGTCAGTAAAAGAGGAGTAATTAAGTAGGAAAGGGTTTTTTTTTTGCACACGAGTCCGACAGAAAAAAAAACAGAAAAATAACTAATTACCTATGTTTGCTCAATAATTTACCTTTCATGTAAAAATGTTAAAATTTAAAAGATTTAATAGCTTTCAAAACGTAATCAATAATAATAATAATAATAATAATTTACCTATAGTTACTTTTTTTTCTTTCATTAAAGCAACGCTAATATCAGGGTAGTTACTTACTAAGGAAAGAATCCATTTAGGAAGTAACTCAACCCTAATTTTTTGACCATATTCATTTTAACTACGTATGTGGATATTTTGAAATAATCACACTGTTTAGAGCACATATAAATTTACAAGGAAACAGTTTTTTTAATTAACAAAATATATTATTCATAAATATGCAGAATAAAACGATCTGACTTATGTTTTAACATTTTAGTTGTTGAATAGCTATTACCTTGAATCCTTTTTTGATATCCAAGATGAATGACCTTTAAGTACGAAAAGGTGTGTATTTTTTGTTTATATACATATATAATACCTAGTCTCATCGTGTATATGTAAATATATTTAATTTCTTTCTAAATACACGTTTTGAGGAATACAGAAGCTGTAAAACTAAATTGATATAACAACAGACAATGGATACAAATACGAAAAATGGATTTAAAAATGAAAATTTGTAGACTATGAATATTGATATTGTTATTTTAGAACATTGGCAATATTTTAAATAATAATGCCAAAAGAGGGGTACTGCTAGTGGAGGGACAAGTGGACCGTTTATCAACGACTTTTTTATGGTGTGGGCAAATTTCAGGCTTAAGAAAAGAAATTACAAGAATTCAATTATAAAAACAGCAGCAAAGAACAATCATTATTTGATAAAAATGAAACAATTTAAAAAAAAAAAATATTAAAAAAAAAAATGTCACAAAAATTTATTTTTTGTATAAAAGTAATAAAGAGGAAACAATACCTTTAAATAGAAGCTATAAAATAGCTCCAAAGTTTGAAAAAAGGTTCCCACAGATTTAAATGTATGTCCCACACTTACTATTGGTTAAAGTCAATATAATTATTATTTTGCAAAAAAAAATAACGTTGCATTCATGATACTGTTCATTTTATTTTCTAGTCCCACAGCTTTGAATTGGATATGATTTTTATTAGACTACAATATGGATCGTCGATAGTGTAAATATATTTGCAATTTACGTTCTATCCATCACAATATTCAAAATACTTATTTACATAAATAAATTTAATTTCATGACACCTACGTGCAACTCCCAATATTTGAAATGAATTTACATTTTTTCATTCCATGATCAATTTAAAAAAATAAAATATAGGTACTTTACCCGTCGTTAAAAAAGTCGAGGGATTCTCTACCTCTGTTTTTGCTACTGCATAAATGTGCATAATACTTAATTATTCTTATTTTGACAAAAAACTTAAGGAAATATTCAAAAATTACTAAAATGTGACGTGCATAATTAGTCATGAGTCTATCTCAAAAAATAATACTGCACATGTCACGCTTCAGGCCCACACTAAAAAGATATATGTATATAAATATTAGCACTGTATGAATAGATTCTTAGACTCACATGTCACATGGAATTAAAAAAAAAATGCAATGACTCATTTGCTGAGGTAGGCCTGTAAAAAGGTAAGAGATGGAGGTAGTTTATGTAGCTACATATAGTGCTGGCATTTAAATGTCATTTTTTTCGAACGAAAGAAGTAAAATCTCAAATAATATATAAGATAATAAATCTGTTTGTTGTTTTTAATTTATCTCATATACTTATGTGCGTTCATTTGTAAGTAGAAAAGACTTTATTTGGATAGTTATCAAATAGCAAAATATGATATCTACACATGTATATCTAAGATGCATTGACTTATCATGAAGTGTAAAAAGTTTTTTTTGAAATAGGTTAACCCCACAATTTATTTATATTTGAGTTGCCTTTTGCAGACTCTGATGAGTACATACTGCTCAATATCAGATAACATAATAGTTTCAATAAATATTTGGTTTTCGAGATCGATCTTGTTCTCAAAATCAACTTTTGAAGATCTTCGTCTGAACCTCTTTGAAGAAACCGCTCTGATCTTTTGCTTACGTATTGAGTCCTCTAATTCTTGGATTTACATTAGTCTGACTCCCTTCAAAGTCTCGGTATTGGTGTTGAGACTAAGACGACAGAAAGTAGATTCTTTAAAGTATTTAAAGTTCTTTTCACTGTCTTGTTCTCGATCCTTGATACCATCTTGATTCGGGAGAGGTGGTCAAGACCACAAGCCTGTATTAAACACACCATTACAAACAATCAAATTGAGGATTTATTATGAATAATTACAATTTTCTGACATCTTTTTTTGTTACCTTATAGGTTGTCCATAAAAAAATTATTCAAAAAAGTTTAAATCTTTTGTGACCTGAGGTCAAACTGTTCAAGCATTTGGAATAAATTTGTTCATCATCACAAAAGTAATTGTGTTCAAAATTAAAATAAAACGCATAAATACAAACATTCTAATATATTTCGGTCCATTATGGCCTTTGTTTTCCAATTTATTGAATAGTTTACGATACCTAGGAATGTTGGCTATATTTTAAAGCTATACTTCAATTGGTTTATGGGGCTCCATTTGGCTTCGATATAACATTTCATATAATTATCCATTATTATATTCTTGTTCATTTTATGGTGACTAGGATTTTTTTTTTTGCAATTTTACTCATTTGCTAATAAAGCTATAAAATATCATCTACGTAGGCACATACCATTGATCTTTGTGAGTCCATAGTTCAAAGAACAAGTTAATTCGAAAAATAATATCAAATGACCTTTCATAACAAATAATAGCTATACATGCGATTGCATATCAATATGCTCAATTAAACAAATGATTGTTTAAGTACATCTATGTATTTATAAATGCATATAAATGATGCATTTATCATGTCTGACACAAAGATAAAGTTCAATTGCATATTAAATACACATAATTTGTATTTTAGAGTTGTGGCTCGTCTTGATTAAAATGCAAATGTTTCCTTTATTTGTTGACCAATTAATGAAACTCAACGTTGATTCAAACTGTGATTATTTGTTGTTTTACATAAATAATTAATCAGATGAGTACTTCTACTGTGCATTCAAATGAGTAAATCCCCTCCATTAATTTTAAAAATGACAAAAGATAACGGTTTATTTTCCACTCTGACACACGGGAAGTGAGGGAATATTTCAAGGAGATCAAAAAGAGCTCACCAATGATTCAGGCAATGTTTGATATCCAAATATATCCCATAATTGCAAGGGTTTTGGGTGAAGGTGATCAAAAAGTCTGTTCTGTTTGAACCCAAGGAACAAAAAGAACTCTGGCAGTTTTTGAGGTCATCCAGACCTAGTTAAAGGTTGACCGTCGTACATATATCGGGCTATAAAAATATTCAAATTGAGAGTTAATCAGATCTTGAAAGACAATCAGGGGCTGTCAAAAGGATGCCCTTGATGAATCTACAGATTGCTTACTCAAGCTCATAAACATGAAAGAATGAGATGTGTAGAAACAAGTTTACTGGCTTGTTGGAATCATTCTGAGTACCTTGTAAGAATTGTAACAAATGTTAAATCCTTGAAAAATGTTTTGCTCAGTGCTAAAGTGGTTACAAAGTCCTGAACTTTCATAATATTATGAATAACGTAGAAGTCATAATGGAAAGAACAATTTTATGAGTATTTTAATTATAGAAATACTTGTCTAGTTTTTTAATATAAAGTAACAATTGCCTAGTTTGAATGAAAGTGTTTACTCAATCTTATTAATCAGTCAACAAATGAATACATTCATATTTTGCTACAAATAACCCTTGTATGAATTTACCAATCATTATCAAACATGTGATTAACACAAAGTCTGGATTTGATAGGGAGGGAATGAAAAAATACTCTCAAACTCCAATAGAAGTGAAGGACATCTACTTGAGCGAACATATTCAATTAGCGGCACAGCAATAACTTTTGAGTGATCCAATTTGGAGTATCAGTTTAGGGGTCGACTAATATATCAGTGAGCGTTGTATTAATCAGCCGAAGTTGCCAATTTTTACTAATATACAATTAATCTAAGAAGTATGTTTGATTTTTTTAAATAAATACAGAATCTACATTTTATTTTTCAAATTTATTTTTTAGTCTAATTCATCATTGAAGGCTCAAATATGGTCCATGTAGCTTTTTCTAAAACCTCTTTACTCTTGGTTAACACTTTGACTCTGATAATCAATAATTTGAACTCTCATTTATTATTCGTAAGAAACTAAATACTATAGCATAAAATTCTATGTGTGATCCATCAATAATATAGAACTAAATTTACAAATTGAAAGTGATTGGACATAATAACTCAAAATATTGTCAAATGATTATTGATCTGTTTTGCTATAGTGATGAAGAAAAATTATGCATGGGTCAAAGTAGATATATTTGTACTTTTGTGTGGTTATATTTAAAGGTTAATTTGAAAGGGAGAGGGAATCGGTCGATTAAACGGTTATCAGGTTTTTTAACCCTGTTAAGTTTTAAAAGATCCATATTGCTCGATCACTAGTTCAATTATAAAGACTGATTATTATTTAAAGCTTCTCTTTTTATATAAATAAAATAAGTTTATTCCGCTAATTAATATTACTCAGGATTTTTTTTACCCAGCTTAAGGCCTTGTTTTATAAATTTGACGCAATTTCACTTGTAATTAAATACTAGTTGATGTCATAAAATGCATAAGAATTTGATTTTTTTTTTGTGAAATGCAATTTAAATGAATATACTTTGATATTTGTACATTTTGTTTTTTTATTAATAACGGCATTGATATTGGACTATAGCTTTTTTAATGGATATTTTTTAAATGACTATTGCACCGTCACAAGGTCCGTGACACCCTGCTCAACATTTTGGAAGGAACGGTAAACTTCATTTTTCTAAAAATACAAAACATACAAAAAACAAACAAAAAAACAAAAATAATATATGTTTCCGTCTTCTTTGAAAGTCGAAACAGGCTGCCATTGGTCCTGCCTAAGGGCCGAAAAAATGTATATTTATGCAATATAAAAACTAATGTAGGATGTATTACTATGGGTAAAATATATCGGGAATCAAAAAATATTTTTGTTTTGAAGTTGGTACTACTGTCACTGACATCTTAGCGAAATTACGCGTCCAAAAAATTCATTTCATCCTCCTCAAACGTAGCCCCCCCCCTACTTCCCAATGCAATGCACTCGTACCAACGTTTTTTTTTTTAATTTTTAAAACAGTTACAAAATTTTGATTAGGTCAATGCTAATTACAGAGCAATAACTGCTGAGTTTAAATATGCTATTAAATTTAAATCGGATTGTCAGTTTTCTTGAATAATGGGTTATGTATCTCGAGAAATACACCACAGATTTCAAAATTTCACAAGAATAGAGTCTTGAACATTCATTTAAACTTTTTTGGTTTCAACAACATTTCTGTAAATTGCATTTTAGTCATCATCTTCCAGACATTTTAAAAAACAATTTAAAAATTCAATTTTACCTGTTCACAAAAGGACACTAATGAACATTTGGACGCGTAATTTGGCAAAATTGTCAGTGACAGTAGTGCCAACTTAAAAACAAAAATATTTAACCATATCAGAATTCGAAAGAAGTTAAATTCAAATTACCCGGGTTTTTTTTTTGCTCATAGTAGTTAGTATCCATGTAATGTTACTACAACCCACCGCAAAATCTACTAACAGAACTTCAATTACACGGAAGAAACAATTGAATGTCCATCCATTAATTATTCAGGCACTTTTATGTGCACTAAGGGGGACAGAATGGTTTTAGATAAGATGAGAAAGAAAATAAATTCTCGGCAGCTCTACCTATCATAAAATATATACTTCCGGATTATAAATCAGAGCTCCACCAAGAGCAATTATTATTAACCATACTTCAGGTTTTTAAAAGGCTTGAATATTGTGAATTATACATACATACATGAAGAGCAATCCATCAAAAGATTTTTTGTACCTTTTTTGTGCTCTTGATTCCATATACAAACTTATTTGTTCTTCTTTTTTCCCAAAACATTTTCTACTCAACTTACATCTACTAAAAAAAAATAATGAAAATAAGGATTCGTCAAATAGCCCTGAGGGTCATTGGCAAAATAGATATGAAGGTGAAAATTAGCATCATACCTATTCAATAGTTAGAAAAACATATTCTAATATTATGAAGTCTTTGTTTAATTAAGTTTATATTTTACATAATCCTTGAACAAACAGCAATTATAGCAATTGATAGACACAAAAATTAATTGACATTTAGTACATATATGCATTGCATACTTGAATACTACATACTAGCCGAAAAAGGTTTTAAAAAAATGTTCTTTGAAACATTTTTCTTTACTTTTATTAAAAATCACAATCACCTTTGTGTTTCATAAAAGCGAAATTAACTGTGAAATATAATCCAATTAAATTTTCTATGTATTTTTGATTGATGAACGATCATATCTTTTGAAATGGCTAAATGCATACTCAAACCGTTAATTTTTGCAATGGTAGGGGGGGGGGAATCACACCTCCTTACAACAGCTATAATTTTAATGCAAATCATGAATGTGGGATGAAGAAAGATAATGAGTTCAGTTTCAAAAGAATGGAGATGTATTACATTTTTCCTTCTGGATTTGTGTTTCTTCAAAGTCATTCATTTTTACACTATAAAAGAGTTTCCACATGGCATCATCATCATTCTGAAAGTTGATTGTCTTTAGGGGAAAATAACTAAATTTTGCTATTAGATTTTCATTATGTCATCTTAGGCCTTAAAATGTTATCAAAAACAAGTTTGAAAACAATACATGTAGACTCCATTTCATTGGGGGTCATCCCTAGATATTTGACAAAGAACCATTCCAACAGAGCATAAAAACTATATTTGTGATGACATCATAAAACATACGGTACCACTATAGACATAGAGTCAGCTGATATATTCTTGAGTTTGAAGTAAGGGAAATACCTATTGTACTATTTTAGCCCAAAGCAAGTTTTATTGATTTTATTTGAGCAATTCGTAATAAAAATGAGAAAACACAGTAATGAAAAGATTTCATAAAATACAGATTTTGTAGAATCTTTTCATTACATAAGATATGAATTTAGACATTTTTATCATATATGTCAAGAAAAACAAATTTATAATACAGCCTGCCATCTAATACAATTTTTGAGCGATCGAAGCTCGCCGGGAAGTGCTCTTTTTTACATCTGTAGTCGTCATTGATTGTTATTATTTTGATTTTACTCAAATATTGTTGTTGTTTTATGCATCTAGATAGTCGAAAGTTAAGTTCTTGCTGTTTTATTACTAATGCAGTTAGAAACAGATTTTTTATTATTATTATTTTTTTTAATATTGGGGGGGGGGGGGCAAAGGAAATTTGTCCCTTGTATTTGAAAACTCCATGTATCAAAAACCATGACTCCAACATGGGTTAACCTTATACATCTCTATTTTAGTCAAATAAAAGGTTGGGAAAATAGTTCAAGAGTTGAACGACCGATGGCTTGTCTATTTAATATTTCAGAACGACTCATCAACATTCAAATTTCCGTTACTCTGTTGAATGTAAATAATTACAAAGGTATCATCAGGAAAAATTAAGACGACAAACATTTTTTGGGTTTGAACTAATCAAAGTGAATGTAGTGGTTTTTATTTTTTTGCACATACCTCATGTGCAAAAAAAAAAAAAAGAAGGAGCTCAATTAATGAAGAAATTCCATTTATTTAATTGGTATTCAACAGTATTTTCATTTTCCTTTAGAAAATAAGGCTTTTATGTGGTAATAATTGCTAAAAATGAGTGATTTATAGAACATTAAGTAAAGGGAGATTGATGCAGTGAGTTTGTTCTATATTGGTTTATAATTGGTCGTATTTGGGCGTCATGAGAGCTTCTGCTACTTTTTTCAATTGGTGTGTCCTAATTTAGGTACTGGACCAGTACTATGATCTTCAACCGTTTCATTTAGTTTATACAGAATCACAGAAAGTTACGTTTCAACTAGAAATGTTATTGAAAATAAACACCTCTTGCCCTCATGACAACTTTAAGTCTGAAAGGAAATGAGTTCCATCAAATCTATATACATCAGTCTTTCTATTGAGCCATCGACTTAGTCTTTAAGTCGTCCAAATTCTGTTTGGGCCTTGCATTGGCTCTACTTTCAAAAATAAACCCGATGGAGCAATTCATAACGTTGAAAAGAGAAATTTTTTGAATGACTAAACTTATTTATTACAATTAAAGCTAATTATGAAAATATAAGAGGTTGAGTTGAGCTCATGGAATTGGAGATTGAAGAGAAAACTCTGCTACCATTATATCTATATTATAAGTAAAGTATACATTAAAATGCCTTTTAGTACCTTTCAAAATGAAAATTAAATATTTTGTGCTTTGTGAATTACGTATGTACACTCTAAATATGCATTAAGTCATGACAAATAATAATACATAGTAAAACTTTTTTGCTTCAAGAAATTTATTTCTTGATCATCAAGAATTAAATGTTAAATCATGTTATGGCAATTTTAAATGTAGCAAACTTCTCATTTCATCACGCAACCTAAAGTAAAATTAAATTTTGTTAAAAAAAAATCACTGGATTCTTTTAGTAAAATTACGATCGCAAATAAACGTAGATAATATTTATATATGTTCACTATGCAGGTATAGATTTGAGCCAATCCTTTCAAAACATGTATCAATTCTTCACAAACTACTTAAATTAAGATTTCAAATTATTACAGAGTAGGTGGTGACCAAAATATTTTCGTTTTTTGACTCAATTCTTAATCAATGTTATGTATTTAGTTATAAAAACAACTTATTATGATGACCTCAATGTAACCTTGAACTATTGTTCATCCATCCATCCATTCTTCCTCTTTCTTTCTTGAACCCATCCTCCCACTCGAAAAAAACAAAACAATTATTATTTATTTTCTTAGTCACTATGCATAAAGTTTTTTCCTCACTAAGTGAGTCATTTTGTAACTCACTTCAACTGACGCAAATAAAACATACACTAACCTAGAGTGTTATGTAAGGATCTCGTCAAAAAACATACTCTACTCGTATTTATCATAAAAAGGTTACATAAAATCAACTTGAAGCTGTGTATGTCTTATTAAAAAAAAAATATTTCCCACAATCAAAATTATAAAATCTCAACCATTTTGTAATCTATGACAATCCATCTAATAGTTGTATTAGATATTGAGGAAGTCAAAGAATCCCCTCGACTAATAACTCAAATAGTCTCAAAATTATTAAGGCGCTGAGTAATTAGCATATATCTACATGGTATGTAAACAAAATTTATTCTACAGACTCTTTATTGCTATGATATGATGCAACAATGTTGCGAATGTGTAAAGTACAGTATTTCATACTGAACTTTAGACCAAAATCTAACTGGGTCAATACTATATGCTTAGGCATAATGTTCCAAAAAAGAAAATTCCTCTGTTGATGGTGATCCCTATATGTTTAACTCATTGCCTCTTCCTAAAATCTGAATCCATATTTTATGTCTACATACGTAGACATCTTCGGATAGCTCAGTTTGCTCCTGTTTCTGTCACGCCAAAATTGAATTATGAAGTAGGGATGCGACTTTTTTGGAGTGCGAGGAGGTGTCGGGAGCTAGGCTTATGGTACTATTGAATAAATACTTTAGTTAACATCAACAGGCAGTCTGTTATACGATTTTGGGAAGGAGAAAATTAGTAAAGGATGGACATTTTGTAGAGGTGAGAGAGCATGCCTGCAATTAGGAAGGAAGTTTCAGTTTGAGGAGGTGTTTAAATAACAATTATATTCTCCATACCAATATATCTTGTGTTTTTGGTGTCTTTTTCAATTGTTGTTTTTCTCTTTTAGTATCTTGGTTGTTGATAATAATTAGCTGATATCAAAATGTAATTTAGTTTGGTGCAATATATTTATGTGAACCAATGCAGCATGCAAATATGCAATATTATACGAGTTTATTTATTGCTAAACCTAGTTGATGGTTTCATATTGATATCAAAAAAAAAAAAATATTTATTAGTTGATTCTTTTAAATTTTTATTTTGCTCAAAAATGGAATGCAAACATAAGTTTAAGTTTATAAACGACAAACTCTTTCATTCATAATGATTCATGTTCACTACATATGCAGAGAGTGTAAATAAAAGGAACTTCATGGCAAAAATACTTTTATTTAATATTTTGAATCATCTTCCTACCGTAGCAGAATCCTCTGCCTACTTATATGGGCATATCACTCTCATATCATTTAATGACATTTTGATATCCTACATCAACATTATAAAATGAGTTCTGACCCTGAAACGTGCACATTAATGTGGATCGCAATTTAATTGATAATTGTGATATCTTAAGACATCATTAGAGGAGAACAGAGCATTCCTTTCCATAAAAACATTCCACATAGATGGGGTAGAAGCCAGTTTGGGACCATTTATTTAAAAGGAGAGTCATTCCATGTGTTTTTTTTTGTGTTTTTTTGCGCTATCTATCAATATATATGTATATATAAATGAGTCTAAGACTGCAAAAACTTGTTCCAATTATCTGGCCATCTTCATTGGAGGGAACATGTTTCCCTTTGTACATACGTAAGTGTATATTAAAAGGTCGAGGTTCGTTGGATTATAGAAAAGAGATGAGTATAATACATATATATATATATATAATATGTAGACAGAACTGTTTTGTTAGTAGTTGTGTTGATGCTTTAAACAAATATATATATATATATATTTTAATAATAGAGCACATACAATAATTACGTAGGTATTTGCATACATACATATTTGCTTAATTTGCAAACGATACAAATGGTACAATTTTAAAATTGTTGACGCTATGACCATTATATGAGCCTTCTCAACAACAAATGTGCTTCATTTTATAAGTAAATGTATTTTATAACTTTTATAATTACAAATGCAGTTATATAATATTTTTATTTTTTTGTACATACCTAAAGGTCAATCATTCGGCATTTACTACACCTTTATGGGTAATAATTGAATATACGACTCAATTTTTATTCTTATCAAATTATTATTTAAAAAATAGCCAAGATCTTTTAAAATAAAGTCGTATTATGTATGTTATGAACATACTTAAAAATAAATAATATTTTGTTTTTCTAAATATATCCTATACATACTCAAAAACCAAGGGGCTTTTATCGTCGTCTAATGTCTAACAAACATGTAATCATAATTACACAATTGTCTTAAGTAGATTATTCCTTGTATTGTTATTTCTGTAAGCAGCATGCTGCTTCTTCTTCTTCTTCAGAGTCCCTATCTATTATGTATGTACGTTCCTCAAAAAAGAAGCTGTAATTATGCGACTAACTATGCCTTAATTGGTTTATATTATTATTATTATGCAGAACTGAGAGGCTTCTTTAACTTCTTCATCCCTTGGTCATGTTACAACATTCCTGACTTCCATGGGTATGGTGACTCGTGATTATGGCTTCCTTTGAAATTATAATAACTACATACATAGCAACTAACAATCGTATGCCAATATAGTCTACTGTAATTTTTCACCACACTAACTAGCCTATTTATTCAACGTAGGGATGTCAGAGTCCAATCCTTGGGTTTTTGTAATCTAATGCAATTCTTATAATAGTGTGCGTTTATTAAAAGTAATGAACTCTTGTAATTTGTATCGATTATTTTGCTTTCGAGCCATGCAAAAGGTCACTTAAACCTGGTTTAGATTGCGGTGATAGATTCTAAAATGACAGGGAATATTAATATTATATACAATATCAGTATGGCTGCCTTCACTTCTTACTCTTGCATTAAGGCACATTGCCTATGTGATAATGTTAACATATGTATTTATATGCTATTTCTAACGGGTACATAATAAGTACAATATAAAACTGACCTAAGGAGTTGCAATAAAACGCGAATTTTATCTTTCATTTTAATAGCTAATATAAATTAAACATAATAAATACAAATACAGTCACATTTGGATAAAAGCTATAACTCAATTACAACAAAAAAAAAAACATTGCTTTTACCCCAATTGCAATAGAAAATACAATTTTTTGATAACTTAAATACATTTATGGGTTATCTGCATAATAAAATAGGTTAATTTAAAGATATTTTATTATTTTATATAGTCTGCTATTTTCCACAATTTTTTTGCTAAGAAAGATTGATTAAATATTTTTTTTTTCCAACTTCATCAATAGTTGAATTGTCAAGCCCATTATTACATTGCACGAATTCTCATACAAATTCCATAATCAATATATTAATTAAAATATTTTCTACTTAAAAATGATGCCTAAAAGTTGCATCTGACCAGATTTTTTTTTCATAATATGCACCTTTTATACAAAATATGAGTGGAGTTTACGGACTTTATGTCCAATCAAAATGTTGCTTTAAATCCGGATTGAACAACAGTGTTATTATGACTTTTGATGGAAAATTCCCATGAATGAACAAAACAATCGTTGTAAGGAATACACGCAATAAAAAATAAATTTAATGGCGATAAAAAAGCTTTAGCCGAGGTAAATTATATTTTTGACCCTATCTTTGAATATTTTAAGTCAAAGAATATGTGTTGATAGAGCCTCTTGGTAGAAGATCCTTTGTTCATGAACGAAATTTAAATTTAAATGCTTACTCAGTAAATGTTGATTTAATTATAAGGGTTCCCCCCTTCAATTGTTTGTATAATTACTTTTATTTTTTGCTATACATACCTTGGTATACATATTTACATACTAATCCATTATCATAGGCTCTAGGACAGCTTGAATAGTTGAAAAAAAATAGCATAATATTTGTTATTATGAGGCAATAAAAATAATTATGAAAATATTTCTGTTTAAAAATGATTGTATGTCTATGTAAGGAAATAATTTTTAAGGAACTCAAGCAAAACTTAACTGTCACAATAATGTATTATTATACCATACCTAGTATGTAAATAAAACCATCGACAAACATAGGTTGTTATGAACATATTTATCAATGAGTAAACACTGTTTGTTTCTACGAAACAATGTACTCTACTTATTTAAGTTAAAACACAGACATCCCAATCCTTCAACCATCAAGTCACAAAAAAACTTAATTGAACATAATTAAAGTCATAAAAGAATGGAGCTTCTTTGGGTTTTAAATGGCTTGGGTGTACTCTGTTGGTTTGTTAAGGGTTTTTAAAGACTCTAGAAAAATAACACAGAAGTTGTGACGTTAATTGAATATGGCAGCTTCCAGGAAATTTTTTAATATGATATGTATTAAATTGATGTAAAACATATTTGTGTTTTTCAACTATGTCCCAGGAATTTTCCATACCTTGGCTCAGGTTGAATAGACGTTTGTCTACAGCTACATATTGTGAAGGAAGAAAGAGAGGAGTCATAGGGGCTATTTCAATTGGCAGTTTGGCATAAGTAGCTCTCAGATCTCATGTGTGCATAATAATTTCATCTAGGAAGAAATATGTATATTTGCAATACATAGTAACCTTTATTACATTTTATTATACAATTATGATCAATTACGTCATTCCATTCACCTGTGGGACTACCTTTCCATTGCTTAGCAATAATTACTTTGACTTCAACATATATATCAACGTTTAGAATAAGGTTGAGTATACAAATCAACAGCTGATATAGCTACATGATATTGTGTAGAAGGAGGAATATCTAATATTTCATGATTACACCAATATTTCATCTGGGGCAAGGTATAACAGACTGAATTGGTTGAGTATTCAAACAGAAATATGTATCTAACTAAATATTTTTTTTAAAAGCAAATATGACGCCATTTCTTAAATATAAGCCTTCTAAAGCCCATGGCTGAGTTTTGCCATCACCTATGTACCTCCCTGAATATCTCCTCCATGTTGCTCTTCAACCAACTATAGAAATTTGAAGCACATGTCAAAATAATTTAGTTAAAAAAATTATATACAAACATAGGTAGCCATCAATTTATGCCTGTTTTTTTTTTTATTATTATTTTATTTTCAAATAAAGAGGATTTGTTCAATTTATTTCCTATTTCTAAAGGTTTGAGGATTTGATACTAGAGCTCATTAGCATATTTGCAAAAAAAATTATTTCTTTACTAATTAACAATGTATGTAGTTTACAACTGCCTTTATCTAATATTTATTATGCTGCCTATATAAAAGTACGTACATTTATAATTATTACCCAACATTTGTACATCGGACTTTACTTTAGAATACGTAAAAAAGGAGCTTTCAACACATGAAAACATATTTTCAAGTCATGAAATGTTGTAGAATAATAAAGAACATGGTTCAGGGTCAAAGTTAGCTTGAGTTAGTTATGTTTTTTAAGTACATATGTACAAATAAATTTGTATTGCTTCAAACGTGGGGCACTTGAAGATCAAGGACTGGAGTTGAGTCTAAGATGAGAAATATTGATTTTGAAGGAGGTCATAAATATATATTTTTTTCATTTTCATCAAAGTAACACAATTACTAATCTTGTGATGTATTTCTTTTTAATCATTTTTACTTCCAGTTAAATTAATATCACAAATTATTTATATTATTTTATAAAACAAATAAAAACGCGCATGACGAGATCTTCTCGTTGGAAAATACTTTTGATTTTGAAATTTTTGACTAGGTAATTCCAATTGTTGCATTGGCTCCAAAACATTTTTTTAAATACCATAGCTAAGATATAAAATTAAAATCCTTTTAGTGTATTGAGTATTTGGCAAGGAGGTTAGAAATAAGGTCAAAGGATAAAGATTAAGGCCACGACTCCAAAAATGAGTTCTTTATGCAAAAAAAAAAATGTATTTAAATCCTTTGACATGTATATACGGAATTTTTTACTTTCCAAAAATGTTTTTGATTGCTTACGATTAAGATTTACATTTTAAAAATAGACACATCAATAATGGATCATCAAATTTGGCAAACAAAATGTGGATTTTGCTTTTGGAGATCATAAATTAGTATATGTACATATATAGTCTACAATTTAATTAAAATCCGGGGAGTTTTAAATATGATTATTGCTTGGTTTTTTTAGATAGGCACCTATGGCGTCCATTTTATTTGCAATATTTAAAAAAGAAACCATTTTCACAACTAGAGTAATAATAATTGAAGAGTAATAATTTCTACGATTGTACATACATATACTGGGCAAAAAGTTGGATTTTGAGCATCATTTAAACTGCATTTAATTTTCAATTATTTCATTATAACATACGTGGGTGTAGTACACGAGCAAAGAGTCATGTCAATTTTCCACGAGTACAATCTAATTGGACCAGCTACTTGATTGTTACCTATAAAGATATGTACAAGCAGTCCCTGGAAATAATGGATTTTAAAGTTGAAATTAAGGCATCTCTTCAAATGTTATTCAAAGTTCAAGTCTTCACCCTTTACACCTATAAATAGGCAGCTATGTATATTTATACTTTAAAATGGAGAATGGCTCAACATTTGTTGTCTAATAGAGTACATACATCATAGTATATTGGCTCAATTAAACACGACCACACACACAACTGTTCTTTCTTTCAAATTAATGATAGGTACCTATAATATAAAAATAAAATAAGTGCAATGAAAATCTGAATAGAACTTGAAACCATTGTTTGATTAATTTTATTATTTTGCAAAAAAAAAAAAAAAAGAAGTTTCCTATTCACTCTATGTACATCATTACTAAATGTATCCATGTTTTCATATATCTACATAGCTATTCAGTAATATAGATGAATAGAAATAATTATGGGTTAGTATATGTAGTGTCTTCCACCTATTGTTGAAAACCCCACTATATGTACAACACTTTTATATAATAATAATTCTTGATTATTTATACCATCATAAATTTCCTCCTCTACAGACAATAAAATCAAAAAAAAAAAAAAAAAAAAAAAAATCAACATTACTCCATTGCCCAAAACTCAATAATAATAACAATTCAACTCATAAAAAATAATACACTTGTAGAAATAAAATTCCAATGGTTAGATAATTGATATGGGTAGATACATAACATAACATACCATGTAGCATGAATAAATTCCATCCTCTAAAAAGGCCGTGAAATGAGAAAACATCAATAAAACATGAAATTACATATAGTATGTTTGTACATATATATATATATATAACTACTACCAGATATTCATTAGCTCAATAAATTTCCATGCATATAATTAAGCAATATTTGCAAATCCATTTTGTTTTTCTTCTGAGTCAGTATAATACAAAAAGGTAGTAGACAGGGGCAAAATGTTGAGTTAAGGGCAGGAATATCAATATGTATATGTTGTTGGGCTCATTACCTCGATAACCAATTCAAATTGACTCTTCTCTATATTGTTGAGGCAAGAACTTGCTACTATGTAAAGTAGTTCCATTTTTGATTATTCAGAAATCATCCTGTCCCATAAATATATGGCAAGTCAAGTTCCCTTCAGTCCTCTCAGTTTCTATCAGTTATTGTGTATTATTTAATAACAATCAGCCATTAAAACTCAAAGGTACCAGATAATATTTGTGGTCAGTCTCACTCCCTCAACAATATGCTCATTCCTACAAATAGATATTATATAGCTTTTGCCATCGACGTCATTGCTCTTAAACTCGGCCCTCTTGAAATTTGATCCTATATGTTCTCAAGATGGCAGACTTTCAGAACAAATTCGAATGAGTATGCACACGACGAGCATTTTTGGATGAGCAAAAATACTATGTATTATTCTCCCTTCAGATGTTTTTATCACTTGATTCTACGTATTATGAACTCAAAAAAGGATTGAATTTTTGAATATTATGTTAGTAATAAACATTTAAGAATCGAAATTACGATTCCACAAAAAAGCTCGTTGTGACTATAAAGCATTTCCACGTGACGTCATTTATCTGAAAGTCAGCCATCTTGAAAAAGTAAATAACTCAATTTGATAAGAATATTTAGTTTTTGTTGTTGTCATTATTATAATTTTAAAGCCATTAGATTACTTTTGATTTATTATAAAAATATAAGTATCAAAAGTTTGAATATTTGTGGTCTTTTAGCAAATACATTTTTCATACTTGTCTTTCAAAAAGTTTTCTTTACTCCTCCATGGCCTTTTTCTCACTCTATAGGCCAAGCAGAATAGCAACATTTACCATGGTCATTCTAAATCCATTGTTTATAGACGTGCGGTTTCATTGAATCTCAGGGTTTGTTTGTTGAATGCGTTCATTAAATATATAACTAACTATGTAAAATTTATACATTTGGTTAATGTATTTGCAAATTCCTATTTGGTACTGAATGGTATTGACCTATGAAAGACATCAAATAACTACTCTTATATAATGTACCTACAATCATATTTGGCTTAAAGGTAGGGAATTTGGTATATAATAATTATTCAACTTTTATTTGTATTGAACAAGTATCTGTCGTGAGTCTATTTGCAAAAATTGTTTTTATGAAAAAAAAAAAGTGATGATTTTAAGTTGGTTTATTCAGTTCTTTTGTTAATGAAAAGGGTTTGTACATACTTGGGTGTAACAAATATTAGTTTATGTGGGCCTCCCATATGATTTGACAATATTTATGTATTTTTATGCAAATTGTAAATGAAAAAAAAAAAGTTGTGCTATGGAAAAATGGTAGAAACATGGGATAATTTGCTTCCCGGATTTCAAGTTAGTTTAATATACATATTGTCTTCTGGTTGTAAATCCATTGTTGTTCAATGTATATAACATCAATCATCATCAAAGTTAGAAATATAAATACATTACATGAAATATACAAAGTTGTGGCTTTTGATTCCATAGAAAAAATGAATTTTGTTTGTATAAATGGTTAAATTTACTAAATGAAATTTTATTCTTTCAGCATCAAAATTTGTTTAATTTTGAAATCTTGAAAGAAGATTTGAGCATGTTTGAAATTTTTTTCGTCTCATGACTAAAATTATATTCAATTTATTTAGTTGAAAAGTAACAAAAGTTCAATGACTTTGTATCGAAATGTTGACTGTGAGACGAGATTAAGTCCAAATAACTGCAAGTTCGATTCTACATAAATATATCTTCCGAATCCGAGTATAAGTAGACCGAGTCGATCAACTCCATTTGACTCAATAGTACCAGACTCCACAACAACGTCTCTTCAACGAATCTACCATTTTATTAATTAAGACAACTTTTATGCTTTAAGAAAATCCAATAAAGTAATATAGGATAAGAGATTGACTAAAAGGTGAACTCGCTGGTCAAAATGATATCAACAAATATCACTCCTATTTCTACATATATATTTTTTTGGTCAGCTATCAACTTTTGTATACTCATATCCTTTATCAGTGATCTGAACGTTGATTAATCTACTCGAATGAGTACATGTTAAGCATAAAAAACTTTTCCACTACTAGAAAATGGAGCACATTCCAACAGTTGGGAAGAATTGTATGTACCAACTGATTTTTGTTCTTTTTTTTTTCATTGACTTTTTAAATTAAAGGTTGAGAGATACAATAAAGGTTTTCTTCATTTTACGAACCAGAAAAGTAAAGGATTTGACCAAATGCATGTACAAAAAAAATTACATCTGGTCAAATCAAAGGTCAATCATGTGTTTAGATGTAGTTAATTAAATAAAGAGTTTTTATTTTATTAAAGTAGAATGGATTGGTGGTCAAATTAACTTATTACATTAATCTATTGGAAAAAGATAGATATTGATAAAAAATTTATACTTAGGAACTAAGTAGATAGCAAGATGAAAGAGCTTTTATTATTTCTGACCTTTTCTCAATGAGGCTAATGGATAAAATAGCTTAATGAAAATCAAGCTATGTACATAGTATTTTTCTGTCCTCCCAATTAATTAAGTAATTAATGTAACCTTGAAACCATTATGAACGAATAATACATGTGTACAATCGAAGTATCATGTGAGAAGTCAATCATGATCGGTAAAGCCCTTAAACACTGCGTATTTATTCTTATTTGAGTGAATAATGAACTTTTGTAGTCTCAAAATGAATTATGATAATTAATACCTCTTTCAATGTTGGTACGTTAACTATATACATACAGATGTATATTGTAGCTAAATGTATTTTTTATACATAAACCCTTTAACCAAAAATTTAACACTCCTTTTTTTTGGAATGCCGTGTTACAGAGTGCAAAACAAAAGAAAAAATATCATAAATTTCATGTTGGATACTTAAGAATCTTTATTGTGTCTCAGAACCTTTCCTTGGAAAAAAGAAAGAAAGAAAAAAAAAATATAACGTATTTGAATAATTCTTGTCAACTGTTAAACTCGTCTTCATTTAGTAGTAGAGAAATTTTCCACAAAAGCTAATTTAAGCAACAACAATTAGAATAATAATAATAAAGGGAAGAGAAGCAGAAAAATCAACAGTTGACAAAACAATACAGTATAAAGTGCAGATAGGGTTTTTAAACTGAGGGGGGGGGGGGAACATATTGGGCTTACACAAAATCTGGAGGAAAAATATGACACTCCCCCCCCCCCCCCCAACTGCACATATGGCATATACCTATAAAGAAATGACAAAATGGCGTCCATTACTAGTCGCAATGTGATCTGTATTATAAATTACTCTACATTCTTGGACTTCCCTCATGACTTAACAAAATCTAATTTAAATTCAACTAATCAACGATAAAACGAATCTTCATAAACATCTAAATAGTGGCCAATGGCAAAACATATATAGTATAATGTAACCTTTCCTTGGGACAACGCAGTGAATAGTGTATGTACAAATATTGAGCATTTTTACATAGCGTGATCATTCTCAATTTTTTTTGCTAATTATGTACATGTTTGTATCAACGACTTGGCGTCACTTTTGGCTGGTGTATTATGCAATCTATGACGACCGTAAATAACACTCTGTTAACAAATAAATTAAAAGAATTTAAGAATTGAATCCCATCCATCATCTAACAAAGTGTTCAGGAAACATTAGCGCATCTTTTGAATTAATAATAAAATTAAAAAAAATATTCAAAATTATGCATCCGGATTGAATTCAAGGTTTCAGAACATGGATTCTTCATTTCTTCTTCAATCTTAATCTCATTCATTATGTAAATAGATATCTAAATGTATACTTATATATATATATTTAAACACAAGCACTCTACATTGTTCAATAAAGCTCATTCATAATAGATCACACACATACAATAAAAAAATAAAAAAACGTCTTCCCTTCTTTTTTAAATGATTGCAATCACTGACATAATCTTGAAGTTCATTATGAATACCTATTTATGTACCTAGGAACATGTATAAAGAAGCTCCAGATAAGGGCATGTATCTGCAACTATTAATGTTGTTATTTGTTAAGAAGAATAGTATTTTATGTCTTGTTTGAGCCACTCATGACGTCATTTCTTATGTATCAAGTTTGTTCTTATTATTAAAATAATTTGTGAAACATTTTTGAGTGTTTTTTTAATAAAAAAAGATTAATAATATGTCCAACACTTATCGCTGAGTACAATTTTAAAATATTGAATTAATAAATAACATAACCTATTACTTAATTCAATTTAAAAAACAAACACTTTAGTTAAAGAATTTAGAAACAGAAGCCCAAAAAGGACTATAAAATAGTTATTCTCTTTTATTATTTATATACCTAAATAGGAGTGTCTATCAAGTTGAAGGTAGATTTTAAATTTCATGTTTTACAAGACAACTATACCCATTTAAACAGAATTTAAAACAATATTTTTCATCATTCTGTTTAGTGACGAACGCGAAAAAAATTGTTTTTGCTTATGTATTGACATAAGCTTTTTGTGACTTATTCTACCTTTTTTTTTTCTTCTCAATTCCTATAATACATTTTTCCATTACTAAACAGACAATCTCTCATAGCACAGAAGTATATCTTGAAACACATGTTGAAAAACTCTGATTTAAGGGTTTATCGTCTATAAATTTATATCGATTTTAGAGGCATTTCTGCTATATTATTTGTCATAAAATACCAAATACTTTATTTAAAGTGTTAACATAGTCATATTTCTATATTTATAGCAATTAATCTGACACCAACAGTTTCAGAAAAACCATGTTTTTAAACTCAATTATCAATTTTTTGTGGACTTTTTGTATATGGCCAGCAGAGTAGCCAATTTTATATTTTATGACCCTTTGTGACCCAGTATTAAGAAATTCATGTAAAGGCTCTTTTTAAGAATATGTTTTGATCAAAAGTTCCTTCTTCATTTGCTAAAAAAATTTCCTTAAAAATGATTAGGTAAAGGTATTATATTACTTAGATCCTGCATATTTAATGATGTTGTAACTGGTAGAAGTCTTGTTAATGAATATGTGCAAATCAGGAAATGCACAGGCCTAAAAAATATTTGATTAAAGAGCATTCAGTTAATAAATAAATCATATAAAAATGTATTGTTGCAATTTAAGGATACTCTTACCCTGCGTGGGTTTTTGAACTCAAGTTGCAAATAATAAGTTATGTCTTGTTCGAAAATAGTATCTTTTTTTTTCTATAAAGAAAAAAAACAAGATTTTGCATTAGACCATATGGAGAACCAAGTATATATTTTGTACTATGTATGTCGACAAAAAAAATTCTAATAAATATTTATGAATTGCAATTTAGAAGTTGAGTCAATCTCATACTCCCCTCAGTACTTGACATAAATTCACTCATTCCTAATTGCGAAAGATCAAATATATATATATGTATGATAACAAATTTAATTTAATAAATACATTTATCTCATTGAGCAAAGGCATTTCAAATTCATACAGATTATTTATAGTCTTTAATAAGTCACAATAGATTGAAGTACATAGTTACTGACGATAGGGATCAAGTCCCACACAACTCTGCAATGAATATTCTTCAAGGAGTTGTATTTGATAAAAGTGTTTGCAAGTTTGGAATTTGAAGGTTGAAGCTCTTATGTTGATTGTAAAAAATATACATATGGTTACCCTATACCTACAAGCTGATACAAAGATATATATATATATATATATATACATGGGTAAGTATATAAAGTTAGACAAAAAATATATTTTCATAGATTCATTTAAGTTATTCATGGTGTGTGTGTATGTGGTTTTTTTTCTCCAATAAAACCTCCAAAGAGGGATTTTTATGTTGTAGTTTTATTTTTACACACGTTAACAGACTGTACTCTAAACTGAAAACAAGGCCATGTTGGAGGCATACTTCTGATATCGTTCGTTGTTATACAAAATTGATAAATTTTAAGAAAAATTCATCAATTTGCTTTAAAAAAACAGACTGGCTGTCACAGAAAAACAGGGGCATTTGAATCAAATCAAATTACATTAGATAGAAATTGTAAAAACTTCTATGAAATAGGGTTTTTCAAATTATTTTTGATATATTCTAAAAACCGAAATAGGAATGAAAAGAAATAAAAAATTACAAATGGAGCTGTTTTTAAATCAATAATTTCCCTTTGTCCTGAATCAAAAGAGGACGAGTATTTTTCTTTATTACTATAAACTTTGCCTTTCGACTTCCAGGATAGCTACGTCACATAAAAACCCTTCATATTCCCTATTGTAAGTAACTTTATTTGCATTTTGCCCTAAGGTACAAGCCTGTTTTCTCACTTGAATCCCGCTTACAAGGCTAAATAATTTCACCAAAGGCTAGAACACTATTCAGCTTTTGTATTACTACAGAACACGTTCTCCTTGAATTATGTTGCATTTATGCTTAAAAAGTAAGCTCTGTCTTAGTTTGCTTGGCCAATCACTTCTTCTCCCATGGATTTGTCAAAGGGAGCATTACGTATTGTAAATGAATTTTAATTTTCTTTGATGTGGATCTCATTCCGATCTTAATCGTTATGTTATACAATTTTGTCAACAGTCAAAGAGAGCATTACGTATTGTAATTGAATTTTAATTTTCTTTGATGTGGATTTCACTCCGATCTTAATCGTTATGTTACACAATTTTGTTCTTCACAAAGCATCCTCGTTCATTGTTCATTATTTAAAGTAAAAAAACAAACCCTATGTATGTACAACAAGTATTGACTAGTCTGTAGTATATTGGAGCAATTAGAGATATTAACTTTTACACTAAAGATATAATTGGTGTACATATGTATAATAAAAATATAACTTATTATAGATTACATGAGCTTATTTAGGCTCCTGAATAATGATGATAGGGCCTCTTTTTCATGGCCCAATGGGAGTATGTTCTCGTGAAGAAACAAGAATAATAACAAAAAGTAATTACTTAAATATCAAATTATAAAAAAGCTCACGCAATTTGCTACTTTATGGCTTCCAGCGATTCTCTCTACATATAAGTTTTTTTAAGGAAAATGACGACTGTAGCATCCCATGATTGAGGATTTCTCATTGGTTAACTTGACAATACATGTACATACATATACATCAAACTACATAATATAAGTAATTACAATCATTACATAAAGATTATATATGTAGATAGAGTGAAACGTGCTGTAGGAAATTAAACTCAATCACTGAGGATTTGCTTCCTTGTCCAATGAAGTGATGATTATTTCCTAACATGAAAGCATTTTTGTAGGTAGTAGTAGTAGGCAGCAAAGATTGCCTCAAGGTTAATCATCTTCCTTGTATGTATGCATTAAAAACATAATGATAAATATATGTACAAAGTATACATATAAAAAATATATTTAAAAATAAATAAATTTGAAGAGCATTTAATCCAATCTGCGTATTGTTCGTTCCTATTTACCTTGTAAACTTTGCCAATCTTACACAACATGTATGTACATACCTATAGGTAAACACTCAATGCTTTGATGTTTACATACTTTGTAGCATGTTTTTGAGGTCGTGTTTTGTACATAATAGGTATGTATGTGTTTTTCATTCAGAGAGAAAAAGGCCATTTCGAAATAAAATACATATTTTTTTTGTATTTTAAAAAGAAAAAAAAAATCCTTATGATATAAGGATTAAATATATATATGTACATTAATTGAGTCTTATTCATCTCTAGGGAAAAAAGTACATCCAATTATTATTATTATTCTTTTTGTTATTATATTTTCCTATGTTTGATATCAAGGCTGAAAGGTTACAAATGATGTACATATACATAAAAAGGGTCTTGAAGGGAGCTCTGCATGATCAAACGAGTTGGCTTTAACCGATCGATATAGATCTTTTGAGCATATAATATGTACATAGTTAAAATAAAGTTAAAACTTAGAAAATCATGTCTATTTAACGTTGTAGCAACGGAGTCATTTTGACTGGAACATAAATATACAAATATATGAATACCTTATATATTATAAAAAATAAAAAATCTGACACCCACTTAAGAGGCTCATGAGTCAGTATCTTTTTAGAATCTTACGAAGCTTTTGGGAAAAATTTAGATGATTATGAACAACAAAAGTATGTTTTATATGTCTTAGATACGATACTAATGAATGGACTTATAATTAATTTAAAGAGAAATCAATTAATTAATATATATACATACATTCCTACACAAAGTTATAACAAGTTTGCAAAATAAATGTTTTAATATTATAGGGGGAGTCAAAATGACTGCCCGTCGTCCAATCCTAGTAGTTTGACCACTATAGCCTTCAATTCAAGTTGAATATTTTGTGATGTCAAGTTTTATTAAAGTGATAAAAGTTCATTTATAGGATCTTAATAGAATCTTCCCCAGGCCAAAACACGCCACTGACTTTGACCTGTGCATATATCTCTCGCTTTATGCTATGAAGACTCAATTCAATGCGGTTTCCGATGGAAAAAACAAATTGCCTCAATTTCAAACAAAGTTTGCAAACTGAGGTACTTAGTCTTAAGTTCCAAGACAAATGTATTGTCAACATGGAAAAGAGTATTTGTATTGATGGGAATGGTCTGTGGTTTTAAATATAAATATTTGTTACATTACTAGTCTCTAGTCAGAAGAAGGTGAATGGTTATTGACTCTATGTCATTTGAGGAATTAAGAGCTGTTGGAGGAGTGACTAACTCAAGGAATCCACTTTTCAAATCAATCCATTTTAATCGAAACATCCCCTCATTATCATTTATTCTGAAAACGGAAACTCAATGTACAAAACACAACCTGATCAAGTGTCTCACAATACGAGATACTGCCTGTATCTAGAGTATGTAAAATTCTAGAATGCAACATTTTGCCTCTGTCATATATAAATTTATCTAGGTGTATTTTTAAATAAGGAGTTTACAAAACAACTGCAGGTAGTCACATCATTACAAAAAAATAAAAAAAGAGGATTCACGGAATTGCATTTGCGGAATGAGAATCACAAATTATAACATTTTGTTATTATAATTGGAATGGATATTTGAAGGACGTTACAATTTAACTCAAAATGATTACACTTAATTTAGATATTTTTCTCAGGAATGCTAAAATGTGTTTGATGGTAAAAAGGGACCATTTGGAGTTTTGAAGACACTTCCGTCTTCTTTTCATTAGTTACTTCCGTCAAAGATGTATACACAATGCAACAAAACTGTCTATCCATCTTTGACGGAAGTAACTCATTCAATGTAAAAACAATCACGACATTTATATACTATATTTAGTTTCATTACTCCATCAAATAACTTTATTTAAAAATATAAAAACTCTCTGGTCATATGATCATAGATAAATTAATCGAAATAGGTAAAGTCTTCCTGATCATGTTTCAAGGAAATAATTCCTCTCATTTACTTGTGTATTTGTATTCACGGTGTCTTCAAATATCAGTCGAAAGATATTTTCTTGTAGCTTTCGAGATTCGTAGTTTGTACCTATATATAAAAGTTTCCATCATTGAATTATATTTTTTAAAAATCTCGGCTACTATAATGAGGTCAAAGGGATATTACATACATATGCAGTAAAAGTGACCATTTAAAAGGGCATTTGATCAAGGGCATCTTATTGCTTACATACATTAAAAAGTGTAAAATTTACATTTAATATAATATAAAAAAAATATATTTATATTTTAGGAGAATCATAAAAGCTTCTAAATGTCCTTCACGACTGAAAATGAATTTAATTTGCCCTTTAACTTCTAATAATTTAAAACAACTTTATAAAGGTTTATGAACGTCATAATGATTTGCGAAATTGCATATTTTTTGACCTCTTTATAAAGAAAAGGGGCTCACTAACTTTGGGCTGAAGGAAAAAGAAGAAGTTTTTTCTGCTACTTTGAGATTTATTGAGAGGACTTACAAGAGAGATACGGAATATTTGATTAACAAACCATTATGTCATTGGTTCAATTTTTTAATACTTTTTTTTTCTCATGTCGACTATGTCTTTCAAATAAAACAAATCTTATAAAATATCCAAGTATCAAATGTCGTACATTTTTTTCCCATAGAGAAAAGCCAAATAACAAAAAGAATTGTTTTTATTAAAACTTTTGTGACGTTTAACTAATTCATTAATGGACGATAAAAAGTTTAAATGATTATAAACACGGTAAAAGGGTACAATTTTTTTTGCTACTTTTTGATATCTCTGCATAATATATAGACAAAAATGGTAGGTTAAAGTATACACTAATCGCATTTTTTCTATTAATTTTTTTTTGTCGACTTTTAAACTATAAAATGATAAATCTCAAATAATTTAGGTGTGTGCATTTTGATTTGATATTGGATATGATTTTATACTGGGTTTTGACGATCTACACTATGTAGGGATCAATTCATTGCTGGTTTTGAGAGTAGGAAGGAAACAAACTGCAAACAAGTGCTACGGATCATGAAATCTTAATGATTAAATGATTAAAAATGGAAAAAAATTGCTCTACTATAAATTCAAGTCTAACTTGCACAAATAAAAATGGTATTCATTTCTTCGTCGGGGGCCCAACTATTCTTGATCCTACACTGGGTCGACTACTCAAAATTATAAATGAGTAGCCATAGATTGCTGACCCCTGGGCATTGGTAGACATACTAAAAATAAGTACATCTCATGATTACTTTAGTCCACTTTTAACAGAACAGTGATACCTTTCAATTCTCGACAATCCTCATTCCTTGCAAAATTCTGGATTCGAAAACCGTAAATATAAGCCAGAAATCTCCCTTTTTCACAGCTCTACTCATGATTGAAGTGAAATTACAAAACTGTTAGAGCTTTGAAATGTCATTCCACTTCTCAATAAACAGTTTCTACTCCAATTTTTTGTTTGGGGTATAAAATGTTTGACTTGAGAGTCATAAGAACGTGACATGCCCTACTAACTAGTTCAGAATGTATCCTTGATACCTATAAGTAAATATATATTTAAAAAGTATTTGCAAAATGTAAACAACTCCTCAAGTGTGACATTGCAAGAGAAATTAAATTTCAAAAGATATTTATACAAACAAATAGATTAAGTTATTTATAGGTGAGTGTGCTCTATTAAAAAAAAAACACATTAATTTGTCAGAATCATTCTCTATTCAGTATGTAAACATGACAGAGCAATTTTTGAGAGGATATTTACAAACAAATAACAAAAATGCAATTTATATGTAAATACATACATATGTATGTATGTATGTATCATTGTTTGAATGCAAATTTATGAACAAATAAGTGTCATTTACCGGGGCTTTTTGTATCAATCTGCTATACATTATATATAATGATAAATCGGTAAGGTGATTAAATGAACCGTAGTTTGAAAGTAATTTTAGATGAATTGCCCATTCTACTCAATATTTAATTTTCCTATAGCATAAAATTCTATTTTTTTAAATAGAAAACTAAATTCTAACTTTTTAACTATTTAAAAAAAAAGAGATTAAAAGTTTTTAATTACTTGGATATTGAAAATCCAAACGTGGGCCTTTCCTGACAGCTCTTTGAACCTTAACTAATACTTAAGACCCTGACAATCAATGCATTTTAAAGTATGTGACATTTAACTGTCATTTAAATCTAGCATTAAGTTATGAGAATAATTGTGCCGATTTATCCGATGTTGGTTTGTTAACCTCCAAATAATGATCCATATCGATTTCAAAAAAATCACAATTAGGTGAGTCCTTCCTACACATTTTTACAAATTGTTTATAAAGTTGATTTCTTTTTTGCCATCAGTTTCTTCTCTTTTTATTTAAAAAAAAATTAAGTTATGTGGTCAAGTGATTTAAAGTCAAATATACTTTCCCATATTTGCAAATATTTATGTATTTATGTGGGCGAATGCTCCCTTCTTTTTGCGTCATGTTTGCTACATTTGTAAACAAGCAACTCCAAAAAAGACATTATAGGTAGTTAGGTATGTATGTATAAGTGTAGGAAGTATATGGATCGGTTTAAGCATGAATCATTTTCATGCATGTATTACGGAATCTACAAAGAAAGAATATAGGTATGTATGCATATAGTCGTACATAGAAAAATATCCAAACACCTAGCAAGATATTGATTCGTTCAACAATATATTTACTGTAACATGCTTAAATACATATGTACATAGGTATAGACTAGTGATGTGTTGTGACTGTAAAAAATTCGGCATTTTGAAGTAAGCAACAAGAGGCTGACTTCTGATATCCAATCTGTCCTTTTTTTTCCATCTTTTGCATCAATATTGTTTAGTTTTTAAATTGATTTTAAAGGTTTGAGCTTTATTTTGTGGAGGATTTTGGTTTGGTCCTTAAAATGGTTAAGAGATATTTTTGTTTTGATAATGGCTGACTAAGGTTCTTCTTTGGTTTTTAAATTTATTAAGTTGGTGTTTGAATCTGTTGAGTATTGTTTTTTTTTAAAATGTATTTATGAGGAATAAACAATTCTTTTTACAATTTTTTATATTATACATATATATCTAAGACAAGTGTTTGTCCATAAGCTGACAGATGCAGCTACATTTCCACATACAAATTTATTTGTCGTTAACCATAGTTATTAATGCCAAGGAAATCAAATACTTCATTTAGTGGTCCATACCGCTTCGGTATTTTAAACAATGACTGCCGTTACTTTATTTTTTTGCTTGTATCAAGGTTGGGATAGTCCTTCATTATTGTTTCTGTATTGTAAATAAAAGATTTTTTTTATACTTTATAAGTTCTTTACAACTTCCTTTTGATGCATCAGTTGAGAAACTCTAATCTCAAGGAAATTCCACTCAAAACATCAAAATTATATATTGATAAGTCTTCTTAATTCGACGAGTATAAACATAAATACATACTTTTGAGCCCTAATCAATTCCTATGCAGCAAGAAAACGTCAATTTCTTCAGTTTCAATCTTCTATTAATAAAATATATGTTTTTATTTCATAAAACTTTTGGAAACTTTAAGAGTCTTAGTTAACATTTAATGTCTCAATAAATCACAAGTTATTTTGTATATTAAAAAGCTATATTGAAATTTTTTTGATGGTTTCATAATTAAGTCCATGATTTAAGGAACATTGTATTTGTGTAAATATTTTATATTTTATACACACTAATACGAATTAAAAATTGTAAAAACTGGACCTTGAATTTTAAAGTTTTCTAGTTTTTGTATCCTCTGGCATAATTTAAAGGGTTAATAAATTAAACCCACTAAATTTCATGGTATCAAATATCCTTGTCCTTTTCTTCAGAACTGACACACATTCCCTTTCATTTTTGCAATATGAATGAGCCGTGAGTCCTTCAACTTGAATGTCAAATAAGTGACGATATAATCCCAAAAAAGTGTTTAGTGCATAACTATATTTAAAAGGAATGTTTGTTGTTTTCTAAGGTCAAGCCTACCATGCAAAAAAAAAAAAAAAGTGTATACTAAGATTTATGGCATTAATAAATTCAAGGTAAATTGATTTAATGATTGAAACTCTTTGGGATCAGAGTCTGATGCGCTATTCTGCTAATCACTTACATATCTGTCTAATACCAAATTGACAATAACAAAAAAAAAAAAAAGCAACTCATTTTGAGCATGACCAGAGTTCCTTCATTTAATGAAGCTGATAGCTTCTTCAATTAAGTTCCCTGTTTCCTTAATTGGATTATATTATACGGAGTCGTAACTTCCTCAAGTTCTTGGCGCACACTCTCTTTTCTTCAGCTCAAAATAGCATTCAGGTATTCGTTCAATCGATGTGAACTTTTATTCTGTTCATTTTTGAGCATCATCATACTTCCTTGTATTTAACATTCAATTAGATTATATGTGCATACTTTTTTTGTGAAATATTTATCCACGTTAAAACTTCACTAAAGATTATTTTTTTTACTCCATTGTATGGATTCTCAATATTTCGATCTAGGTGCAAAATCTAAGATTTATTTAAAATGAAAAAAATAGCCACAAATCTGTTCGTAATGAGTCTCCGACTTTAAAACTCTTTTTTATTTAATAGCAGATAATTATTCATAGCTTCACAAGACCTAATTAGATTTCAATTCATTGAATGAGTTATTAAGAGTAGATATAAAAATCTGCAGCTGATTTAAATTTTCATACTAGTATGTAGAAACAAAAAGTTTTTAGCAAAACATTAAGCACTCCTATGGCTTTTTTTTTCTCCATAGACTGTTGAATTTTACACTCATCCCCTTAGTCATTTTTCTAGACTTTAATTGTTACGTGTGGACTCAAAACTAAAGTTAGGAAAGATTAAAATTGGAATTTTCAATGTGTCTAAAAAACTTGAGACGGCTCACAAATTACAACAATCAGGTTGTGTTGCATAAAACAAAATCCACTTTGAACAAAGGTTATTATTTTTTTTGTTTTTGAAGGATCAAATTAAACACAATTTACATATACCACGTGTGCAGTAACATAACGATATGGAATCTTACCATGCAAAAAAAAAAAGAAAAAAAAAAGAGAAAATTGCATTAATGAGAAGTATCAAATTTGTTTGCTTGTTTGTTCTTCTTTTTTTTATGTATCTGCATATTCTATGCATTAAATGTTACACATTTGTTCATAATTATTATTTTTTTTTTTTTTTTCCTTTTCACGAAACATATTATATGATAATTAATTAAATATGATTTTTCAATTGATGAGCCAGAACACAAAAGATGGAGCAAAAAGCTTTTCTCTTCCAAGATGATATAATCGTAGATACGTACGTATTTTCACTCATTTTATAGACACGACTTTGTACTTGTGTGTAGTTGTCTATTTCTTAGAGCTTAATGGTCTGTGTAGATATATTATTCTAATTAATAAGACTCTATCGTTTTTTTATGATTGGATCATGAAAAATGAGTTTTTAGAAGAATAAACAGAATCATAAACAAATCAGAGCTTTTTGGTTGGTTTTCTTAATCAATGTAAAGAAGAAGAAGAAGAAGAAAGAAAGAAAAATATACATATAAATATCAATCAAGATAGAGAAGGAAATGGGTGTTGGTCCATTAGGCTAAGCCAAAATATTGTGTTTTTTTGGGGCCTTTTATTCATAAATTAGAAGAGATATGAAACAATGGAAGATAGAAATAAGTATTTAACTCATAAATTACTCATTTCTTGTTGAGATTTGTAATTAGAGAGGTCATGGAGTGCCAAATGATGCAATCATACCTAAGGGCTACATTTACTCAGCGCATCCTATTGATAACTTTTGGAGAAAAAAACAACAACAGATTCTAACAGTGTTAACTCTTTGTGGCTTATAGATTAGTATTTGTTGTACTCAAGCTGATAATTTATGTAATCTATTTATACTTTAGGTAATTACCCTTCCTGAGACCTAGCCCGAGAACAAGTTTTTTTTTCTAATTCGGTATAAATTGATCTTTATAGACGAATTTGCACATACATTTCGGTTAAGAACGTATGCTCAGAGCCTGCATATAAAATAATTTAAATTCAAATGTGATCCAATTCTTTTTCTCAGATCAAAAGCATTAACAGAATGATAATAATAATAATTAATTAATCAAAATATTATCCAGTCATGTATGTGAGTTGAGCATATAAGGTATTCTAAGTTTTGTATGACGTCATCCTACTGATGTGTACCCTTGGAGCAACAAATTATTGACGTCATCAAAAAAAAATCATTGGATCAAAAACAAATTTTGAATATGGAATCAATCTATATCAAACTTGTTCGAAGGAGTTCGGCCCAAAAGAAATTATAACAGTCTTGAACGAGTCCAGGACTTCAATATGGAAATCTTACACCTATAACTATCCATTAAAAATGAAGTGAAGTATGCGGCCGAAAAAAGTTTGATTTACGGTCTGAGAATGCAGCAGTCTACACCGAAATATCAGTTCAAATCTGTCTTAAAAAGTCAATCCAGACTTACACTAATCTAACCACGTTGATTCAAAATAGAAATATATTTTGATGACTCTTCAGAGATAAATAAACAATGACGTATTAAGGAAGAACATCAAGGTTTTTTTTTTGTAAATAAACACAAACACAATAGAATGAGTTATTCAATATTTTCCTTAAGGCTATTTGATTGCATCTATGGCATACCTATCTATGTAGTAAATTTAACAATCCAAAATTCCAATAGTTGACGTAATGAAACTAAATGGTAATGTATCTATAAATATACTTTAGGTAATTACCCTCTTAAAAGGATAATCGTTTATAGTTCTCGAAGCCATTTTGATTCAAAATGAGATCATAATTTACCAAGAAGCAATTAAAGCCAAATTTAAAAAATTTCCTCTTGTTTTTTCTTTTTTTTTTCTTTAAAAACTTAATGATGTCATGGAGCCTCTTTAAGTTCATCATGGGAAATAATATTTCTACTGAATATTTTCACAAATATGACTATAAGCCCGATAATATTAATAATACCCGGATATATCAAAGAGATACTTTTTATCCCCTCAATGTAAATCTTTTTCATGCCTTATTGATCAAAAAATAAATAATAATACTCATAGTTTGCAATTTGTACGGACTTTGTGTAATTCGATCAGCTTATTGTACCGTTAGAAATAAAGGAGAGTTGATCTGCAAACGAACAAAAAAAAAAATACAAAAATTAAGTGCCTAAAAAAACCCCCTAAAATAAAGGGAATCTTTTGTTTAGGCTCCTATGCTTTTCAGGGGGGTGACTCTGATAATGATGATCTCATTGAAAGGCTAGAAATAATATATGAACCTATCCTCTGAGAGAGCTTTAAAAGAGCATCTTCATTTTAAGCAATATTCTTTTATTTCTTTTGCCAACTTTTTTTGTGAATATAAGTAGTAAGTAAATTGTTAAAAAGTTTAATTTAAGATGCTCTTTTCCTTCTAGAAGTGTATGTAACGTACTTTTATATAATATGTAGTAAAGCATATACATATATGTACAGTAATATTCTTGGCAGCAACTATGATTTTTATTATGATTTTTTTTTCCAATTTTTTGTATTTTTAAATATCAAAAAAAAAAATAAATCATAAACTCTTTCTATGTACTGAGAAAAATATAGATTTTTCACCTAAGTTAACATTTTTTAATGGTTTTTAAATGGTCTTACTAACTAACTGACTTACTTGGCTAAAAGACACATGCATACTATGTATCCACAAAAATGATGACGTATCATTCCTAAAATATAAAGTTATTAGATGATTTTTTTTAACAGATTGTATTTATATTTGCATAAGATACACTTAATTTATGAGGGTGAAAAATATGTTGTTGTTTTTTTCACTCTCAAATATGTATATGCACCTATGGATGAATTAAGAATTACAATGGATTCAAATTAATATAGTAAATTAGGTGTTACCTGATTCACTTAATGGTGCAGACTGCAATTTCATAGGTGAAAAATTCAAATTCCTTTGTGTTGTAATATTTTCAAGCTCATAAAAATCAATTTTAAATTTGTGTGAACAAAAAGAAATATTCATTATATCTCTCAACCTTTCTTCCTCTCAAAAGAGAAAGAAAAAAGATTCAAAATCAGGTGAGATTTGTCCAATTACATTATTATCTCCAATTCTTTGACATTTTACTATTTTTTAGAGTTGGAGCAAAGCTTCGCAAGGAATAATTTGGCTTCAGCATTCTAATAAGGGGCAGAAGTAATAACAAATCGACAGCTGCTAAACAATATATGTGAATTTTTGATGTTGTTAGGTTGACTCCTTAATAAGAGTTATGTAGAAATATTAGAAATAGCAATGTGGTCTGAATAATTGGCTCTACAAAGAGTTTGTTTTTGTAAAAACTCGTACAGATGGAATCCGGACTAAACAGAGTGTTGATGTATTGGTTTTCAAGGTTAGAATATGCATTGATATGGATGTTATGCATATTTTATAGGAGGGGAGTTTCCAAGTCTTTACTTTATGACCCAAATGAAATTGCCTCATTCTTACTCAAATTGCAAGTCTTTGTATCTAATTTAAAGACCCATTGAGTAAAAAAAAAATGTTTTTGCTTAGAGTTTATTGGTTATTTCTCAATAATAGTAAATGCTTTTGTAGCCATGAAAATAAGGACATATGTAGCTTTAATAATTGCATCAAAAGAAAGAAACTATTTGTTCTCTTATCTAGTTACTTAAACACATTTAACAAAAATAAATATATAAAAACAAAGTCAGAAGCATAAAAAAGTAATTAAAATAGCAACACTGCAAGAATGTAAACAATGCGGATTTTTACAAATCATGTGACGAAATGGGATAATATTAAAACATGTCTTTCTATATATTTATATTTCATTATTTGATCAAATGACTCTTACAATTTAAAGTCAACTTTGAAAAAAAATCAAATCTATTGAATAAATTAAATCATTCGTTTAGTTATTTGCTATAATGTTCACACACCTAATTACAATATTCTTAATTAGGCAAAGCTTTACCAATTAGATGTTAAAGTATATTTATCCCTTCATTTATCGACATCCCTATTTTCAAATGATATTTTTCAATTTGCTCTGATCCGTGAAATATTTTGTCCATGTTTTGTAAAAAGGAAAGTTCAATTCATTTTTCCTCATTCCATCCATTGAAACTCCATTTCTAATCCAAAAAATAACTCAGAGCATTCAATAGAAAAACTAATGTCAGTAAAAC
The DNA here is from genome assembly GCA_963680855.1 of Lepeophtheirus nordmannii. Taxonomy (NCBI): domain Eukaryota; kingdom Metazoa; phylum Arthropoda; class Copepoda; order Siphonostomatoida; family Caligidae; genus Lepeophtheirus; species Lepeophtheirus nordmannii. The sequence goes on from OY804519.1 coordinate 9,304,527, forward strand.
ATCTCTTTAAAACTTTTGCAGACGAATTGCTCTGCAAAAAAAAAAAAAAATGATCCCAGAAGACAAGTGTTAACAAATTGATGATGAATAGTTTTAAAATAACTTATCCTCAAAAAATCAATGATGCAATATTTAAACTCAAAGTCTGCTTTGAATTTTTATAACTATACTTTTAATGAATCAGAAGTTCAACACTACATAATGAAAACAAAAACAAAAAACTTACTGACTTATAGATACTAAAACCAAGAAGAAGAACAAAAGTATCATCCTTTAGAAATCTTACAATAATAGAAGAAAATAGAATAATGTTCCAATTCTTTGGCAATGATTGCAAATTACATATATATTTATATTTGTTCAACGATACTAGAAAGCTCATTACAAACAATGATACAAGATATTTTTACCTTGAAAGGAAGAATATATATTTTAAATTAAAGATCTTTACTAACCTATTTTTCAATTTATAATATAGGAACATAGACTAGACTCCTTACATTTAATTCATTTGATTTTGTTATAATAACTGCCCTGAAGCTTACATACATACATACATATATTTATTTTGAGGGGTGTACAATAGACGTTATGCATCATACAATACTAATTGTTATGAGAACACAATTTTTTAACTGCCTATGAATAATAACGTTCATATATTTATGGGCCTATGAGTGACATCATTTGTTAAATATGTATATAGGTGAAAAACGTTTTGAAAATATATCATTATTTAGAAGAGTAATTTCTTCAAACTTTTCTTTTTGTTTAAAGTGCTTCTGTTTTTTTTTAGGGACAAAAGTTGTAGTCAGAAACTTAATTATATATTAAGAGCCCCATTTTTAAATATATCATAATTATATGGTTTTTAAATCATCATGGGTCGTTATTGTTAAAGAAGGGACATTATTTTCTCTTTTTTTTTCCCTTCAAAATGCTATTATTAAGCTGTAGTAAATAGACTTTGCATGCTCAAAACTCACTTGCAAGAGCTCTCCTTTCATATTAATAATTATAAATTGCATTTTAAATAAATGCACAAAAAAAAAAAAAAAAAACTGCAAATGCGTTCACATGTGAAAAAATAAAGTTTCACCTTATTTTTCCCTTCCCCCTCAAAAATATGACATCAATAACTATTGAACCAAAGAGAAATAAATATAATTTTTATACATATTATAAACAGGGATTTGATTCATACATTAATATTTGAAGCTATATGTAGATATATTGCAATCGTAAGTTTCTTTTTACCTTTTCATCCTAACAAAAAAAAAAATCATAAATTGTAAAATGAGTCTGTTTTTTTTTTTTTTTTTGCTTAATAATTAATTATCCCGTCGAAAATTTGCACTCATAACTATTTCATTCAGGGTCTTTAAAAGTATTGAAGGCTATAAAAATGATTTATAAAGTGAGGGTTTTTGAACTTTTTCAAAGTTACCTTCTTCCTATATCATACCTACATATAAATAAATAAATCTATATATTTAAATATAGTTTACGCTGATTTGGAAAGTTTTAAATGGAAGTGTATTATCATTGGTGTATAGGGAGTCCTTTGATGTGAGTGATGATTTATGATTTCCACTAAAAGGGTATTTGAGAAGTGAAAATGTTTTTGTATCTTTTTTAATTTGATTGTTTATAAGACAATGTATTTAAAGTAGGAATGCATTAAGGCATAGAGTGGGCTCAGAGTAAAGTCGTAGCAAGGAAATTTTGTGTCAAATATGAGTAATAATATTATGTCCCCTATTAACGTTCATCATATAAGACGAAGGATAGCATTCAATAAGTTTAGAGTAATCTACGCACTATGTAAAGTAAATGAATATTCTTATTGATTTAAATTAGACTTTGGCCCCTAAATAAGTGAATGAAATATTTGAAATGCACCGTGGACTGAATTTGCACTAAAAAAGGTTTTATGATGAATTAAATTACTTTCCAATGCTATGACCCAACTTCATACATACATACATACATGTAACGTAACAATTCCTCAACAAAAAAATTAAAATAAAACATGAGCTAATAGCTAAAAATTTCTACATGAATTGCTGTAATGTTTTTTCTGTCCAAAAAAACCCCCTCAAAATGGATAAATGGAGTGACTTATTCAAATGGATGACTCGAAGAAATAATAAATAAACAGTATTTATTACAATACATACACAAATTATACTTGACAAATGCGTGTTTGTTAACATGCGGAGTTGGACTCCTAGGGTGCCCATAATTTCATAGGCATGATACTCCTTAGTATAACTCCCTCTCTTTTTGATCCATGATATATATCTCTTTGAGCAAGTAGGAAGTGAAATCTTCTTATTATTAGTATTTGATATCCTTAGATAATGCTTTCACTATTATTTAATTATGAGTGAAAGCACGGGGTGGTGAAAATAAGGAAAGGCGCAGGCACATAAATCCACAAAAGTTTTACTTCAACATACATAAGCATATTACCTAACTTTGATTTCTTCTCGTGTAAAATATGTACATACATACGTCTCTAACTAAATTTTTCAACTGACGCTCTCACGAATATTTTTTTTTTTTTTTTTTTGCATAAATATCTTTTTTATACTTCCTTCATTTATACTGCCTATATTTCAATTTTATTTTTATTTTTGAGTAAGTAGTTGCTTGAGCACTTTAGAGTTATCGACATTTAAGATTTTTTTTTTTTTTAATTTTGAAGAGTTCTTCACTTAAAATTACATTGGAGTCATCATGTCTTTGGGAGTTCACATCAGTCCTGCAAGATTAAGGGTAAGATTTATTGGTTTTTTTGCATGTAAATTTTGCATAAAGATGAATGGTTAAAAAGGCCATTGAATTGAAGTATCATGATGCATCATTGATGAAAAAGTGTTAAGACGTATTAGACATTGTATGGGATCCCTTGCAATCAAATTGCGTTTGTCAGCTTTTCAATCTAAGTACGAAGTTTATTTTTTGCTCCAATGAGTTTTTTTATAAGAAATGATAAGAATGCGACCTTCAAATTTAGTAGGGGAAAATGCAAAAAAGTCTGCTGTAGTACAAGTAAATTAAATCTTGTTGCCTAGCCTTATATTTAATGAAGTAAAATTCAATACTACGCAAATTTGAGGCCTAGCTTATCAGGTGGGTCAAATCAAATAGTTTTCACTTTTTGACCAGATTGTATTAATTACACTTTTAAGGAGGGAAATATTTGATGATTCCTATAGATTAAATAGCATGTAATAAGTTTTTTTTTTTACAATGTTCTAGATGGAGCGCGCACGTACTCCCATGGGATCCGTTCCTATTTCCACAATCTGGGGATATGATTATCCATTGAGTGATGCCTACTATGACTCTGTCACGAAAAATACTGAGTAGACAATGAGATGAAATCCCTCTTTAAGGAATACTATATATATATGTATATAAATATTTTTATCTTACAGGGACTTTAGGGAATCTGTTGATAGTATCTTAAGACGGTCCAGAGCTCTCTCTGAGAGTAGAATCACGGACTATTACCCCCTCAAAACGGATCAGGACACTTACAGCTACTCAACTACACCCTGGAACGCCACTGGCTTCTACTATTCTCCAAGATATCCCATGTCTTTTGGAAGTAAGGACATGAGCATTTAAATTACCTACTAATTATATTTTTTGACAAATTTTCTTTATCTTTATAGACTCTTACAGCTCAATAAGTCCAACTAAGAGGTACTATTATGACTATGAGTTCAGCTATCCCTACAGATACCCATCCTATCGCTACAATTGGTAAGTGATGGTCTGATATTTACAGCATGTGAATTCCCAATAATGATTGTGACTACATAAGTACATAATTAATTAATTATTTAACAGCATATGTATATATTTAGTGTCTCCTGCCTACAATGTAGATTGTAAGTCCTATAACTTCTTGCATGACGACATTACTTTTTATTTACAGCATGCTGGGAACTAAACTTGTCACAAGCTCATACCATCACTAATTAACTATACATATATTATTATTATTAATCAAAACTTTTACTCATTTTATCCATATCCTGTAACTAGGTACCCATCACGATACTACAGTTCCAGCTTCAGACCTTCTCGTTATTATCGCTACCATTAATGGACCTAAAATTGGAATGAGTGGCTAGTTCCACACGAGGGATGCAAGTTTATGATTAATATACTCTAATCACAACCAAAAAAAAATAAATAAAAATCGATTCATAATCCAGTATAAACCACTTATAAAACCATTCAAAAAAATATCACATGAATATAGTTTGTTATAATACAATTAACCCCCAGCGACATCTATGTATAACATATGTACTTTTATTAAAGGAAATTAAATGTTAAATGAAAGTAGCTCTCGTGTTATTGAATTGATTTGAAATTATCCACAATACACACATATAATGAAGAAATAGCATATTTATTTTTGAGTATGATGAAAGCAATAGGGCATGATCAAGTTATCAAAACAATCATTGTCGCAAGATGGCGTAAATTTACTTGGGATATTTTATTTATAGCAAACGCCCCAAATAGTTCAAATTCGATCAGTACTTGCTTCACTATTATTGCTCAATTTTTCATTTGGAGTGCCTTAGAATAAAATTCACCATGTGAACGTATCCATGCTAAAGAAAATGAAATGTAGCTGGTAGTACCGACTCAATCCTCCTGTCTTGAACAGTTCTGGTTAAGCATGTTCGAAAATGGAATTATTTCAGAGCCGTCAAACGTTCTGTAATTACCTGGACTGTACGAGATATTAGTATCAGTAAAATAAAAATAAGTTAGTCAGTTAGTCATTTGATACAAAATCCATTTTATTTATAAATAAATATAAATGAAGCATTTTTGCAGATTCCAACATTGATTAAATAGGGTATTTCAACCCCGTGTTGAAATCATTCTGCCTATGGGGATTTATGTTATGTACCCTTAATATTACTTTGATTGGACAGTCTCCTGGCTATAAACATGTCACTTTGTACGTGAACAAAACATGACAACAATTCTGTCTTGGTCAATTACGAAACATAGAAGTGAAAAGTCAAGATTGCAAATATACATATATATATATGCATTTATAAATTTTATATTTTTCTTTTGTAATTTCTTTACGCAATAACTTTGCAAGTGACCATCAAAGCATTTTAATTGAGTTTGTAGTTGCTTCGTGTATGGAAAAAGAAAGTATTTTGTTGTTTCCACCAGAGCATTTCGCAGGTCAATTTTGGTGAGTTTTCAAACTAGAGTACAAGTTTAGTTGAAAAACTTTTTCAATTGAAGAACAAACCGAATCTAAAGTTCCTTTATCCTCTTTAACATTAGAATATAATCATATGAAAAAATTAATAGCACTTATTATCAAAGTCAATTTATGCACGTTTGAATCTGTTGCAATTGTGTTGAAGCATAGATTGACGTCCGTCAAAATAACTCAGGTCCGTCAAATAATATAAATAACCAAAAGGAATTCAATTTACAATTGTGCAGTATTTTAAAGTGTCAATCAATCTGTGAACTTTGCGTGTATACCACCCCACCTCTGGTTTTGTAATATTATTTACATGCTTCTTGAGTGAAAGTGTATCAAAAAATTAGTTCTATATAATTTTTTGTTTGTGTGTTAAATTGAGGACAAAAGTGGAGAAAATCAATGAACTAAAACAGAGTCGACAGATTTCCCATTATCCCATTTTTCATCATATAACAAATGAATAACATCAGAAAACACACAAAACGAAGAAGAAGTTAAAAAGAGTATACGTCATGATATGACTACATATACCTGACACTATGTCATACACAAAGGGATCAGGCCTTTAATTTTATCTTGAACCGTCTCTTGATCTCTTTATATATATATATTTATATACAAAATAAAAATACAAAAAGAAACCCGATTCTATGATGAAAATATATCATGTTTGCATGGACCTCGTGACGAATGAGTACATATTTTTAAAGTGATAAGGGGTCAATTAACCAAAAACTACGTACATAAAATACTTCTTGAGTCAGTACATAGTAAACAGCGCACCTTCTACTAGCTCCATCTTCATCATCACTAAAAAAAGGAGAGATGAAAACAAAAAAAAAGGTAAAAATCAGTTGGGTATTTGCAGAGCAATTCTTCCCCACTGATGTGCTACTTATTTTCTAATTAGTTTAAGGGATATTTTTAATACTAGGCTAGAGGAAATTTGAGAAGTTGAAATCATTTGTTGAGTACATATTTAATATATATAGATACTTATGCAGGTATGTTTATTTATAAGTTGTTTATGAATTCATGAGGAACTCTCGTCTCAATAATGACGCAACTTGGTAGAATTCCAAATTGACGTCATTTGTTTTAATATCATGAGTATGCAAAAAAAAAAAAAGACAAGCTGATGGAAGAGAAAAGTAAGTTAAAAGAAGCTTCAATTTTTTAAATATGTAAGCTTGTAGCAGACACATGAATAATACACAGAAATATAGGGAGAGAGACGGTTTATAAGTGTTGCAAATTAAGTTAAGTGTTTCCTTTGTGGGCTCCCTGGAATCGTGGTCTTATAAAAAAAAAAAGAATGAAACTATGTGGATATTTAAATATACTTCTCATATAATGGAACACGTCAAGAAACACACCCTATATGATTAAAATAAACACATAAATATTTTTGAAACGCACGTAACCTCTTTTTATTTAGAGGGCTCTAAACAAATGCCTTATAAGTGCATAGACATATTCAATCAAGTCAAGGTATGAGGAATTCTTTTTTGTTCATGGTCATACATACACTTTACATATGTAGCTAGATCAGCGGAAGATTCTTGTTCGAAATTGAGAATGCAAAATGAGTTGGAAGGTGATTTTAGTCACCTAATATAATGTAGGCAATTACATAACTCTCGCAAGTGTTTAACGAAATGGAGTTGCATAATGGTTGATAGTAATTGTGCTCAAAGCATGGACTAGAAGTATGAGACAAATCCTGTTTCAATAAGATAAATTAATTCGTAACTCTGTAGATTTAATATCTTCAAATAACTTCCTATGAATTCAAATTTCTCCATGACCTGACTCAAAAATCATTAATGATTTTGGAATATATTAGCTTCTGAATTTTGGCCTTAGAGGAGGGTCACCCACCCTCATTTCTTATACAAGGTAATGACTTGTACAAAACAATGCAATGAAAACAATTTGCATCATCCCCTAAAGCTGTATATAATAATAATTAAGGCAATTTTGCACTGGCTTTGCCCAATGTTTTCTTATTGTTGTTGTTGTTGTTGTCTACATCAGCAATAGGTATGTATGGTATAGCAACCTCTAACCCAATGAATAATTAAACAAACTCACAAACTTGCAAACCGTAATGACTCCTTCCCACAAATAAATCCTCATTCCATTTTTCAATCTTTCTTTTAAAAAAAGTGTGAAAAAGGGCCCAAAATCAACTAATAGTTAGGGACTCATTCTCCTCCATAACATATGTTCTTTACCTTAAAAATAGCAGCTGATACTTTTTTAAAGATCCTACAAAATGTTGTCAAATTTTGAGTTTTTGAGTAGAAATTTTACTACCAACAAGGAATTCAATTTACAGGTTTTTAAGTCTGTGGTATACTTTTCATATTAAATATTGCACAAATGAATAAAGTCTGAGAAGAAACTATTTAATAATCTATGGTAATAAAACTATTTGAAAGTGTATGTATATATTCTATTTTTGTCACTTATCCTCAAAAAAAAAAAAAAAAAAGAAACAGAATTTAAGAAAAATGATAAAATAAATAAATAATGACACGGACTTGATAACAGTAAGGTAATGATAAGTTAGGAGATTAGCTGAAAAAAGATGCAGAAATATGGAACCAACCAAAAAGGAATAAGAAATTATATTATGATTCAGTAGATAAAATTTAACCCAGGGGAAGTAAAAAGTGTTAAATCCAGTTCATGAACAAATGAGTTCATTTCCCCCCTGATTTTTGAAGAATATTATTTGTATTCTGAGAAATTCTTTGAGTGGATTTCTACAAATAAATTGCTTAGACCAATTAATTCTGTTTGCAGCTTTAATATCTAACCCTAAAGGGAATATTGGAGACTGAATGGTTATCCTTTCAAGGCTGTCTTTCATTATAATAATTACTATTGTACAAGATCACTCAGTGTCAAAAAGATTTAGTCAATAAAATAGTTTTAAATGCGTTTTTTGTTTGTTAGTGTTGTTGTTGTTGTATGATTACAAAAACATTTCAAAGTGGACCAATTTACCCTTTCAGAGGAGGAAAATGAATATTGAGGGCAGTTTTTTATTGTTGCATCAAAGACAACTTAGTTTTAGTGAAGCACCTACCAATTTAATCTCATTTTTGCGACTGTATGCATTAACCCAATTAGAATTAGACATGAAGTAATTAATGACTCACATGATGCAATCTTGCAACATAAATATCTAAGCAATGAACATGTTGTAGTAGCATAACTTGTGTAGGTCACATGGTAATGAATTAGAGAGTGCCCTAATAATTTTGGGCATTCGAATTAAGTTTTTTTTCATTTAAATTAATTATGTGTTTTTCATATTTTCCAATGTAAATTGTTAAATAATAGTTATCACGATGAACCACAAGTTAGTGGAACATCCCTTAATGACTGGCCCTTGTAAGGGCCAGTCAGTTAATTATGTAATTTTTTCATAAACTAATATATTATACTGTTTTAAAGTGTCACAAATTCAATTTAGTCTCTTGCATTTTCAAATATATTCAAAAGTGATCTGCTTTTCCATTTAAACGAATGCCCCTCTACCCCCCCCCCCCAAAAAAAAAAAAAAAAAATGTGACACATAGAATAACTATAATAATATGTATTTAGAAAGGGGATAAATTCAAGGAGATATATTATATATTTCAAAACATCTATATAGTATCGACTTACATTAAGGTACGCATTGAAAGTCAGTCCTGTGAAATAAAATTTCAATTAGTTTATTTTTTTTGCAAAATAAATTAAATAAACAGTATAAGAAGACTAAACACAAATATGTAACTATCATCAAATTGCATTGAGGTAATTCTATCCAATTTGTAGTATTTTGAGGTATTCAAAGCAACAGCAAAAAACATACAAATGAACGACAAAATATACAAAACTAGATTCATATGTTTTTTCCAATAATAATAATAATAATTAACACTCAATATGTTGCCAAAATAAAATAAATTCCTACACTTTATATTTATGTACGATAAAGTATGTAAATATGTGTAACTGAAATTATAGACTACTCATACTCAATAACGTGCTATGTATAGATACTATCCATTCGGTTAGAATAGCACTACATCGAAGGTCAAGCCTTTGATTATGCAAATGAAATAAAGCGACGTGGATGATTATATAGATTTGTTTCTAAAAAAAAAAAAGTAAACTATTTTAAGATGTAAGGTTTCGTGAGGAATTTATTTATTTCAAATGGTGTTTTTTATGATATATTTTGATTGTAGTATAGGACAAACAGGCAATTTCGGAGCTGGGATCTCGAAATTGAGTTGCAATTAAGTTATAATAAAGTAATATCTAGACTCACAACTCGACACGGACTTTCAGTTAAAGGGTTCAAACTCATGACTCAAGTACAAACATCTTTCATTTCCAATTATGAGTATTGCTATTTATGGTAAAATTGTATCAGTTTTTAATTAAGGACGTAGAGTTAGGCTCTTTTCCACGTTCCATCTCGTCCCGCCCCTTTTATCGGTCCTTGCAAGGCGTCTCAAATTTATACATTCAATGTAAAGGGTTAAAAGTATTTAATAGTTTAAATTCTTCATGCCCTTAAAATAGGAAGCTTTTCTTCGGTCTCATATTTGAATTCAATATATAAAGTAGTTTTAATGTTTGAAATCAATATGAGACTTCTAACTTTTATTATATTCAAGTGTAGCGTTCATTATTTTTTTTGATAATTATTTATATAATTTGTTAAATAATTTGGTTAAAAGGTTATTGTTCATATACGTAATAATTTCTCTAGAATGAGGAACGATGGCTTGCAGATGGGAAAACAGTGGTAATTACAAAATAGTAAATTTAACGTAAAATCATATTCTGTCGATTAATAACTGATTTATTGACTTAACATATCATAAATTCAAAGGTTGAGCTCTTTAGAGCCTATGTTAACCTAAAAAGCCACATGTGATGCATATTTTTATATTGTATGTTACTGAACAAACAACCCCTTTTAGGGTTCTCAGTTCTCACCCTACATCCTTTAAATCAAAGATAATGATATGGCTCATGTATGTTTATAGATGATTATACCACGAGATGATGTCATCTTTCCATGGGACGGCTTTATGTGTCCAGTTCGGAAGATTTTATATTATAATTTAGAACTGAACGGAATATCAAAATTCTAGGACTAGTACAACCTTCATTCCAGGTCCATTATTAATTTCAAATAATTAAATTTTATAGAATATTGATCATGATTGAACTCCAGATGGGTATTTAGATTTGAGGAGTTGCAATTAAGTTCCATTAAACTCCGATTTTAGACTCGAACCCAGACTTTGGACGTTTACGTATAGTATAGTACTCCTCAAGTTTTGGAGTTTTATCAGTCAATAATAAATGGAAAAAAGACGTCTGTTTTAGCTTGAAAGGATTCCATTTGACGTTTCCTGATAACTTTATATTATATCTTCATACTTCTAACGTACTGAATGCCAGATTCGTTCCATATTTTTCCACAGCTATGACTTATTTTATTTGAATTAGGGATTGAGGAATTGCTCAGCACAAAATGTAATTGAATGAAGCATATTATGTTTTTTTTACTGTATCTATATTTATGTGAGTACATTCACTGATTTATGAAAACAAATTTGCTTTTTGAGGTAAATTGATTTACTTTGCCGACAAATAGAGTAAGGAAAACATTTGCGGTGAATGAAAAATCTTTTAAGTGTACTATAGTTCGCTAACAAATTGTGTATTGACCATAAACGCTTGACCTCATTCTAACAAAAATATAGGTGGTCATATGTGTTTACAATTTAAAGTCTATTAACTAATGAATTTATGAGACGAGCCAAAATTATTTTGTGTCTTTGAATGTACATACATAGCAATAAAGAACATTAGGAAAAAGTAATTCATTACATGGGATTGTGTGAGGAATGAGTAGACTTTGTCATTCATTTTGAACCGTTAAAAGACTCGCTCAACCTAAAACAGGAAGGAGCCCTCATTTGTTTGTAGAAGTATAATGGATACTTTATGGTTTTATATTTATGAACTTGACAGGTTTTGATGCCTAGACGCTCTGCTTTGTCTACCTACAAAATATAAATTATATATCTAACCGCAAAATCAATTTACATTTTTTTTTACTTTTTGATATGAAGTTCTCACCCTTAAGCTTGGAAGCATTTGATAGGGGGCTTCCATGATGAGATTGAGTCATTGAAGAGGAAAGATTAATTGGGACTCGTATTTTTTTTTAATTTGACATGCCTTTGCGAAATGAGTCTTTGACAAGGAGGCTCTAAAATAAACTTTTAACTTTGATGTTGCGTCAGAGATGTTACATTAAATTAAAGTAAAGATCCTAAGTAATTATATATATTGCGTAGAATTACAATTATTTTACCATTAATTAAAAAGCCATTAATTTGGAATGGAATCAATATACATACACACATAATTATTCGTTGACAAGGGTGCGTAATAGAACCCGGATCTCCTTAGTCCATGCATCTCAAATTTGAGCCTTATACCTACATGTATGTGGATTTGCATTCAATAAAAAATGCAATCCACGTGAAATATAATACCATTATTACCTCTTTCAATAAATTTGTAAGTAGAAATATGTAAGATTACAATATTTACTATTAATTCCCTTCGATCTCCCACAATGAACAAATGTTGGGCGTAGACATAGAGGACCTTTTAACCTTGATCTTACTTTGAGTAAAAATACTCATGAAACATCTATTTGTAAATTATTTATTTTTTTTGCCAAAAAGGGATTGAAACAGGTTTGCATAGTATGTATCTACATATATAAATAGGAACATGGTATGCATTGAAATAAAAGCAAATTTGCATAGTCTTACAATTCCTACAAGTCGTTGGATCGGATGTAAATTAAGGATGACTAACACATCGAGGTATAGATGAGCTCAATGCAGAATTTATTCGAACCGTGTAACTATATTATACTGTATACATATATACAAGGTATGGAATTGTCAACACGGCTACATAATAGGTATTTATAGGTTGGGCTTCTGTTGTTGTGTCTTTGGAGTAATGCATGCATTGGCCAGAGACCTTCTTTTTTTTTTAACCTTAGCTTCAAGATTAATTATGTTACACTAATTAATGACTTGGAATTCCATGTTTGATTGTCTATATGTATATTTATTTAGTGTATGACTTACTTTTTGTATATTTGTATTTAATTTTAATTCATGTCAAAAAGTGTGTTGCTATAGTCTACATGTACATACAATGAGCTTGGCCCATGGTTGTTTCTTCTCTCAAATCAAGTCATGAAAATAGGAGGAGTTGAAGTCATGAGCAAATGCACTCAAATAATTATGCAATAGTACATATATTGAAACAGAGATCTCTTCTGCCTCTTCAATTTAAATAAAAGAGGAATTGTACGTTTTGTAAACTACAGCCTCTAGTCTGACAGTCATTTGGAATTACTTTTTTGAGGTAATATTAATGTAATGCTTACATTAAGTTTATGAATTATTGTTTTGCTCATACTACGACTTACCCATATTGTCTCCTACAATAACTTGTTCCTTTCATATTCTTGACTGATGTGAATATATATAGGTATTTATAAACATAGAAACATAAATATTTTAGTTTATGTAATGACCGTTAATTTTTTTGAAAAATAATCGAATCCACCTTTATTTTTTTTTTTTTTTTTGATGGGTTTTGCAAATAAATTTGTTCAATGAGTACAAGTTTTGTCCTTCATTAGTCAATGAAATAACAACAAATATTTGCCTATATCTTATGAGACATTGATCAATTTAATAATACATACTGTGACTCTATGTAGTTTGTCATTTTACATAGTCTATCCAAAGATTACTACAGAGCCTTTGCGCATATACCAAATCTGGGCTGTGATGAACTTGGGCACAAACTGAAAGAATTGCAACTCAACTAGGACTCAAAGTGACCTTGAAAAAAAAAACTTCTTCCATTTCATTGCTTGAATATTTATTTCCCTTGGTGCAAAATTTAAGATATTATCTCACTCAAATCTGACTAATTGACACTTTTAGCACCTTTATATTTCTTTTGCTTTTGAATGGCTTTTTTTGTGCGCCTACTGGACTTGAGTACAACTCACGACTTGACTTGAACTCGTACTGGAGAAATAAATAAATCTCTGTACTACTGAATCTCGTTTCTCAAAATTTGAGATTCGACTTAGACTTGAGCTCAAGTCTAAGGGAAAAAGGAAGATTACATTATAAATCAAGGGTGGCGCTGCATATTTGAACTATAGGAGTTAGTTAGCTATTGATGGGTCGTTATTCTTATAAAAAGATGACAGACTGACTCTCAGAATGACAGGAGCTTCCAAACTTATAATCAAGTATGAATCATTGGAATTTAATGATGAGTCTTGATGAGCATTACATAAGTTTTTCTTCATCTCTAATAGCCCTTTTGTGAAAATATTATTATGAAACAAAGTGGATCTTTTACAGAGCACTTGAGCCATAATAATCAAAGACTAATTATAATGTATCTTCTTCTTTTTTTTTACTGCTTTATTTACCATTCTATATATAGATGGAGGATTTGATTTATTTAAAATAACCTCAGGTGAATTAAACATGGTTTGAATATTACATACATATATGTATCTATGAAGATGGGTATTTATTTGTACGTACATATATCTATTTAATTTACTTACATATATAAACCATTTTATTTCTTTAAAACCAACAAAGTACGTGTTTCTCTCTCCAGCCTATATATGTACATCACAACGAAGAAGAAGAAGAACCATAAAGAAAAAAAGAAATAAAAAAAAATATGACCTTGCCTGATTAATTTTAAGCAACAGTCAAGCCACCTAAAAAAAAAAAGTTAATAATGGGATCGTCATTATGGTTATAGAATAAAGAAGCAAATCAGGTAGTTTGACAACTTAACATACAGTTGTTTTACTTCTTATATGTTAGTGTTATTTCTATGAGATTGTGTCTGTAGGAGAGAGTGAATCAATGGTTATATATACATAGAATCATATTTATTTAGATATATTGTAGATATTATATTGATGGTTGAAATAAACATATTGAACATTTGAAGGATCTAGAAACAATTTAAAAACAAAAGTAGACGAATGCAATTTGATATATCCATAATTCTCCTCAAGGCTCTTTCTTTTCCCATTTGTCAACGTCATCATTGATCACTATTATTGTTCCAAAAGTCCTATAAATGGGTATTTTAACTCTTAATTACTTTATTTGGTTACTTGAATATGTATATAATATGTACAATTTCATTCTGATATTTGGTAAGAGTAATTTGTATTGATGTAATATTTTAAACTTCAGAGTGTCCATATTTTGATTATTCCATATTTTTTTGGAGTTGCAAAACTATCCACAATAATATTTCATGATATGTATGTTCATTCCCATACTTACTAGATACATGCCTAGAGTTCTACATACTCCCTATATTCATTTTCCAAAGGGCCTTTGTATGACATTTTAAAAGGCATAATTCATAATTAGTGTCATATTTTTTTCGTACTACGATATGGATATTTATGTATGTATTGCATTTAAAATGGGTAGACTTAATTATTGTTATAAATAAAGGTAGATAAAAAGAGAGAGTGTTTATTTAGAGTGTGTTGAAGATTCAGGTCTGAGGATTAATATTATTAAATAATAAAGACTTTATACTCTAAGCTTTATTTGCAAATCAAGATTTAAAATTATAGCTATAGATGAACGTAAATCGGAGTTTTATTTAAAACAAACATGGACTAACTTGATATCAAGGGGGTCAAATATATTCATAGAGAGAAGGTCAAAGAGCCCTCCTTAGACATCTTCCTGACGTTTTTAATTAAACAATATATATATATATATGATTACATGTTATTCTTCGTAATGCAAATAAGACTTTTCGTTCCAAAAGGAAGATGAATAAGCGATACATAACCCTGGGCTCAAAGAATTTTGAATTGATAGAATCATACGCCAAGAAGTCATAAGGACCCATAAATATTTTGATTGGTGGAATTGTATATCTATTTGATGGAGTCAAACCTATTGGAATGTCATGAATAGAAAAAAGAGCAAAGTTATCTGTCATGTATCTAACACAATAGGCAGTCCCGTGTTTTGCCAATTTGCCCAATTTTTGTCCCTCATAGACCAACTTGTAGGCCCAAAATTATAAAAAGATGTCATTTGCCTGCTTACATCTTTTTTTTTTTTTTTTGAAAATGAGCTCTTAAAGGAGGCTCAGATTGTACCAGATTGCTTTAAGTTTCAGATCTCTTAAGTCCGTTGAAAACTACTAATTTCCCTTTTAAAATGTTATTTTTGAAACTTGACAGGTCACAAATATGGCATTTGATGGCTAAAACTCTTCAATGCTATTCTTTCTTCCTTTTTACTAATAGGTAGGAGAAAATCCTTTTGGTGCAAACCAAATAACGGATTGACCCGAAACAGGATAGTCTAATTTACATACTCGTAGATGACTTTTATTCGATTGAATAATTTTAATCAAGAGGGACCTCTTACTTATGTTCAAATAGATATCGCTTCATATCCAGGTAAGAAATGCAGAAAAGTATGATGGTTTGAGAGAATTCAATGACCAGTGCTCATTCCTCTCATTTACCTACAGATAAGAATTTGAATGACATCTAACGAAAAGACATTGTATTGTCATTAAATAGGCACATACTTACCAGAGGTAAGTTATTGAATTAAGGATAGGTGTCGTTAGTGAAACAGGTTTTTAGATGGATCAGAAATTCTCCTTTGTGCATAGGTACAATTTGTACAAAACTGAGTCCATAGATCAAAAATCAAAGTTCCAACATTGCAAATACCCTGATACTCAAAATATATTTACTAAATATAGAGTAAAAATTATGAGATGTTATATAACTTTTATCTATGGTCTGCCGTTAAAGAGGATGGGCAAGAGTCTCATAGAAACACAGGGGTGTATATGTACATATACATATATATTTAATATAGAAAATATATTGAACAATTTAATTATGATAGCTAAGTATGCAGTAATTATTTGTACCATTCCCTAACTGCACCAAACCTAGTTATTTAAAAAATGACTCAAAAATATAACGACAGCAAGAACGTATTATGACCATATGTTACATATTATGTACATATATTATAAAGCTTTCCATGTTTAGAGGCCGTTCACATGTATGTAGAATCATTCCTTGGAACAGGGAAAAGGGAATTAATTATATGTATACCCTTTAAAAGAATAAAATTAATTAGAGTTGCAAATACCCGCACGATAATTTGTTTGAGTACATTCACCATTTAAACTTACAGCTGTAAGGCTAAATGAAGGAAGGATCTGCTAAATATAAATATGCCTATTCAGCATTTGAATATATTTATTCATTATAATCACTTTGAGTAAATGTGAAGTTGAGCATGGGACTATCTATTCATGTATCCATGGTTATAAATGTCTCATATGAGATTCCA
Source organism: Lepeophtheirus nordmannii (assembly GCA_963680855.1). Classification (NCBI taxonomy): domain Eukaryota; kingdom Metazoa; phylum Arthropoda; class Copepoda; order Siphonostomatoida; family Caligidae; genus Lepeophtheirus; species Lepeophtheirus nordmannii. Next base: position 9,321,327 of record OY804519.1, read on the forward strand.
AAAGAAAGTAAATTAAATTAGTTCATTCTACTTCAAAATCAATTATGTGGAAATTACAAAAAATATATATATAATGAGGGGATTTAAACTCTAAATTTGATATTTTAAAATGAATGTTTGTTAATACGGGAATTCAATACATATATGTGATTGTTTAAGTAATAAACTTATTACTTAGTTATTATAAATATATTGCACTTTTTAATTTAATGATGTCAAATACATTACTTATCAGATACCCTTCTTTGGTATCTATGTATCTAGATAACATCCGGAGTGAGTTTGACGCATATACATATATTAACAACTCAAATATGATATTTATCAAAAAAAATAGTAAAGACTTAGAGTCAATCTTTGATTATAACAACCATTCTAAAATAAGAAAATAAATTTAGAACGTGAATATCTCATTTGTGAATTTTATAACTTTTCTCTAATTTTAGAATTACTTTTATTTTGTTTTTCTATCAAATGAATGAATAGGAGAAGAATGCGACCAAGCAATTTTGGATTGAGGGCAAATTGTTTCTTTAGAATGAATGTTTTTTTTTATCATTATTATTATTGTTATTCAAAGGCTCTATTTATATTGTATGAGTTTGAGCGAGTAGGTTTGTTGTTATTTTGAATCAACTAACGGTAGCATTTTTATGAATTTCTATTGTAAAGTCCAGTCTTTACGTCATAACAATCTTCAATGCCTCTCTTTACCTTTCTTCCTCTAAAAAGAGACAGGAAAAAAGGACCAAAAATAACGTGGTATTTAGCCAATTACCAACGTCCTTCGCATTGAAATTTACATCCACAAATTGCCTGAGAGATGAGCACAATTGCACCCCCTAGAGAGTAATATTTTTACAAGAGTGGGTTTGTTTATACTTTTTACTCATAATATTATCAAAGAAATTATCTTGGGGGTTTAAGACGCCCTTGTACGGCTCTTGAAGAGTGAGTCTTTCTTTATAGGTATTTCTAAAGTTGTTGTTTTTTTTTTGTAAAAAAAGACTCTTTTGAATTTATTAATATATGTATATTATTTATCATATTGAATAGAAATAATTAAATTATGTATATTTGTTGGATTAAGTAATACCCTTTCCAGTTGGTGAGTCATTATTTAAATGCTTGAGATGCTAATTAACTAAAAAAGATCGATATTTATGTATACATATTCTATGTGAAGCTGCTTAGATAATTCATTCATTAATTGCTCATCTATAAAATGGATAATTTAAATGTCTCATTATAAAATGAAAAAGGTATTCAGGGTTCATTGTCAGTTAGAGCTCTACAGATCCCGTGGAATGAGTTGCTCCCTCATGGCTTCATGAGGTACAACATAAATGAATAGAAAGAAGAAGTGAAAAATAGGAGTACATATCTGATATTGGAGTCTCAGAATATCTAGGGCCTTGAAGGTAATGAAACAACACACCTACTTTGAAATTGATGGTTTGATGTGATGGTCGTTGTTGATATATGTATGTAGGTATGTTCAAGTATGGATAGACGTAGGTATTGAACCCCCTACATGGTTTTTAACGAGTGTGAGTTCAAGTTGAAGAGAAGATCCCTACTTTGGTACTTTAAGAGCAAGTACTCACGTCTGTGTACTGTCTATTTTGTTTTATGATAATTTGTCTTCTTTATGAAGACTTAAAGTGGATTTTCACATAACACGACGTGTATCATAGAATTTTATGGAGGAAATTGTCGATGAATCATGATTACACTCTATAATATGTGTGTAATATGTTGTGGCTTTTACTTTTAATGGTCAAATTTTGAGCAAGCAGGCCAATTCTATGCAGCCCGAGCATCGTGGAACTTTCCGCCCAAATTATAATGAACATTGTACAACTAAGCAATAAAGCAAAGCAGTACAACAACAACAACCAGTGGATTATATTTGCCCCGAGTGAGTTGAGTACGATGTGACTTTTTTGTTCACCAGGGGGCGTAAATGTATCATGAATTACACTATAACTAACTACGCAACCTCCATGAATTCAAATTGATAGTACAATTAAAACAAGGTGAATTCTACAAACAGAAGGGTTGAGTTTGATGAAGAGAAGTAAAATATTAATTAGTAACCGTTATTGTAACATCCCTGTCTACTCAATAATTTATAGTAAATGATCCTTTTTGCTTCCTCTTCAACTTATTTACTTAAGCAGGGAGACTATATGACAATTGGTAAGCCTTTTAATCGCTCTCAATAAATTTTCTATCTCTAAATATAGGTATACATTTATAAATATTTACGTACCGCAAAAGTGACATCATGGGGGTAAAACGTTACTTAGTAGACAAGGGAATCTCCCCAAGCTAAAAGGCGAATTTTGTCAATTTTGTTCTATTCTTGATTTATTTAGCAAACATTTTAGATAAAACACTAAAGTATGTAGTAAAATTAGCGTTTCCTTCCCTCCACAAATAATCGGGATCGGTTTAAAAAAAAATCATAACTGTCACATTCTACTTTATGGACTAACAACAAACAATAAAAAATGTATAATTCCCATCGTACAGGACGTGTTTTTGCAGTTGCTGACTGACATGGTCACACTCTGTATTTACATAAAGCAACTTTTACTGTGTTGTGTATAGAGCTCCCGAAAAACTCTAAGCATGAAGATTGACGATATGGTTTAAATTAGCTGTTGAATTCAAAGTAAATCTTATTAAGTTATAAGCAACTACATGCCAACTGATTTGGGGCTCTTTTTTACCCTCTTATTGAAGAAAAATATAGGGAATATGTAAAATGAGGATCAAATTATTCTGTATAGACAATATTGTGCTAGTCTCAAAAAAAAAATGTAGAAAACCCAGCAAATTCTGTAGCCGGTAACCTACTAATACAATCTATGAGTGATGGGCGTCTCTAATCTAAAAGTCTCACTTTTTCTTATCTAATAGAAATTATCAAAACCTTTCAATAGGGGGGGAGTCGAAAGACGGTCATTATTTATGCATTTTTTTTTCCTCATCCCAAATCAGCTAGTAGTTTCTGGTACACATTTATTTTGTTTTGGTAATGTCTTCACAAATCCTATGTTGTATACACAGTATCTTAGAAATAAAGGGTCCAATAGATAAAGTTCCAATTTTTTTGGGATGATATTTTACATTGCAAATCAATCCTTACTCCAATTACGAGACAATTCAGTCTTTTTACTCCTGAATTGATGGAACCTTTAATAAAAAAACCGTAGATACAACTGACCTGAATAAAGGATCGTAATAAATTGCCATTCCTGGGTGGGCATTCTTTTGGCAAGACAAATAGGTCCTTTTCCACAGAGTTGGTTGATGAGATTACAGTTAATCAATGATCTTGGCATGTAATTGAACTTGACACTCTATACCTTTGTAATACATGCCTCTTGACCTATTCCATCATTTTAATTTCTGATATGGACTATTATTTTATGTACATCCATCGATCCTTTATTTGCTTCTTCATATATTCTGCTATCATTGTTCCAATTGTTGGAGAGCTGACAGATAAGGGGCTTGGCCCAGAAACTTAAAAAAGAGAAGATCTACAACATTCTATAGGCAAAATTAAAGGAATGTAATCCACTGCTTTTATTTTATATGTCTGTTCATCTCAATTCAAATAAGTAAGAACAAGGTAGAACAAATAATTAATGGATGATGACAAATCCTTGTAACGTGTTTGTGCATATTCATGTACAAAAGGAGAAGGAAAGCTTTTTCCCAAATTTTAAAATATTAAAAAATAAAATAAATATGGAATCAAACCTTAAATTAACGGCAAAACTCAAAATTAAAAACTGAGCTTCCTTCTGCCTAACAAATTATCATACGTCATTTGATAGCAATCATTAATTATATGATTAATTATCTTTCTAAAAAGAGAGATAGAGGGAGTCATGAGATTGACTTATAATTAAATTATGTAGCAGAGTAGAAAAAAGGGATATCTGAAAGGCTCAGGGAAAAAATAATTTAAGAGAAAGTTAAAAGTGCTTATATTATTATGTACCCTATATGTAGAGGCTAAAATCAAGGGTACTAAAGTAACTGAAACAGACAAACTTGCTTCGAATCCAAGACATGCCTCAATATCTACCAAATTAAACATGGTATTACAAAAAGACTCAATATTTAAGATATAAATAAGGGTATTATTGTTTTTATTCCTTAGACAGATTACACATTTATATGGTCTTTTGAATTCATCATTTGATTTTTTTTTGTCATAATATATTTTAATATATAGGAGTGTCTTTGGGACCTAACTTATTTATCAAACTAATTAACGCTATACATGTATTTATATAAATACCCTTTTTTTTGCTAATTACCAGGCGCTAAATGCCTCATTTTTTATCATGTAACCATTAAAGAATGAATGTAGATATGCAAACATAGATTATAATGTAATCAGCCGATAAGCAATTTAAGAATCGGTAGGTCAAACCCAGTCGTTACTCAGCTTTAAGTTAGGTGTGATGTAAGAGCAAGATTAGATTATTTATATATAAATATACAAAACACAAAGGAGTAATGATTTTTCAGACCTACATGGGTTGATAATTTTCAAAATTGTCACATTATAAATTGACTTCTCCTATAAGAAGTTAAAGAAAAGCTGTTTAAATGGTATTAAATTCTAGGGTGTTTTTTTTTGTATTTGTAGGAGTTGAATGTATCAACAACATCTATGACAGAGAAGTACAAGGAAATCAATAATTACTGAGAGCTTACATTTATAAATATAATAGTAGTCTATAAACATAACTGCATAGTCACAAGAATCCAAATAGTTCTTACACATCAGTGCCCTTCTTTCTGTTGATAACATCAGGGTTGAAAGTAGTTTAAAATCTTGTCAGTACTTTTAGTAATAACAGGTCTATATTTTGACTCGAAGCTCAGTCGTGACCGTTTCTGATTGAGATCTTTACTTATAATAGGAAGTTGTTCTCTAATCGTCCTGTACTCTGTACCACATTTAGTGGTACACAGTATCAGACTGTATGGGTTTACTTTAACCCTTGCATAATATACCTGGTAACTTGAGCAGAAAATGAGCGTTTTCATCTTTTCCTCTCATTTTTATTAGCGCTTAAATGGAAGAAAATCATTATTTTTTGATTATTCCCCCCTTTGTTTTGTTTCTCACTTTTGTATTTGGCTCTCCCAGACTTCGTACAGGTGCTACAAAATCATTCTTTAGGGAGAGCAAATGAACTGATGAACGGAAAAAGTATGAAAAGGTTCAAATATTGGCGATAAAAATAGGTGGTTGACCTGTTTGAAGTGGCTAAATCAATTTCCATCTTCAATAACTTTGCACTTAGAGATGTTTTTTTTTTTTTTGCAAATAAAAAGGTTTCGATATTCTGATATAAAATATTTTTTTTTGCTATTCCTCAGGCAATTGACAGATTAAATGAGATTATTTACAAGTTAATTATGTTTAGTAATGACAGCAAGGCCGCGAGTCTGAGACAATAGAAATTGAATCCCTTGACATTTTCATTTGGTATGTTGTTGTTTTTTTATTGTCTTTTTACAAGAAAAATAAAAAAAAACAGTATGAAACTTTCTTATGAACATAAGTACTATGACATTGCTAGGTATACAATCATACACAAGGCTAAATACACAATTGCAATTCTTTCGTCTAATATCCCATTGGTTGTAAATTGACTTGAATGTTTTTGCAGAGCTTTTATTGTGTAAACGTGGGATATTTCTGTGTTTCTTGTGTATCTACATACATATACATACAATTTGTATTCTACCCTCCCATAAAATACCAGATAATAATAATTAATAAAATGTACACAATATCAAAGCACAGTCTGTCTACAAAGATTCAAATTCCAGTCATTAATCATTTGTTTCTTATGTTGTCTATGTACAAAGGCCTTCATTCTGCCTTCCTCCTCATCATAATGATGATGATGAGGAGGTCCATGAGAAAATGTTGATGATTTTTTGCATGAGAGAAGTATGTATCAAGGCAAGGACCCTCTGCATATATACCTATATATGTATGTAGACACAACAATCGTTTTGTTTCTATATAGAGTCTTCACCTATAGTCAAAAAAGTAAATCTTTTAATATTCTACGGAAATACATTAAAGTAATTCTCTTTTTATAATTTATGGAAATGCTTTTAAGACACTTTGTACATGCTCATGACTTGTACAAAAATAAAATAAAAAAACATAGCTCCTTTTGGGAATTCTCAATCAACATTTTTTTTCTTTTCTTTTTTTTTTGTGCAAATTCATTCCACTAACAAACAAACAAACAAACATAGGTACAATAAAAGTAACTTTGTGAATTTCAAACTCTCCTCCCCCCCCCCCCCCCTTCCTGAATAGAGGTAAATCCTTTAAGGGAGAGACAAATTATTAATGAGAGACATCAACCTTGAACCCTTGATGATGATCGAGAAAGAGGCAGAAATAATTATGACAATCAACGACGACACAAACTGATGTTGCTCCTCTTGAGCAATGATGTAGTTTAAAGTTCATTGAACTTTAAATTGTTAAATGTTTTTTTTTTTTTTTTGAAATGGGGATGCGTCCTTTTTATGGGATTGGATTTGTTGAAAAGGGTCATAAATCTGGGAAGGAGCTGTTGTATGTATTCAGTCATTTATTGCAAATTCCAAAGTCCTGGCTTTGAAATTCAATTAAAATGTCCTTTGTTTGCTCTAAATAGTGCTCAAATAATGTGATCCATGAGTCACGATTCAGCCCACCTTTTTGTTGCTGTTACTTTATAAATACATATATGGCTTGATGATGCTTAAAGACTCTGAATTATCATTTTGGGTCTCATAATACAAAAATGAGAGATTCTTTACTAAAATAATCTGCTTTTATATATATACAAATATGTATATATATAATGTTACTTTATCTTGTAAAAAAATATCATGACATCATAAATCGTTTTTGCTTTTTGTTTTTCATCATTCCAATCAGAAAGGATTCAATTTTGATATATAAAAAAAGTGTAAAGTTAGTCCTTTTGTTGGAAAGGTTTTTTTTTGAGCTTAAATTAAATTTGTTACTGACACAATATTGTACGTGTTTTTTTTTAAAATGATAGCAAATGGACTTCAATTTTGAATGGTGTAGGAGTAGAATGACAGAATTTCAAAATAATTGAATTGCTTAAAGTAATTAAAATTACGAAGAAGAGAGAGTAATTAGTGTTCATTAACCTGACATCTAAAAAAAACAAAAAAAAACAACAAATCAACCTTGAATTAAATTTCCTCTGAGTTTTAATTTCATTTTTCCAATATATATATAATTTCATATTCAGCAGGCAGGTGGGCTTAAAATGCATGAACCAATCATCATGTGTAAAATGTATATAGATCTATGAATTTATAGTTTCCATAGATACACATGTTTTTTACTAAACATACATATTGCAAATTCAGATTGTAGTATTTGAGAGACTCTCACCACTTGTTTCAAGCATCGACTTTATGCCTCTATAAATGGTGGCTGTACGCATAATCTTCCCACACTATTTTTTTAATATATATTTTATGAGTACCTGGGTATATACTTAAGCATGCTTTCAAGGTAACTCATCTCCCTAATCAAATTGTTGTGTGTTTGTAAGGCATTTTTTCTTTTTGAATTGCTATTAATTTTTTTTTTATTTTTTTTGACAGTGGCAAACATATGTATGTAGATAGAAATAGGTTTGTCCCTACGAATTTATATACAAAATATCACTCATAAATACAATTCACATCATGTATGTTTATGATACAGAAGATCTTAAATTACTTTTCAATGTCCATACAAAATTTAACACGTTATTATGTATGTATTTCATGTGCGTGCGGAATCGTGTAAGAAGTCAAACAAAGACTCTGATTGTTCCATGTTTGATGAATTTTTCTCTCACATAAAAACAAAAAAGAAAAAAAAGGTGTGTCCTTTGGGCCAAGATAGATATTGATCCAGTCTTACTCCCTTCAATTTCAATTTCCTATAAACACATTATATTTGTATGTAGCTCACGAAAAAAAAAATGCATCGATCATTGAACCTAGGAGGAAGCAGTCTCCATTTATGCAAATTCACCAAGATAAAATGGCGTGGGAGTATGGATATATATTTAATCTGTTTGGATTACAATGTGAAAAGTCCTGTAATTAAATGAATCACCCTTGGAGTCAAGCGTTGGTGTGTAATGCTAAGTTATGCATGTATAAGATTTGTTGTTGCCCTTTAGAGGTCTAATCATTCTCAGAAGAAGTAAAAATTTCATAATCTAAATCACATAAACTAAACAAATGACTACTCACAAAAATACATTTATAAATTGATAATTATAAGTTAATTTACTCGGCTATTTGAATGTTTATATTTGTATTCAAATTAGATTGTGGCTCGACTCTTTTTGACATCAATTATTGCGTTATTCTACAATATACATACATACACCTTTATATATATATACCATTTATGAGTGCCTTTTTTTTTCCTCGAGCAATGGTCAATTTTGTAACAAAAATAAAATAATAATATGCATAAATAAGGGTTGAAAAGGTCCATTATGACACGTGCAATGAGTATTTCCCAATCCATGTATGTACATAGGCAGTACGAGTGTATTCCTAAATTATGAATGATCCATTTACTTCTGGGTGTCTATTTGATCCTTGATGACCCACACAAAATATTTCTGTACCCTTCCTTTAGAAAAAACACAAAATCAATAAGTAGATATTCATTTTTACCAATACTTTTTTAGAATACTAATAAGGGGCAACTGACAGCTGACATAAGAATGTTCATATATTTGGGATAAAGCCGTAGGATACTACATATCGTGGATATCTTATTTAGTCATTTTAACATCAAGTGTAAATGCTAATATCACGTTTAGTATACCCACAAAATAGTATTCGACTATTTAAATGAAAAACTCAATTGACTGAATCTCATAATGCTGATCTTAAATGTTTATGAAAAAATTAATTTTGTAAAACTTTGCTGTTTTGAAGTTACGTGAGAATATAAGTCCAAATATGACAATTACTTCATCTAATTGCGTTTTTGTCTTATTATACATATTTTTAAATAATGGATATTAGTTAGACTTTAGATTTTATTAAAAATTTCATACTTGATACCGCAGTAGGCGTTCGTTGTTTGATATACTCTGGTACTGAGATCATACCCCATCAGCTGCCTTTTGAATTAACTTTTTAATAGAAAAATATGACTTTAAATATGAATTTTAAGGTCACTCTAGGAGTAATTGACATAAAAATATGTTCATAAGATATATTCTTTTTATATATAAAGAACACAATGAAATCCACATAAAAATAATAGACCAGATAAATGTGTGAGTAATTTATATTGGCTAAGTAGAATTTATTATTTCTACAAAGTGGGTCAAGATAATTGTATCCTACCCTCAAGGACATTATTTTTTTTTTTTTTTTTTTTTTTTTGTACTAAGGTACAAAAACTTTATTAATTCCTCGTATCATTCAAAACAATAGTATTGTAATCTCATTATAAACGTTATGCATTATAAAAATAGATAAACAAAATGGTACTAGAAATAACACTATTAAAAAAAACCTCGAATTTAAACAGAAAAGAAGGACCATTGACACATAAAATTACATGGAATAATCAGAAGGAATTTTGATTCAAAATTTTAAGTACAATATTTATCATATTTGGTGGGAGGGGGGTTCTAGTGCATTTAAATTTGTATAAAATCATCGAAAGTTTTGTCGTAAAATAATTAATCTCATCTTGAAAGCGGCCAACATATATAAAAGCAAAGTGGCTCATAAGTAAAATTATTTTATATTTTTTAAAAACGAACCTTTTCAGCACATCCCAAAAAACCCTAGTGATACTACACTCCCAAAAGAAATGCACTGCTGTATCCTTCGATTCTTTGCAGAAGAAACACATTTTTTCTTCGGGCGTAACACCATTAATATATCCAAAGGTCAGTAAATTTGTTACGGCTCGATACCGGAACCAATAAGTGGAAAAATCTGCCAGTCGATTTGATAAAGCCTTTAAAATATCATTCGATGATGCTTGTTCCCTAAAGGAATCTCTCTTGCGACTTAATTGGTTTATATACATAGATTTGGTTATGTTATCTGTTTGGATAAACCTAATCAAACGATTGTCCATTCCCCTGATAAAGTTGAAAAAGGAGTCTCTAGGTCCAATTTCCCTTTTCGAAAAAGTAGCACATTTCTTAATTCTTTTCAGTTCAAGTTTTTCAGAAAAGGTCACTCCGATATTCTCATTGAATACTTCACCCATGAAGTCTAGTTTTTTCTTCATAGCCATACTTGATATAAAATTTAATCTTTGGTTCTGCGAAATCGGTTCCTGCCACAACATCTGAGGTAATATTAAGGAACTTATTGTGGAGCTGGCCAATGCAACTTCGCACCAAAAAGTGCCTGAATCCCGCAGAAATTTTAAGAATTTCTTTGGGCCTTCTCCGAGCATATCTTCAATTTTTGTTCCAGTCTTTTCCTCAATATTTCCTCTCCGTATTGCACTCCAAACAGATTCCCCGTCTGCCAATCTCTTGAACCATGAGAACAAAAGAGCTTTCCAAAAGTTTTTTATCGGGAGAAGACCTAACCCTCCAAACTTTTTTGGACAGCAAATTCTCCTCCAAGTTATCCTCTTCTTTTGCGTCCAACACAAAAAATCAGCACAAAACTCCTCGATCCTTTTCGCGCACTTTTCATTGTAGGGAGTTATCTTAAGAATGTGAATGATTGTAGGGAATATCAGTGAATTCCAAACATGAATTCTCGCGGGTAGGTTTCGACCGACTAAATATTTATATCTTGTTATGGCTTTCCGAATTCTTTCTTCGATATATTTTAAGTTAGTTTGTACATATCCTCCGTCGAAGGTTATCCAAGCACCAAGTATTTTGAGTCGAGGGACGACATCTATGTGAAATTCCTTAAGACTTCTTTCCAAATTTGTGATAATCTTTGTTTTGTGCAGGTTGATTTTTAATCCAGATTTTGCCTCGTATTCTGAAAGAATATGAAGAGTTGACCCAATCGAATTGTAAATAGTATTTGAGTTTCCAGAATACAAAACAGTTAAGTCATCCGCAAATGCTTCTATCCGATGTTCTATGTTTCCAAGACTCACGCCTCTTATGGTATTCGCCATGTCAATTTTCCTAATTAATTGATCTATAGATATTATGAATAAACTTGGAGATAACGGGTCTCCCTGGCGACAGCCTTTTCTAATTTCAAAACAGTTTCCTCCCTTCGTATATCTTGTGTAGAGGTTTCTCAAACATACACTTACCATCTTAACAAATTTCCCCCAAACCCATAAGCTTTTAGACTATTGACGATAAATTCGTGAGATATACAATCAAAAGCTTTCATAAAATCAATCGACATCAACGCTACGTTTTCGCATTTTTGTTTTCCTTCTTCTACGACATCTAAAACCCCTCTGATAACGTCTTCAATATATCTACCTTTAATAAAGCCCTTTTGAGCTTTGTGAATAATTATAGGTAGGACTTTCTGGATCCTCTTACTAAGGATACCACTGAAAATCTTATATGAAGAGTTTAGCATTGTGAGTGGTCTAAGGTTTTCAACATGTCTAGGGTCTTTTCCACATTTAGGAATAAGTATCAAGGTACCCATTGTTATATATTGGTCAAAATTGCCTTTTATAATGGCATCATTGTACACCTGCTGTAGCAGGGGAGATAATTGTAGTAGATACTTTTTGTAAAACTCCATGGGGAAGCCATCCGGACCAGGAGTCTTATTTTTCTTGTTGTATTGTTCAATGTAACTTTGAACTTCGCATATAGTAATATTTTCCTCAAGCATTGGAACCATTTGTTGGGGTACTTGTGGAAGAGAATCATAGCATTGACTTGTCAGATTTTTTCGTTTTTGTGCGAGCTCTGAAGGACTGGATCCATATTCATTTAAACCTTTTTTCTGTATCCTTTCCTCTCCCTGTTCTTCATACAGTTTTTGGTAATAATCTATAATTATTTGATTGATTTGAGCATGGTTTCCAGTTGCTCTACCGTCTTTATCAAACAATATGTTAATTGATTTTTTTGACATCTGCTTTGTTTCCAATCTTTTTATTCGATCATATATTGCTTGTTCTTTCGCAATCTGATTGAGTCCTGTTCGGATCAGACAGCCTTGATTCCTAGATGTGTATATATCCTCTTCAGAGATGGAATTGTCTTTTACTCTTCCCTCACATACGTCCTGTTCATACATTTTTAGCTTTCTTTCCAAACTGTTTCTCGTTCCAAGCTTAATATACTCCCTTCTTGCACAGTCAAGAACCAATTTTAGGGCGTGGGAAGGGTTATTTATTATTTTCAATTTTAGTCTTGTTTTGATTTCATCGATCATTTCTCCTACAATCTGTGCGGTATTCTGGTCTTCTAATAGACTTACGTTAAGCTTCCACGAGCTTTTGTTGTGTTTTTTAAAAGGACCCAAAGTGACCAAAACTGGTCTGTGATCTGATAAAAACATTTGTAGAGTTTTACATTCTTGAATATTTGACGCCAATTCTGGTGATAAAAACACATAATCTAACCTTGAGCTTTTGGTAGCCCCAGCTTTGTTTTTGATGAAGAAAGTATGTTCAGGGGGACCACAAATCTTTGCTGCTGAATCAATTAGACATCTTTTCTCTATAATCCTCTTAACAACATCACAAGCATTCCTATTGTTTTCGATCATGTAGTTTGAAGTGTCTCTTTCTTGTTCAAGAGCAATATTTATATCTCCAACAACTATCATCTCTTCCACTCCATCCGATTCATCTCCCATATATTTGGAGTCAAGGGTCTCAAAGAATTGAGGATTATCCCTGTTTGGCCCGTACAATGATAAAATTTTGATCTTTCTGTTTCCAATATTGATTGTTATGACGATGAAGTTGCCTTCTTCATCTATTGCTGCACATTTTGGTTTAAATAGTTTCCTGTAATTTATATTGGCTAAGTAGAATTTATTATTTCTACAAAGTGGGTCAAGATAATTGTATCCTACCCTCAAGGACATTATTGATAAGTAGACATGGGGGAAATGTTGAGATAAAGTTGAACTTAAGGAAAAAAAGAAATCCTTGATGATCAATTTGAACTAAAGTCTTCTCAGTATCATTGAGGTGGCAATCTTGCCACTGTTATAAGTAGCTATTGTGAATTGTTTAATATCGTCAAATAACCATGAGCAGAAGAAATGTAAAATGCACACTCACCTCAACAACAAAATCCACGTTCCTATTAATAAGTATCAAGATAAGAAAATATTAGAGTGCTAATTTCAAAACAGAATATTTTTAGAGATAGTTGAGAATACATTAATAAACCGATTGATTTAGTAATTATTATGAGGGGGCATATTTGAGTAAAAACCCAATTTAATAAATTGTAATCATAGCTTAGAAAAAATGTGAAATCCATATTATATAATGCAATCAGAAAAGAAAATGGAGTTCACAATTATCCATTAGAAATAATATCAATAGCTACCCCTGCCACTATGTAATCATGGCAACAGAGTGAAAATAGTTGCTTGATAAACTTAATTCGTTTGTTTGGTTATCTTTCTTTATTGGATCATTTTATTTCTTAGTTAATAGTCCATAAATAATAAAAAATACTGAATTTGCTTATTCCTGTATTGAACTTGAAAAGGTAGACTCTGATTAGAATGTAGTTAGGCCCTAAAAAGTCTGAAATTCAATCCAAAAGTCCCTGTAAATATGAACAGTTCATCAAATAAACGCATATTATTTTAAAACTTTAGATAAATCGGGAATTTCAACGAGTTTCTGTGAGGCCTTTTGCTTTATCTGAACAACATGATACTCGTAGCAATATTTAGCCAACTTTCATCCATACTCTTATTTGAAGGATTTAATAGCAAGAGTTCTCGAGTTCCTTAAACATAAGTTGTGCCATTCATTATTGCAAATTCCTATGGGATTACACAATAAATGTCAATCACTGGATCATATTTCAAGAAAAAAAAAAAAAAATTCAGTTTTGTTTTTCCATGGATTTGTGTCTTTATTATTTTTATTATATTGAGATCTCCTCTGTTCTTAGCTCTGGGATCTTACATATTTTTCTTCATAAATACCTATTTAAAGCCGCCACTCCTTTCTCTTTATCTTTTTTTTTGCTTTAATTATTATTATTCTTGTTATTATAGCAAGCATATTTGGCATAAATAAAAATAATGAAATATTTGACAAAAAAAATTATGAACTGTACGTATATCTTATTTTGCTTCAAGTGAAGTAACAATTTGTCGGGACGTCCTTTGATTCATGCAAGCGTATTTGAACTTTGAGATACATATCAGGGTTGCTAAATGCATAAATTACATAAATATTCGTATAAATTGTTGGAATTGAGGCTACAAACAAGGAATCAGATTTGAACGCCTATTATGTATATTTTTTTGGATATTAATTATAATTCTGGGAGCTCAATTAAATATTCAATTAATTTTGAAATTGAATTTCTTATGAGTTTTTATCATGACCACGAGAGGTTCTTTTATTTATGTGTGTGGAACTAGGTTACTTCGAATGAGAAGAGTACTTCTTGTTCCTTTAATTAATTAATTAGTTATTTTGATACTATATTAATGATGCGATAATTAATCATAAAGTTAACAAAATTAAAATAAAATATTTATTTATTCATTATTTTTCTATAATAAAATTGAATGTGTTTGCCCTAATTATCAAGTCATTAAAAGTATGTTTATATGTATGTACATACATTAAATATCTAGTCATGGTGTGCTTAATTATAGACTATTAATTACACATGGAGCCAGAGCCGGCGCCAGTGTAAAATCACTGAGGGGATACTTGTTCACCCTAGTTTAATTATGATTTTAATTGAAATATATTCATACATTAATGTAATATGAGGGGTACAAGGGATATAGTGACTCCTTCCCCTCCCCCTTGGGTCTACATGGAGGTCTTTTAGGTATTTAATTATTATATTTGATTTAAAGTCGTTTTAAACCATGAAGTGTTTTAAAGTATTTATTCTGCTCTTCGAGTCATTTTCTTTCCATAAGTGTGGGCATAAAAATCACCTGATAGATTGTTTTATTAGGAAGATCCATAGGGAGAGAAACACTTGGAGGTGTCAAGTTATGTGCATAGTTGAGCCATTGACTTTATTTTAATGGATGACATCATCCTTTATTTTTGAATAATTTTTTAATTCTTTGACTATGAATAAATGTTCAAGAATATATCAAACACTCTAGAAAAACATTCTGTGGATATATCTGACAGTTGAAAACCGTCTGGGTGTAACAAAATAGTAGTTTTAACTATTGGATTTCATTAATAAAAGGTTTTTGGAACAGAAAATGGTGTACAAGGGGAAACCCAGACTGATTGAATATGGAATAAATACCTCGATTTATAATCATTCCTGCATATCTATCCCCAGCTGAAATTATGGCACAGATTTAGGATTTTAGATGACTCCTGTTTAACTATTCTGAACAGTCATTCTAAGTCCTTTTGTATTCCTCTACATATGTTTCTCTTTCTCTACAGGAGGAACATTGAGTGAAAAATGACATTTGATTTGCCTCCTGTGGATCCTTTTCTCACTTTCATTCAATAGGCATTTACTCAACGGAAGTATTCTTCTCTATACATTTTAGCCTTGATATTAGGAGAATAATTGGAATTGATTACTCATGAGTGTGTGAGTGTATGTACATATTTGGTTCGTCGTTTAAAAAACTCTAATCAATCTTTACGCAAAAAAAAAATTGCAGGAAATTTTATATGTATATCCATAAGAAGAGATCAAAATTATCATTCATTCAAATTTAGGTAGTTTAGGAACTAACATTAATTTGTTTATAACATTCCTTCAAGTTCATAAATATACCTACACTCATACCCACAGTTGTAGGCCTATGTTCTGAAGACTTCCTCATTTCTGATATTTTAAGGGGCTAAAGAAGATGTTCACTTATTCCAATGACAGAAGTCAACAAATTTAAACTTTCAAAAATCCTATGGGGTATAAGTATAATGAAAGTTATTCAGTTTTGCACACTGATTTCAGAGTTACTTAAGTATTAGAGCGCAGAAGGATTAAGAAACCAGCTGAAATCTTTCTGCACCCTACTACTTCTGTATATTGCACTTGTTTTTAAGTTGTTCTACCGTGAGTTTTAGCGAATTTTTGCTCGAAATTGAATGAATATTTACACATTTAGATCGACGATTTCTTCAAAGTTAAGGATTCTTATCGAGTGCTTGACATCTTGGCATTCCTTATTAATCCATTTCATGTAGTATTCACAGAGTTATTTAAGTGCAAAGGATTTGGCTGACTTTTAGGTCTACTCCTATGCTCCCAGGAGTCCATAGGCTAAAACAAAGACTGAAACTGGAATTTGCATTAAATACATTAGCGGATCAACATTTTTTTATAAACAAAATGTGCATCCTTCTAGGCTTAAATTGAAGTTGAAGATGAAAAATGGGCCAAAAAAGCTATAAAGTAGGGTCCATTTTCTCAAAAAATTCTAGGACTCTCGAAAAAAAAAATTCCAAATTAGAAATAAGCGTGCGAACTGAGTAACTTTTATTATACTTGTATCCCTTAGGATTTTTGACTATTGACCAGTGTAATTAATATCATTACAAAAGAGATCCAATGTGGAAACCATGGATATACATGGTATTCTGTATTCTTATGACTAAGTCCTTTAGTCCTCACTTAATTAATGAATAAAATATATATCTTCTATAATCACTTGATCATTATTTGTAGAATTTGAGCGAATTGACGCTCACGTATGAAACTTTGTTTAAGACATTGTTTTATATGGTCAAAAGTTGATTTCGAATATGCTTATATGATAGTTTGGAATGGCACGTACCATTGAACCTCATCACTAATCCACATATTTCTCCTTTAAATAATTAATTAATAATATATCAAATGAAGCAAACATTGTAATCACTTAATTACCGTTTCTAGAATGGGACTAAAGTTGGACTCTCATATCCATAACTATGTAGAAAAATAATTAAGATTACATCAAACATAGAAATTGATAGACTTTACCAATGGAAGATCTTTCCTAACCATTAAGTTGTTTATTTCTCCATTAATTACAATTTATTCAAGCGGATAATGCAATCACATAATTACCATTCGTAGTATTGGAATGAATTTGTACTTATATCTACATAAGATACAAATTTGATGAAGATTCCTTCAAGGTCAGAAATAAAAAAAATTTCCTATCCGTTCTTTTGAAAGTCGAGAATGGATTTTTGGGTGTCATGATCTCATGATTATAATTACCCCCTCTTTACCCAAATGATTACTAGAGACGAGGGAAAATGAAGTCACGAATAATGACTTTGATGCAAGATCAAATATTTCAACTTTGTCGTCTCTGACGAAAAAAGGTTGAACTCCTTCAGTTCATTCCATTATAAACTACAAGTGAAGAATTGTCCAATTATTTTCAGTCTTTTTTTTTTCGTTATTGTTTTTATTAATAATTCCTTTTGAATAGATAATAATAACATATGATATCATATGTAGAAGATTTTTTATTTATTTTACAATAACTACAAATTGTATGTATCTTGAGAGATGTTAGGAGCGGTTTTTGGAGCTATAACACGACGACGACTCGGCAAAAACCTAATAATTATACCTAATCTACTCACTTGTTATATGTTTTTTCATATATACATATTTGTAGATACTGATCAGTTGAAGAGTTGTTTGGAGACAAAAGTAGACACTCGGTTGTATTCTTTAATAGATGTTGAGAGCCGTTCTTCTAATCATTCTACTATACGATAATTGAATTTCAAAACACAGCTTTTATGCAAATTGAATGAGTCTATTCAAATATTCATCTCCTTGTTAAAAATAATAAAGTATTATTTGAACAGACAACCCAAAAAGGATGTATAAATTAAATTTTTATGTTTTTTGCTAAACATTATTCATGACCCTTTGTGTTTTTTTGTAAGGTTTATGTTTTGCAAAAAATCTGTAAATGTACATACATACCTTGAATAAAAGAAATAGAACCGTTTCGTGTTCTGAAGAAGAGTTAGGGAATAGCTAATAATAAAATGTACTTTCAACTGAAGGAATGTAAAGTTTGATGATCCCATGATGTTTTCCATTGAGAAGTAAGGGGTGAGTCAATCAACATTGAGTATAACGGGAATGAAAAAGACGAAAGGGAGGGGAAGTAGAATGATATATTTATTATATCACTCAACCTTCCTCTCAAAAAAAAAAAAAAAAGGAAAAAAAACATTGGCCCAACATCTACCTAGTTTTGAACTTATCTTTATTAAATAATAGGCAACTGTTCCCAATTTAACAGGAGCTAGTTCGACATTAGCCAATCGACAGCTGATAAATAATTCAGCTTTCTATGTTTAAAGGAGTAAGATAACTTGAAAATAAGACGAAATGAATTATATTTCAGCAAAACTATCCGGCTCAAATTCCAAGTCTAATTAAAACTGATTGAGCTATTGTACCATAAAGGTGGACCATGTTACAATCAAAACAGCCTCACCTGAGACCATCACAAGACCAGGACTTTGTGGGGTCGAGACATTGACAAAATTTGAACTAATCTCAAGAACCATATCACTAGTTCTGTTTTTTTTTATACAAATGATATATGTACATGTATCTTAAATATCTTCATCTCAGAAAGTTAAAAGGCATTTAAACTCACCCTTACCTTTTTTTAAGTGTTTAATTTATCTATGTATATCAAAGGCTTAGACAAATATTGAGGGGGAGTCGGTGATTCTAAACATCTTAAAGGCATAGAAAAACTACATTTTAATTCCCCCAGATTTAAAAATCCTACTTCCTCATTGTTTAAGGTAATGGTTCTCATCTCTTCAAGATTCCTTATTTATTTAATTAATAAACATCCCTGAGATCAAGTATCGACAGATACTTGGTCAAAAATCAACTCTGTTAATTCAAGGAAGGGTTTTGTCCATATGAAAAATAAATTTATCAACAGTTAAAGAAAAAAGATTTATTCCGTGTTGTCGAGATGGATGTTCATTACTCCTTGAAAATTAAACATGTAAACCATTGTAAAATAGAAGGTGAATTAAGATGACCAAAAAACCTAATAAAAGATATTGAAGAACTAACCTTTGTAATTTGATATTTCTTCTGGGCTGAGCTTATGTATATATATATATATGTATGTATATTTGAATGTGACGTTGGCAAAATGATTGGTTCTATTGAAGAAACGAAATATCTACTCCTAGCCAATGTGACAATATGCGCAGTCCACAACCCCTGATAACAAAGTTCATTTCTTCATTATTATTTTTTAATGAAGAGTTCCTCAAAGAATAATAATAATAATAATAATAATCACAGTAAACTGAGCATAGGTATTTGTTTCTTCCCCCCCCCCCTCAACACATTGTTAGATATGCAGAACATGACTTGATAAAAAAAAGGGAATTTAATCCTTTGTTGCATGTACGTACGTAGATGCTATTTTATTTTCCTGGCCTTAAGACAGTTATTCTTGAGAGGAAAGATAGTTTTTCATATCAATAATTATATATAAGTCGTATATGAAGTCAATGAAGGAATGAAAATATTCATTTTCTTAAAACCTTCACAGCAACAAAAGAAGCAGTTGCAAAAAGAAAATGAGTTTTGTAATTCATCATTTTTCTTGTCAAAGAAATTTTTCCTTTAATTCCTACACTAATTCATTCATTTTAGTCGAAGATCTTGATCCTTTTATGTCAACTTATATTCATACCTACCCACAGAAATAAATACCCAGTCATTCTACCAACTTATTTGATTAAAAAAGGGATCCCTCCCAAAAAAAATCGTATACATACATAATGTGCGTTGGAGTTTTTAAAAAATTGTATTTATGTATTCTAATAATTTTAATGAATGAGGAAATTGCATTCTAAATATAAGCTATATGCAGTTTTAATGAGGAGTGCATCATCCTTGCTGTCAAATGTTGTTGTTTTTTTTAAATTTGTACAAAGATTGATTGTTCATAGTAATGCACTCACTTCACGTTTAGAAAAGTATTTGAAGGATACAAACAAATCAAAAACAATAAATATGCGATTAAGAAGATGCATTCATTTTCTGACTTTTCAACATTGATTAATTCATATCTTAATAATATAATATTTAGGTATCGGACCCCGTTTGAAGAACCCCCATCAAAGTGAAATGAATGTATTTTTTGTTCAACTAAAAACAAAGGGTTCTTAGAAATATTCCTGTATTTAGTTTGAACAGATTTGTTCTAATAAGAGTCCCTTACCATTGTTAAAGACTCGAGCATATTTCACTTCCTCGTAGGCTTATTTTGTCCTTGTTTATTGAAGATTTAAAAACTTTTTTTCTCGTTTTGAGAAAAATACCCGGTAGCTCAAAAAAATAACTTATAATATAATTAATTTTGTTTTGTTAACTGAATGCATTGTGTTAAAGAGTGATGACATATCTAATATATTTTGTCATCAAAAGTGCTGATTTTGAAATCCCAATGACATTACTTAATTAACATGTATTAATGTAGACATATTGATATTGTTTACCACCACAGTCATTAACGAAAATTAATTGACAGTGTTAATTAAACTAATTTCAATGTTTCTTTATACCTAAAAATTATTGCTTCTATTACTAATGCACTATTTTATGTTGTGAATACATAAATAATACATAAAATTTTGAAATATATGGCGTGTGATATTGTTATTAAGACACCCTTATAGCCATTCAAATTCTGGAAATATACCAATATATTTCTTAGGATACCGAATATCAAAAAAGGAAAGAAAACAAAAATTGTGGCACTGAAGTTATACATTGGTGAATTAAAAATTGGTTCTTCAGTCAATGCAGCTGCTATCAAATATAAAACATCCCTTGTTTCCCCAACAAGGTCGATACTATGACAAGTATAATAAGAAAGGTAAACATAAACCTGTTCCAATGTGTGCACTTGCCAAAAAGAGTAACAACTCATCAAATTAAAATGGCTGAAATATGAAGATTAGTGTGTTTCCATAAAGGGGAAACAGGACGCTGTTTCTCATCAAGGAAATTTGAGACAAATTTGACTGTGAGTCATGAACCTCCAGGAAAGCAGCTATTCTGTTTCTGCAAGAAAATAAAGTCTGTCTTCTACACAATTATATTCTGTCGTTGTGTTTGACAAATTTGATGCATCATCTTTTGAAAGATCATTTATACATTCATTGCCTCATATTTGGTAGTTACAAGAAAATTGCCAAAGACAAAACCTACATTCATTTCAGGAAAGGATTAGATCAATGTTGAAGCTGCCAAACAATTTGTCAAAACAGAACAAAAGGATTCGAGACAAGAAACTATGTAGGGAGTGTACATATAAGGGACGCAAAGAGTATCAGGCAAACAAGGAAAACTTTATACAAAATCTCTAATAGAAGCCTACCTCACACTTTGAGCGGATCTTTCTAGCAACTCGATTCTATGATAAATTCAGCATATTAAACTGTGATGTCAGCTTCTCTTAGATACTTTATTTGTAAAACAAATTGTGCCAAATGACTCCTATGAAGATGTGTTTGTAAGGATTAAAATTTCTTTCATAAATAATATATAATTTTGTTTTTAATTTTATTTGACTTTTTTGTTTGAAATGATTGGGTTTCAGAAATTATAAATATTTATAAAATAAAAGTATAATTTTGAGTGTTCTTTCAGATTTTAAATTTGTTATATATTGAGATTAATTGATTTTTTTCCATGGATAACAAAATTACAAAATAGAACAAAAAATAACGACTCTATGTGAAAATGAACATTATCTGAGAATAAAAAAAAATTATCTTTAACATTCAGGAATCCATCAAGGAGAGCAAATGTTGCATAGCCTGCGTATAATTTGTATTATTCATTTGATGAATAACCTGTTTTGATTTATATT
This sequence comes from Lepeophtheirus nordmannii, assembly GCA_963680855.1. Lineage (NCBI taxonomy): Eukaryota > Metazoa > Arthropoda > Copepoda > Siphonostomatoida > Caligidae > Lepeophtheirus > Lepeophtheirus nordmannii. The sequence goes on from OY804519.1 coordinate 9,343,437, forward strand.
TATTATTGGTACTCTTTCTACCAGGGTTTGACTTGGGCCCATAAACTTATAGTAATTGAGTAAATAGTATATCTCTTTTGTTGATAATCAATAGTACAAACAATTTGAGAGGCTTATGTACTTGGATAGCCACCGAATGATGTTGTTATTTTTGAAATCTTTTTTCGAGGAAAGGTTTAGAGATACACTAATACATGTACACCCCCCCCCTCCTTTGACTCTAGATGTATTTCTAGTCATTATACTCAGGAACAGACCCTGATTTGTAGAATTGTTTATCGTCAAAAGGTGGTTGAGTACTGAACCCGAAGAGGAACTCGGATTCGAACCGCCTTCATTTTTCATATGATCTGCAATCCCACTGTGAAGCAAATATATGTCAAGTTCTTCAAGGTTAGAACCCGTGGCATCCCCAATTGGAATATATGTTTCTTCCGAAGGATTGAATAATATACGCCTTCAAAACACCTTTTGTTATTTCCTTATGAATACTTTGTTATTGTCTAAGGTTAATTATCTAATATTCATCTAAATATTTGTTGAGTACGTTTATTAGAAACATATTTCATGTAGTTTGCAATTCTAAACATCTGCGAGTCAGCTCAAATGACTAATACATTCATGACTAAGATGATATTATGACTTTGCTATTCGACTTTTGTTTAATATTTATTTATTTTTTAAAGAGGAATGTATTTTAAAGGATTGAACATCAACCTTTCAAAATTTTAGATTAACCCGAACGCAATTTCATATTTAGGCATTTATAAACAGACATATTCTAATCAAGTAACTAATGAGTTGAATGGATAAAAGTACATAAATAGACCATTGATGAAGGAAGAATGGGTAATAATGGATAATTTATCAATGTACATAATATTTCAAATTACTTTCAAACAGAGTACATCAATCTAAGACTAAGATGAAAAAGTTGTATTTCTGTCTTGAAACAATTATTATGCATGTAAATTATGCATTTTCATTTTGATTTAACTAAAGAAGCAATTAGGATTTTTCCCTTTCAAAAGAGAAAAAGAATTGATTTACGTAGAGTTTAATGTATTGTTGTGACACAAATTATATCTAATGGACTACAACTAATTATATATAAAAGATGTTGTTTTGTTATAAATATACATATGTATACAAACATACAAATACTCGTATCGTAAAAATGTCAATCATGAGTAATTTTATTAAAATAGGTATAGACTGCATTTCTGGACATATTCATAAATCAATCAAATATTTTTCTTCATCTAACGACATCTTTTATCTATGAATGATTGAATGGTCTGCTTATATATTTATATCATCAATGACTTACAAAATATATAAATTGATACAGGGTCTGATTTATTTACAAGTATCTAATCGACCGTTATTTTCTTACATAGGTAGATAAGCCATAATTAGTTGCACGTAGAAAATGTTCGTTTTTTTTGTTTTTTAGAACGAAGGAATTTGATTCAGGTTATTTTATATATGACTCCAGGACTCGGAAAATAATGCAAAAAAGTTTTTTTGTTTTTTTTTTTTCATTTAAAAGTCAAAGATATGAATCAATGCACTTTTGATAAAATCATGTAGCTAAGTATCTATGTTGAACATGTGTACATATTTATACGTCATTTTTGAGGGCCATGTGTGCACGTAATAGAATGGAAAAGATCACGGCTTTATACGTTAATATGTATGTCTGTACGTTCAGGAATAATCTGAAGACTTCAGGTTTAGAAACTGCAGATGAATTCTAGTAATGAATCATGGGTTAGTTGAATGAACATCTCGTGAGATACATATATTTAGCTTTGAAGCTGAGGAAAATTCATAGTTTGATATGCCGTGATAAACTCCACTCAAACTATAATATTTTTAATGCTGTGATAAATCACATAAATTAAAAAGTAAACGTGGAAATACTCGCAAATTATAAAATATTTTTGCGATAAAATATATAATAAGAATCATTATAACGTTTAAACCAGACCATAAAACTTGGCTATAAAAAATTCAATTGGAAAGTTTAGGATCCTCATAAAACGGAGTATGTACTTCTCCATACAGATAAGAAGTTCGTAGATCACTGAACAGATTTAACTATCTACTAAGTTACCTATTTCTTATTTTTATGAGTTGGCATGACATTAAATGGGTGCTTCTTATATTTTTCGCAAATGATCATACAGTATGTTTAGTAACAGATTTAAAGCTGACATTTCCATGCAACACATTTGAGACGGCTCCTTCAAAAGAGTTAAATGTCATGCAATCACGAATGTGTCAAACGCATCTTCTTTAATTTTGAACGTATCTAAAGATTGATTTTATATTTTTGAAACAATTATGATTATAATTCTAATAATAATTTGATTATAAAGCTGCATGAAAATAATAGCTATTTTGATATAGGTATACTTACTTTGTATCCCGTTAACAACAAAAGAATTTGATAATCTATATTGAGATGATTAAGAGTAGTGCTCTAAGTTTTAGGACCTGTTTTGGATGCATGGTACTTTATTTGTTATTATTAAGGGAGATCATCTTGCCTGGATTTTTGACATTAAACGCCATGGAGAACAAAGAACTAGTCAAATTAAATAGGTACAATCAAAAAGACAAAATAGGTATAAGCATGCATTGGTTCCAATGGTTTATTCCATTCCAAAGCCTGCTCCTTATGTATGTATATGTTGGCAAACTTGGAAAATGGAAGGAAAAAAAATAAACGAATAACAATGTACTTTTCTTCATTTTTTGGTTCATTTCCTCCCTTTATTTGTTGCTCTCCTCGAGCTTATTCTAGCGAATCAAAAAGAACTTCCCTAAATTGAATATCATTCTGGGATTAAGTTCACCTCGAGAGAGGTCTTTCCTCCAAGTTCAAACAGTCAGTAGTCTTTTTCACAAATACATCGTGAAATAACTCCCGCTGAATGCCAATGGTTGGTTTGTAAGCAGAGCCTCACAAATATATTTAATGACTTTGGACAATTAAAGTTGTAAATTTATGGATGACACAATTTGTCACATGGTTTTATTTTCTTTTGATTATACAGTTTGTATGAATGAACTTTATTTGGCTCAAAAATGAACGACCCATTTTTTAAAAAAGGGAAGGAATGAACAGAAAAAGTATGAAGAGGTTCAAGGCTGCTTAAAGGATTTGAACCTAAGCAAATATATTTTCTAACAATTTTCTGTTAACCCACTAGTATAAAATATTCATACTACGGGTTTTTTTTGTCAGCTGTTGATTTTCCTACAACTCATGACCGTTATTAGTGCCCTTAACGTTGATGGATTGAACTTGAATTAAGTCTTGTGGGGCTGTGAACCATTCCATGCAATGTATTATTATATAAAAATCCCACAGTTAGGAAGAATTTGCAAACAACTACGAACTGATTATTTTGGGCCATATTTTTCACATCGTTATATACCTTGAAAGCTATATTTTTGGAATGCACTAGTGATATGTTCAAGACCGATTTTCTCATTACCAAAACAGTACCAAGACTTTGAAAGTCAAGACCAAGACTCTGGTTTTGTTGGTCATTAAATTAAATTTAAAAAATTCATAACTATCCAAGACTATATTAACTGTATACAGTAAATATGTAATATTACAGTGTTGTAGATACTAAACAAACAACATTTTTCTTATTTGAGCTCTAGTCCAATCAAATAACGAGTTAGAGAAACAAATCGTCTTTTAATCAGAATCAGTTTTTTCATTACCTGAACTCTTTTAAGAGTTGAATATTATCAAGTCTGAGTCATTTTTATTATTGTTAGATAATTTCAGTGAGATAATATATAAGTCAAAGCCAAGAATTTGATCGTTAAGATAAGACCAAAATTTAATAGGTGTCAAAACAAGACCAACACAAACAAAAATTGACCTTGAGGCCGGTCTCAAGAACGGCAAATCTATAATGTTCGGAATCATAGCCAGTGTGCCTATCCTTAATTTCATATACATATATATATATATATATATATATATATATTAAAAATCAAAAGAAGATATTGAAAGCATATAAACACATGTGTTAATCGAAAATCAAATACTATATAAATATGCCCACCTAACTTGTAGAGCTTTGCCAAAAGCCTTTGAATCATTTTAACAAAATTCTTTGAGGAAGTCCTTCGAATATGACATGGAAACAATTTTTAGCAAGGATTTACTCCTTCAAAGCCCCAGCCACTAGGAAGGGCGGCCACTAAATGTAACAAACATACTCAATATCACATATATTTAGATTCCAAAAAAGTAGTATTCAAACCACAAATATTCAAAATTTTATTTATTATTTGTGAAAGGGAGTGTTTAATTACCAATATAATTACCTTGAATAAAGGAAGTGCAACTATAAATAAACATGTAAAAATAGAATTGACTCAAAATTAGTTTCCTCATAAATATTTTTGCAAGATATGATACATATAAAGAGTATTTTCAAGTTTGTAAGCAACTATTTACTTTGGTTATTAAGTTATTATTATTGATCGATCTATTAAATAAATATGTTACATAATAATTAATAATATCAAAGACTTAGTTGATCAATAAAAGAAAGAAAAAAGGGTGTAAATTGCTTTATTTTGATAGTTTAATGGTTATTCAACCAACTAACCAATCTATATTGATATATATATATATATATATATATATACATTTTTATGGGTGTGTAAGATTGATAATAGTTTGATCAATTGCACACGTGTTTATATACTTTAAAAGAGTGAAGAGCATTGTAAGTTTGATGAGTAATCCGAATAAACTTATAGCGTGGAAATACATAGTTTGTCTACATAAATGAAAGAACTGCTCTCAATTGCAATTTAAATGTCAATCAAGCAAACTTTTGTTTTTTTTTCTTTTTCTTTTATTTTAATTTTTTGCTTCACTTTCTCTTTCATAAATTAAGAAAAAAAAACAGATTTTCTAATCATTTTTATTTTTCTTTAAATCAGAAACATACACCTAATTGTCTATTAAAGCGATTATTTAAAAAATACATATACTTTAATAGACATGAATAGTTTATGAGCATACTCAACCTGTTTTATCCATGCATATTTCCACAACTGGAGGAGTACATGTGCAATGGACTAAGGGTCGGACATGAGTCCATATTATATATGAACAATTACATACATATGTGTATGAGGGAGCTAAAATGGTTTGAAGCCCTTTGTGCAAGTGAAAACTGCCTTTTTAATTACATGGAACATTCAAGTTTAATTTTCTTGATTTCAAAAAGATGATCAAAGAATGAACAGTGACGATGAATTTAAAAGTCATAAGACGTTAGATAAATGCAATTGAGGCTGGATGTTTTATTTGTAGTTGCATTTGGTATGGTTCTGAATGCCCATCATGATGGTTTGTCATTATTGTTCAACAGGGTTACAATATTGTAAGTACTGGATTCAATACATGGGCCTTATTTAGAAGAAGACTCGGATTAACTCCCAACATTTGGCATTGAATCCACCATGACCCCCCATCCCCCGAGTAAAGATCCTTAGGTCGACCCTAATATCAAAAAGTTAAAACACACGACATTGATAGAATGACTCACCGTTCTCTTTTGCCCGGACAATTACTTTCCTTTTTTTTTTATCTTGTGCTTGAGTACCAGATTATATACTTCTTTTAAACATAAATATCTAGAAGTGAATTTCCATAGTTGTTTTATATTTTATTTTTCTCAAAATATCAGAACTATATACATAATATATAGAATACCAACATCAGCTGAGCCCCATAACATCAGTGGACAACTAGAGAGCCTTTAGTAGCTTCATGGATCTCCTCATCAACAAGAGGAACAGGTAAACAGAGAACCACCTGATAATCATTCAGAGGAAACAAGGGCTCATTGGAATAAAAAATACACCCTATAGTACTGGGTTTATTTTCCATTTTTTTGGCCCTTTTTCCTGCATTTTTAGGTCAATTTTTATGCATTACTAGGACATCACTATTCATGGCAATTCAAATTCCCTTCAATCTTCTCAGTTTCTATGAGTTGCTGAGTATTACTTTATATTGTCCAACAACAATCACCCAATAAAATAAAACAAAGATACCTTATGGGTGTTGAAGGCCCAATCGCTCACCTCAACGACATGTCCATCCCCAGAGCCATCACAGCATCATTTGTGTTGCCCAAGATAATGTTTTCAATTTACAACCTGGGTAAAAACTGAAGTATATTTTTGTACTTTGGCAAAAGTAAAAAGTGTATCACCATAAAATTAATGATCACTGACTAGAACCATAGAACATCTATTTACAGGGATGCAAGGATCCAGCCAATAGGACACCGATTTATTTGCAGTGTATATGAATAATGTGTCTTTTTTTAAAAGATCGAATGATATATGAAACAAGGATTTTAAAGTATCTTGAAGCAATACATATATTTTGATTATTAAATAATATACATGAAGTCATAATTATGAATATTAGTTGTTATAAAAAGTCATAAAATTAAATTTGACTAATAATACATATACTTCATTAATATGTACATTTGTAAATACATACATTTGTTTTGTGTCGGTTATTTTTCCCACCCTTTACGTCACGGTGGAGATTATTTTTATTATCATTCCTTACATATATATATATATATATGTATGTATAACTACATCTACCTTTGTATATATTCATTGATAAATGAAATCACCTCAACTTTCAATAGAAAGTTTAAAGAATTCAACTGAAAAAACCAAAAGAAAAATTTTTGTTTTTACAACAAGGGAGTAAAATATTGAAAGAATGAAAAAAAAAAAAATAGTTATCCTTCTCTCCGCTAGGAAATTTTGATTCTAAGAATATAATACATAGTTATTATGTAAGTATGTATATAACTTGTTTTTTTATGAAAAAATACATAAATTAATATTTTGTACCTAATTATAAATGAAAATAAAAGTAACATCTCTGCGCATAGCTTACAGTTGTTGTTTTTTTTTACAAAATTTATGTCTATTGAGCTTGAAGGATTCCTAACTAAGCTGCGAATAGCCCCACTTAATAAATAATAGCGTGACAAGTGCAAATAATGTCTAATTGATCCATTTTATGTTCATTTTGAGTCTCTTTATAAATATTGTGGCATAGTAAAGGAAATTCCTCTTTGATGAAAATGATCCATGTATCTTTTATCGGCTGTTGTCTTTGATGACTTTTCTGAACATTTTGAAACATTTAATGAATAGTATTCATTGAAAAGAATGACAACATGTAGTAAATACTATTCAAACTTGGGTCTGAAGATCACTAATACGTGTCGTATTTGAGTAAAGATCAACTACGACTGGTTTTGTTTTTATATATGTTGTTTATTGGCTGACTTGTGTTTTATTTGATACTTTTCCTAGTTTTTATATTTTATTGATACTGTTATTTACATATTTTCTTTAAAAAAAGTAATTTAAAGATGCACTTAGTTAAATCATTTTGACTGCAATATATAAAATCAAAGACTGAAACAATATCTGTCTCATCTAAATGGACCCCAAAAACTATATACATATACCCTTTTATAGTTTGTTGTCAATAATTTAGATTAAACAGGTCAATTACATATTATTACAAAAAGATGCTGTTGATCCTGGAAGATTCATGTCTTGGATTTGACAATTTAATATTAATTCATAATTAATTTTCATTGGCCAACAACCAAAATCTTTTGAGTATAATTTAGCTTGAAATTAGTAGAGTTTGAATCTTTGATTCCTATTAGGGTCTTTAGGTGAATGACTCAAATTCTACAAAGCTTTGCTTAATTTTGCCTCGAAACATTTTACTGTGAGCTCGTGTTATGTTTATGAGTATATTTTACAACCAAAAATATTTTATTAATTTCAATTAATTATTTGCATTCATTTTGTAGAAAATAAATTCAATTTATGAGACAGTCAAAATGACTGTTCAGCAATGTTAGGGAGTGAAACATTGTGAATAATTAAATGAGTTGACCCTAACCAATGGTTTATTTGGACATGGATACTAATAAAGTGATAATAATCATTTGGAAAAGTTGATTAGGATGTGCTTAGATGTGTGAAAAGCAGAAATGCTGGCTATATTCACAAAATTTTAAAGTATTTTGGCCAAAGGGGCTATTGTGTAATACCATTTACCAAATTTTTTTATATTAACAAACATATAAATTGTATTTAACTCATTTGAGTCTTTTAAGGAAGAAGTTTTTTTAAAAAAATATATTTAAATACATGTGGGAGTAAGAGTCCCCAAAAATAAATAAATACATAATCCGACTGGCCTTAAGAAAAATCTCTATTTTATAAAGATATTTCATGACAAAAGAAGGAAAATGAAAAGTTTAACCGCAAGATTAAGGAAAGATTTATTCATTTAAAATGTATATAATGCATATATAAAGGTAATTAACTATTTATCTAAGGTAGATGGATAATCAGTCAACCCCTTGGTTAGCGAGTGACTTGGAATCTGAGGGCCCATTTTCAAAGGAATAATGGCTTTTTTTTTAGTCTTTTTAGACAAAAGGGGCCAATTCCTCTGTCCTTTGAAAACACTGAATCAAGGACCATTAACCACTTAAAACCTTGCCAAGGAAGAAATGTCTAAATATTTTGTAGACAGAAGCTATTAATTACTACTATGACGTAGGTTTGCAAATAATCCGATGGTTTATGCTTCAAAAGTAAGCTTTGGGTCAGCTTTTGCTTCTTAGTAATTATAATTGAACACGGGTAAGACTCGTAAATCTGTGCATTACTGTACATATAGTGTAGGTATATATAGCAAACTGATTTGGATCATGATTTAAAAAATAACTATCACCAAAAGAATAATTAATTAAAATGATTGCAATTAATATAATAGCTACTTTTTTCATCTTAATCAACAAAGTATATTTATTAATTTATGCAAAAAAAATAGAAATACCTTTATAAGGTATGAAAAAGTCAAGATGTTCTTTAAAAAGAAATGGATCTGTCTGTGGGTTTAATTTTATTTTTTCATTTTAATATGATAACATGCAACTCAAATGTCCATATGAAAATATACTAAATGTGCATATATTGCCGAAAAAAAAATGAAAATAAAGTCATCTCATTTATACAAAAAGTACCAAAAAAAGAATGCGTCAAAAACTTCTCCCTTTCCATTTAATATTAGATACATACATTCTAGAAGTAGGTAATATATAGGTGAGTCTGGAATCAAAATATGCAAAGAATGCAGGAGACTCACTCACTTTAAAAATATTGCAAAAAAGGCTTATGAATTTGTAAGAATAGTAAGAAATGAATTTCTGAAAATTAATGGGAAGTCCTATCCATTCAAGATTCGTGGTAATTTGACTTTAATCATCTATGCCACTCGTTTGTGTAGGGACTCTCAATAGGGCTGATTTTTGGGACTTCAGATGTTGAATTTAACTGCAAAAATGTTTGTGATGGGATTCTTGAGATGGGTCTTGATCTCATGATCAATTTTTGACCAAAACAACTAAATTAAATTTTTTGCTTTCTGTGTCTCTCTCAAAGTTTTGGTCCTGGATGAGGTGACCACATCACTTATTGGCAGTGCTTCTCAAACTTCTTTTGAATTTAATTTTATTGATTCAGTGGGTCATGTGACTGATTACAAACAGTATTTAGACCCTTATATAAGAATAACCAGCTCCTCAAATAAGAATACTTGTTAGTTTGGAGCCCCAAATGCTTAGATCTTCGTAGCACTGTTACCTTTGATGACGATAATTTACGCGGTTGATTCTAATACAGGGGTCTTAAAACTTGTTTTTTGTCATTCATTTTTGCCAGAGGTTCGGAAATAAAGTTTTTCCAAATGTCTAAAAAAGTGATGTCTTTTCATTTTTGACAAAAAGAGATTTATTGATTGTGTATGATATAAAATTGGTAGGGATTTAATACTTCCAATATGAATAAGAACCACTAATGACTCTCTGATTTTTAAACAGTAAAAGAGGTCTACTGGGTAGGCAAGGTTGAGAATCCCTGGGATAGAGGATGGAATCATTTCATTAAAAGTACATACCTAGGCTGTAGTTGTCAAAAGTAATGGACATTTTTTCCTCACTAATCATTCTTATTTTACTGTTTACATTATCACTTTTTATGACTGTATAAGTGAGACACAGGTGGGACTCCCCCATATCCCCCCCCCTCCTCTATCAAAATGAAATTAATTTTACAACTTTGCATTCATTCTATGCCAATCCTTTCCAGTTATTAGATAATTTTCTTTAATAAGTTGAGATGTGACGTCAGATTTTGGTTACTAATAAAGAAAAACAGATAGACATAGTTTAGTTTAGTTGAAGTTCAAATAAAATGGGGTGTAAGATAAACAAATAACAAAAGACTTGACAATAGAGTCTCTTTTGTTCTTACTTTCTCATTTCTAAATTAAAATGTGACGTCAGATTTTGTAGAATAGGACTTTAAATATCTGTATGAATTGTTCTTTTTTGAATGCTCAATTTTATAAATGTATGATTTTCTTTAATAAACTATGGAAAATAAATGGATAAAATTGTATCTTTTCCTCCCCTCTGAACAAAAATTGTCTTCCTCAAAAAAAACCAATTTTGTTCTTTCAGTTTTGAAGAACGTACAACGATCTCGTACTGTATTAAGGGTTTACTTATGAAATATTTATGTACTTGGATTTATTTACTGTAATTTTAATTATATGTAAGTAAGTAATCCTGTAATACTATACGTATGTACTTGAAATCATTTGAGACACGGAAATCAAGTGAATCCTGGAATTTACAAACATAAGTACATCGTGTGGAAAGAGACGAATATTCATTTCAAAATATGACCATGGCAGAACATGCATACCGCCATATCTACTTAATAAAATTCAACATGAAAGGTAAAACCAGGGCATGTAGGGGGCACTCAGCTTATATTTTATTTTGAGCCAGCTCATTATTCTTTACGCTTATCAGTTAGTGTTTATGAAATAGATATGTTCATTGCATCTTCCAAACTTTTCCTGAAGAAAGAAAAAAAAGAGCGGACATCCCTGTGTATCAATGACGTCATTCTTAGCAAATGTTCAACTATTACTTATTTAATAGAATTGTTCATTGCTTAATATCAATTAATGATTGGAGTTGATTTGATTAACCTTCGAGATAGTAATCCATGTACGATTTATTTATATTTCTTAACCTTACCTCCATAAAGGAAAGAAATAAAAACGTCCTAATAATCAGTTGATAGTTTGCCAAATACATCACCATGAATTAGATTACATATATTCTTTATTTGGTTGTAAGAATATGTTCAATGACTAACAAGGAATAATTCAAGCAAATCAGCATTCAAAATAGTAATTACATTTCAATCTTTAAGGCACATTGCAACCTTTCCTTCAGTATTAGAAAGATCTGCTCTTCATTAGTCAACTATTTTATTTTTAAATCCCGTTCCACATCTCCAGTTTTAACGTTCATTAAATACTATCAAATGTATTTTAAAAAGGCAAATTGAATCACAATTTAAATTTGCATATATTTTAAAATAGACTCTAGATGAAAGTACAGGAGCAAAGCAGATGATTCTCCTACTAAAATACGACCTCTTTTATTTTTCCTTTTATGGAAATGGTGTAGAGAGACATTAAAGACGCCCCTCTGAAAAGATTTAAAAATAAACGAAGATCAAGTTCCTTTAGGTCATATGACATATTTGCAATGTTGGCAACTTTTCATAGAATCTCATCAAGAATTTATCGAGTAAGTTAAGATATCATTTGATTTTATCATAATTATTAAGAGAATCCTTTCAATGAACATTCAAAGTTGAGTAATTCTTAGAAGACCAAAAAAACGGGTTTCTGAATTACTATTTATCCATAAAATGAGTCAAGTATCTACCAATGCAGGCTTATTTAGTATAATTATATTAACAAACCATATTTGGGGAATGAAGAGAATGACTTAATGTTCAGACCAAACTGATGTATTGATAGGTTTTGGGAGTTGTATATCTATTTATTTATCATGGGATTTATAGGAGATCATCCAGAGATATATATTCAGGGAGTTGTTGCTTCTTAAACAAAAAACATCTGGATATTTCTAGCAAATACAGCAAAATTTGCAATGATATTTGTTAATCCTATAATAGTTATATCTAGAATATTTATTTAATTTTGTATTTATAAACTGAGGGAAATTCCTTCTGTTGTTTTGTCGTGTGATGTTGCAAATTTACATGAACAAAATGTTTGTAGCAAAAACCCTTTTGCATTTCTGAATAACACACATTGATTTTTTTTTTTTAGCAATGCGGATTTTGATGAGCAAAGATGAGTAAAAATAGTTTGTACACGTAGAGGAGCGCATGTAAACGCTCCCAAGAAAGAGCTTTGAAAAAAAAACAAAAAAAAAAAACTTAGGGACTTCTTGATGAATAATAATAATTTCCGACAACAACAACGCGCTCGTTGAAGTCACCGGCGGTTTTTTATTACAATAAAGCATTTCTAACAGATTGGATTCCTCTTGGAAAAAAAATTACCATAGGTTCTTTAGTTTGACTTTATTTTAACTCGTGTAAAGTAAAAAGAATATATATATCTAATCCTAGAAAAAATAACATCTTTAATTTTTTTTTCAAATTCGAAAAAAAAAAAAAATAATAGTCACTTTTTCTAAGAAAATAAAAGTTTTTTTTGTCAAACGTGAATCCTTCTTCCTTCCTTACACAACGTAACATTATTATATGTACAATATCAACAAATCTTCAAGGAAATATTTGATATTAAAAAAATAACTGATATACAAAACAGATCCCAATACAACAAATATTCGTTGAGTTTTTAGGTAAGATAGATACATTAATGTATATCTAATTATTTTTCGCAAAAATAAGTAACAATAAATTGAATTAATTATATACATACATACAAATATATATATATAAATGTTCTTATGAATCTCTTCTCAAGTGATTACTAATTAATTAATGTACATACATATAGAGAAATAATTATGCCTCGTTTACTTACATATTTAGACAAGATTATTATTAATTCGGCCATTTAATGCTAGAATAACATTTTAGGTCTTTTAATTAGTGACTCATGGCTAATCATGAAATACATCGACAAAGTTTTGATTTTATTTTTGGAAAAGGTTCATGTACGATTGTATGGGATGGGTCCCTTATGTAATCATTTGTATCAATAAGGAAATGCAAATTATATTGCAAATTGACGAATTTGTATTAGAATTATTATTTCTTTTTTTTTCAATAAATGATTGCCGATCTCTTCAATCCTTTTTTATTTTGCTAGAAAGAGTTGTAATGAGGAGGATGAGATGGCTTCATGGGAAGATCCTCAAGAGTTCTCCATGACGATAATGATATTTTTTTATTTTTTTTATTTTTTGACCATAAAAATCTATTGTTATTTATATTAAAAGTTGAAAATGGTCATAAAGAGAGTTTACCTAAAACATTAAGGCATGAATTTTTTTATTTTATTGCATAAGTACATTTATTATTATGGGTCCGTGTTTGTAATGTATGTACATTTGTACTTACATATGTACATATATCTACCTATATGCAACAAAAATCTCATTTAAGCCAGGAATTTTTCTTTTAATAACATATTTATACAATTATGAAGTTCGTTGTTAAATATATATATATATTAAGAGAAAGGTTAATAAATCAAATATTTTTCTACGAAACGTGAAAATATAAAATTTAATTACATTAAAAATTGATCAATGTGACAAACTTGAAGGACGAGAGAGAGAAAGAAAAAAAAAAGAAGAGAAAAATATATTCTGTGCTCTTCTACCTAAAGGGAGAATTAATTAATGTGACGTCATGTATGCTCACAATGATACGTTATATAATATAAAAGTTGATGGGGGTGATATTTTCCTATTTATATAATATGTATAAATATAAATCCACATTTTCTCCTGTTTTTTCTTTGCTTTTATTTTGACGGTTTTCTATTTTACATATTTGTAAAAAAATAAATACACACATGATAGAATCACTTAACCCATTCGTTGATTTCTTCCTTATTCTGTCCATTGCAAACCAAAAAAAAAAAAAAAATGGTGGTGTCGTATGGACATCATTCAAATGCAAATCTTCACCTTAGTGCATTGCTATTATTATTATTATTATTATTTTTGACTTGATCCAACATGCAGTTGGAAATTAGAAATTTGAATATGTTCATGTACATATATGATTACTCAAGTGATTACATTTAATTTTTGCTTATATACATATATGTAAATGAATATTTGTAAAAAAAAAACTATGATGGAAATAGAATTCATTTTACGCGATTATAGTTATTGGAGTGAATGATACCTACAAAAAAAGAATATTATTCATTTACAATTTTATATATGAATTTATTTATTTTATACACCCAGAAATAAAATTTCCCAAATCCAATCACACAACCTATCTTGTCTATGCAACAACAACAACATTTTCTGTATTACATATATATATATATATATTTAATAAGAATTTCCCATTTTGCTTGTAAGCAACAAATGAATAATACTTGAATGAGCCAAAATAGCTGTAAAAACTCTGAATAACTCAAAGCAATGATCATTCTAATTACAAAAGAAATTCGCAAGTGTTGCAATCAAAAGGAGATATTAATTAATTGAGAGTGAGTAAGCAATTTTCTATTATCTTTTTTCTATATATATATATATATATATCTCTATAATTTATTTATTTCCTTCCCCCTAAACAAAAAGACAAAACAATTTGTTTCTTTTTAGATAAATTCCAAGCATTTTAAGCCCTCTTAACCCTATTAGACGTTCTGAGTCAATTACAGGATATGCCTGATGCCTGTCATATACATAGTTACATACATACATATATTTTTGTATTATTGTTATTATTTTATTTTTCTTCCTTCTTCTTCTTCTTGAAAGGGAAACTACAAATGTACATATACTTTTAACCGCCCTCAGGGAACAACTTCTACCCCCTCCTGTCTTCTTCACTTTTCCACGTCTCATTAGCTGAAAAATAATAATAATATATATTAATAACAGCAAGTATAGAAATCAAGTCATTTAACAAAAAATAGGGAGAAATATATATATATATATAACATAGGTGCTTAAACGGAATACATTTATTTCAAGTAGAGTCCTTTGAAGAAGATGGGTCACAAGCATGCACACACTTGTAGCACCTACAATACAAGAAGGATTGTGTTTTTTTATAGAGTACATAAGATGTATGTTATGTGTGTAATTATTATTATCATTTTCTTATTTTGAGGTGAATATTTTTTTTTTCTTATTTTCTTCGACAACAACAAAATGTTTTGTTGTTGTTGTCGTTGGAGGGGGAGAATTCATAATTTTTGAATGGAATGTGCCAAGATGAGTACTACTCTTTCCTTCATTAAGGCAGAGGTCAAGCAATAATCCATGTTTATATTGTAGCTTTATACGTAAATAGCATAATTACAAGGCAGTTTAAGCATTGTTAATGGTCTCCTAATGGCAACCATCTCTCTTGACTTTTTCTTTCCTTTCAACTCGCTGCGTGATTTTTTTTTCTTTTTTTTTCTTAGCATAGACACATAAAGATATATTGACTTAAAACCACAAAATTATAATTTTTTTTTTTTTCATTATTGTTATATTCTAGCCAATGTTTCCCTCTTTAAACTCACAAAATAATTCGTCAGGTAAAAGGTTGTAAGTACATAAAAAAATAAAATATTGATTTCTTTTTCTGTTACAACATTAAATTTTTATGGAAATCCCCTGAAATTTTCATATTAAATATCAAATCTTCTACAGCAGGGATTTGATCATAGCCCCATTTTCAAAACTGGTTATATTTTTGAATACGAGATACGATAAATATCTCCTTGATACAATGAGATCCCCTCCATATCAAAAATTATTAACTGGAAGGGGTCATATCATTGGCTATCTTATAAAAGAAAGGTTAAAAGATTCAATATCTATTCCTATTCCATCAAGAACTATTCTGCTCTCTGCTGTTAGTTGTTTTTGGGGTGTTTTTTTTCTACGTGTTTTAGTATTTCGAAGCATTGAGACGTTAAGTCATTATATCTAACAAAAAAAGTTATCTAACTTTCGGTTAGAGTCACATAATAATTGGGACACTAACAATTAATTAAGTATTATTGGTTGATTTTTATTTCTCAATCTGACAGAAAGCTTAAGAGATTATCTCTCTACCTAAATATGTATGAAATATATTTATAAAATACTCTTTGCAAATTATTGCGTTTTGTTTGTATTATTATTATTTTCTTTCTTTATTTTTTTTTTGCATAAACTGACTACAAAACTCTATCAAATAACAAAAATAAAAAATAATTAAAAAAGTTTCACTTTCATAATATGATTTTATATATATATTTTGTTGGTATCTAAGTACATATTTAATGCATCAAACAAAAAAAAATAATAATCAACTTTTAAAGTACTTTAGTCTCATCATGAATACAGATATTTGAGATCTGTCTCTCAGCTTTTTCTTTTATTGGCCAGTTGGCTAATTAGCTATGAGACTTGAGGTCTATTAGCATTTTCAGAACTGTACATGTATGTACATATATATGTAAAAAGAGTTTTAAAATGAATCAATTTCCATATTGCACTTTGCAGTCTTTTTGAAAAACCAAGAGTATGTATAATAAAAGTAAAGATCCTTGGAGGACCAAAGGATTTAATTATCAAGGTCAATAACCACTTTTAGCAATTCACATAACACATCATGCATTTCCGTACTAACCTTTTTGTTTCCTTGATTGCAGGAACATTACAGGGAAACAATAAAAAATTAAAAAATTTGGTCAGTACTCAAAATTCACCTTTTGACAGCTTTAAAAGTATGTTGAAAGATTTTTATGAGACTTTTTCAAGGCTATTATTGATTAGCTATCGACCCATATTAACTCATATTACAATTAGCAGAATTATATCCATGCCAACAGACTTAATTATCCTCTTGGTCAGTGAAACAAGGAAGCATGACATGTATGTATGTAATGCCTACATATATGGAAAGGCCTTGAATATAAAGATACAAAATATGTCTTGTGAATCTGCAGATTAAATCTACTTCTGTTGCATTTTATCCAGTGGGAAATTTGACTCAAAACATAAACAAATTCCTAACACATGAACAAGAAGCAAAGAGTTCACTCAACCTCTCCCAAAATCATTCATTAACCCATCCTAAAACTACATTGAAAAGGAGGAGGTAGAACCCAACCTTGACCATGAAATGAATACCCTAGTGGTCATGTTCTTAACTATGGATGTTGCCATGATGATATTGAACTAATTTATTACTATTATTATTATTATTGAATTAATTGGGATTTAAAAGTGTGTGCTCTACACACACCCTCAACTACTGGCTCCTCAACCAACCCAGAAAAGATCTTTAAAGCCATTCCAGATTGTATCTTTCATTAAATCCGTTTTTATAGCCGTCATGAATACCTATACTCATGGCGTATTTACAAATGTATTTATACCTATCTATTAAGATATGACCTCCTCCACAAGGGGGTAAAAAGAATGAGTGCTCATGCTCCATCTTTGTTTTGCCTTGATACAACATTTTCTTTATCCATAACGAATTATATAGATCCATTCCTCGTGTATTTTGGATGTACTAAAGATATAAATATATATAATATTAAAAAAAAAAATTGTTAAATTCTTCAATTATATTTTTGAGCCTATACATAGGATCAAGTCTGTTAAAAAAATGTGTAGAAAGAGAGAGATAATGATACATACATAGAGAGACGCAAAGATAGAGAGAAAGAGAAACAGATTCTTCTTCCTTTCTTTCTTTCTTTCTTTTTTTTCTCCCTCTCATCAGATACCCTCCTCTTAAAGAGATAATTAAAGAGTCATAAAACAGCTCAAATGTGTAATATTTATGTTCGTAAAAATGTTACATTTCATATATTTATTGTACGATCATCTATGACCCTGAAAACCTTGGTGGTCTTTCATATTCTTATTTCTTATTATTACATATCTATGTACCTATGTATATATATATATATATATACGAGTACATTTTCCCTCCTTTTTTTTAAAAAAAAAGAAGAAGAAGAAAAAATTTGGTGGAAAATCAAATGATTTTTTTTTGTTAACACTATTTACCTTAAAATGACAACAAAAACACTGCGTGTTGCAACACAAAAACAAAAGCAAATCAAAAAATCCAACGTAGGGTCATTCAGGTACATTTTTTTTTTTTTTTTTTTTGCAAATAATCTTATGATTTATACAGTGATTTTCACGAATGTTAATTATCTGACGTCACAAATGAATGATTATGTATAGCACATCCGGTATTTTGTCACACATAAAAAAAGAAGTGTTTTGAACAACACACTATTAATGAAGTTGCTTAAAATGTACCTATGTAGGATCATTGACAAATCATATCTTAAGTCATACTCATGAGGGGTGAGAAAAAAACAACTTTTTATTTGTCTTCTTAAACCAAGGATGTTCCCTCCTATAAGTAGTATATTTTTTCTTCTGTTTTTTTTTGCATATTTACCACTCCTTTTTTGCCAACTTCCTTCTTTTTGTTTGCTTTGCTTTGGTATCTTAATTTCCTTATTTGATAATGATGATATCATTATTATTATTAAAATCCCTAGTAACAAGACCCTGTCTTTCAAAAAAAGTAAAAAATATTCATAAGACATTCAGTTTGTTGTGTTGCTTTAACCTCAAAAAGAAAATACGGCTTCATTATTGCTATCAACAAGCAATCACAGCAATAATGACAGTACGCAGGAGGAAATGTTGATTTTTAATGCATTTTACCTTTTTTGCAAAGAATTAAATAAATTTCATTTTGATAAATTATTATTTATAAATAGGTTTTTTTTATAAGTCGATATCTTCTTTATTAAACATTTTGCCTGTTTTTTTTTTGTTTTTTTTTTTTTGCAAATTCATTCTTGTGTCAAGTTGTTTATTTTTGCAATAAGTAGTTTTTCTTATTTACTTTACCTATTACTAATATTCCTATACAATGATGATGCTTATTTTTGAAGATTTTTTTTTTTATTTTTGCAATATACTCCTAATTTGTACTTATTTGTGGATTTATCATTCCTTTGGCTATTTCTTTACTTAGTAAACACTTTTTAAAAAAAAACGATAGTTGTATTTCTATGTAGCGCTTTTTATATGAAGGAGAAAAATTTTATTCTAAAGATATAAACTATGATATTTATTATGAAGTATTTATTTATATGAGGTTTTGTGTCAATAAACAACGTGTGTATTTATAAAATAATTGAAAATACTATTAAATTCTATTTTTTTCCCCTTTGTTTTGAAAAAAAGGAGAAAGGAAATTATTTTAATTGAAAACTTGTTAAATTTTGCTCCTTCAACAACAAGATAAAAAAGGGGGACAGAGGAAAAAGAGAGATAATTGTACAATAATTGACTTTTACCCGACCCAGATTGACAATTTAAAGAGAGAATTATTTCATTATATATGAAAATATTTTTACAGATGGGATCAGTGATTTCTTTTGTCATTAATCCAGTGGCTTTGATAGACATATATAATAGAAAATCCTCTATTTAAAGGTATAATCATAGAATTACTTATCGGATGGAGATTGTCCATCAACCTCTCTCTCCTATCTATGGTTTATTATAGGAGTGACATGACTACTTTTTCATGTCGATAGAATCAATAGGATTTCCAATTTTTTATATACATAGGTATTTATTTCATATTCTTTTATTCCTTGTGTGTTGGTGGTACGATTTAACAAAAAAGTTATACACACATACAAACAACTATCTATGTATGTATAAATAGACTTAAGAGCAATCTTGTAAATAAGAAATGTCAATTGACAAAAAAAGAAAAATATTAATATTTACAATAAATAAAAGCTCCTTTATGAGCATAAAAGAATCTAACGGTGAGTTTAACCCACTGATTTCACCTCATAATCCATTGATTTTGATTTAACTTTTATGAATTGAACAAAAAAACAAAATAAAAATAAAAAACGGGGTTTAAAGCATGCAATGAATCGTGTGGTCCATTAGATAAAATTTCCTATTAAACTTTATGGGATTCTTAGTTGTACATACCTTAGAAATATGTTGTTGTTAGTTGAAATATTTATAACTCATTGCAAAAATATATTAAAAAATAAGGGTGTAACCAGATGGGGGCTTAAAATATTTTTATAGCCATTTAAATAGTTTTGTTGGAGTAAGTAGAAGGCTTAAGGTTTATTATCTCTCACATTTGATAGTTCAATTTAATGATTTGTCTCTTTCTCTTTTTCCAGAGTGAATTGTTCAATTATCATTTGTCAACGTTTCCTTGGTTCTTTATTATATCAGTGTTTTATCCAAGGGAGAAGAAGATTCTATAAACACGAGCTGTATTCAAAAGGTAAAATTTGTTCATATATGTATTTTCTTAGTTCATGGCCATTACAAAAATTTGAGGATTCAAAATTCTCCTCCTGTCTCATCCCTTCCAACAGTTATCTAATAGTACTTGTAATAATATTTGTAGCAGATATTCCTTTTAACCACCGGTTCTCAACTGGCCATGCCCACATTTTCTTCGTCCATTTTGCCGAATCCCACTTAAATATATTGTCTTTAAAAGCCCAGTAAAATGAAAAATATTATTTAAAGGGATCGATGGATTTTTCGGTCGACACTGACGTTTGGAATTTTTAGTTCAAACCTAAAAGATTCAAATGTTTATCGGCAACACATTAAATAAGTATTTTTTTAATGTTTGCAATTTGTTTCTTGAGAAATGCTGCTTTGAATCAAACTTTTAATGAACTATTTACATTTCACCAAATTTATTAAAATGAAAAAAAAAATAACAAATAACATAAGTTCTTTAATCAAATTTTTCCCTACATGTATTTTTTTTTCATTTCAGAGTAGAGAAGAAACTCACGCTATGAGGTATTAGCCTCATAACTTTGATCCTAAAGACTTATACGTATAGATATATATTAAAAGAAAAAAATGAAGTCAATTCAAGTCAAACATTGCCTCCTCATATTTGTAGTTCTTTTTAACTATTTAAGAACAGGTAAGTTGTTTTTTACTACAAATTAGAATTGTATGTACAATTTTTAACATGTGTGTGTGCTTTTGCATAAAAGTTTTTTTTTTTTTTTGTACAAATAAAATAACTTTCCGCAAATTTCTCTTTTTATATTATTATTATTTGATAAATCAAAAGAGGATTTTTGTTTGTTTTTTCATTTGTTATTCAGCAAAAGAATAGCCATTTATTGTCAAAATATCTTTTAATTAATGAACAAGAAGGAATTGTTTTATTTTTTAACAAAAATGAAAATATTTATATATGTAATAACAAAAGGAAAAAATTGTTAAATAACTTATTCAAAATGGAAGTAAAAACCAGGCAAATCAAATGCACACGTCACAAAACCAGTTCGGGGTCAATGTTTTATTAATGATCATTCAAAGGGTTGGGGAAGGAACGTATCGTGCAAAGAGTAAGAAACATAGATAGTATAACCGATAACTAAAGAAAGAAAAAAAATAGAATTAAAATTTGTAAAAAAAAAAATTTTTTTTTTACCAATTTAATGGCAGCATTTGTTTAGTAAAAAATGCAAAAAGTTAATAGCAGTAATAGACTTGTAAAAGAAAATAAATGCATTTTTATCTCCTCTCCTTGTTTTGTGTGTGTGTTTTTATTTATTCTAGTGGTGCTGTTGTAATTACTTTTGGTTCATACTAAAAGGTTGAGTGAGAAATACATGTATACATCATTTGTTGCTTTTTCCTAGTATATATATACGTTTAATATTTATATATTCATTTTAGACTATATAATATATACATAAACTTATTGAGTTATATTTTTGTTCATGGTTCGAAAAACTTTTGCAACGTGAGAAATATTTTAATCATCAAAAAGACCAAAAAAAAGAAGAAGAATTTAATGCAAAAATTTAAAAAAGAAAAAAAAAATATTTTACACATTAACGGAAATAAATTTGTTATTTTTACTTATTTACTAACTTGCTTAAACTCCCCATGTTAGGGTTGCTGTCATTAGGTAGTTAATTACCTTACACTTTTTTTTTTACGTAATATGATCTATGATTAGCTATCTATGTATATATGTACATACGTGTGTCATCATGCATTGCTTGATATATGCACCATTCATCAGAAGAAACGCATTTCGGATGTCACGTTCCTTTAGTTGAGTAGATAAACAAAACAAATGCAGACAGAATCCATGGTCTAGAACTTTAAACCCTTCATTCATCTTTTGATATTAAAATAAAAAGAACAAGGTTATTTTGTGTGACTGACCTCTTGTGGTTTTGTGTGGCAATTGAATGGGTGTAATGTACAAAATAGAAGTGTTATCTGTGTAGATAAATTAATTAGGAACTAGTTAAATTCCTCTTCTCTTTTTTTACGGAGAAAAAAGGGAGGAAAAAAAAAGGAAAAAAAAGGGAGGAAAGGAAAGAATAAAAAGGGGAGAAAAAGAAAAAGGAATATTACACAGATTGAAATTTTCAATTATTAATAATTTAAATGACATACTATATTAAGAACACGTAGATGCCTTCAATTTGATTCCTTTTTTTTAATTTTTTGCCTTGTTTTTAAGAAAAGTGTAGTAAAACAACAACAACAACAAAAATAGCTGTATTTTCCCCTAGAATAAATCTCACACAAACTACATCCATGCCCGTGAATAGAATTAAAACTCCAAATTCCTCAATTGAATCTTCACCATATACCTGTACAAAATACGAGAATCATAATTTGCTGGTCACACTCATAGATTGCACACATTTTAGATGAAATTCCTTACAAACATGGATCAAACTGTTTTGGGAAGGATAAAAGTTGATGTTTTGTACGTTGTCATTTGCTGTTATAACTTTTTACTATAAATTAATAATTTTTGCTAGAGTCATCATCAAAAGGGGTGGTGTGAAAAGGATCTTTAGGTACATTCATTAAGTATGGGGAAAAAAAAAAACCCTTTTCAATGTGACTTTGAGGATTTAAAGATACATCATACATGCTTGTACTTAGAGAGAGCCCAAAGTTTTGACATTGATTAATGGAATGATGATAAATATATGTATACATACATGGGAATTGAGTGAGAAACAAAGGGATATGGTTTGCTCTAACTAGATACTGCCATTTATTTTTGTATTTCTATTATTTTTCACTAAATAACGAGTAAACTGGGAGAGTCCAACGACCCAACTCTTGTTAAAAAGGAGTGGATTATATCTATATCTATATATATATATACTACTATTAAGTATAAATAGATGGAAAAAGGACTTTGCAAATTGGAGGTGGAAAAAGAGTGAACAGCAAAATGTGTTCATATTTTTAAAGAACCCACGAAACCTCTTTATATAAATTAGTACTCTGCGTATCAACAACTCATTTTATATTACATAAAAAGGAAACTGATAAAATACTTGCATGATCACTATGGAGTGTCTTCAGAGAAATAATGACGTCACTATCTGAACAAACCGTTAGAGGAAAAAATAAAGTACATAGATACTTGCATCTATGGGTTGAGTGAATTGAAAATCCATGGGATTTGTATCAAATAAAATGGGCAAACAAGGCTGTTATCTATAAAGGAAGAGTGCAGTGAAGTGCAACTTACCCATTTATAAGATGTGTCCTTGTAAGTATGGTTTGTTTTGGTGAATCTTCTTGAACCGGCTTGCTTCACTCTACCCATGTAGACATATGTAAATATCTTTCCCAAAACAAATCCCGTTTGTTTTTGTTGTTTTGTTTTTTGTAAATCTTATTTTGAGGACCGCACCTTGCTCCTAACCCGGTTTTGTTTTTATCATTAACTATTAACAACATGCTTTAAAGTTATCAAAGCAGTACTTATAGGGCTCAAAAAATAATAATACATAATACCTAAAATAATAAATAAAAAAAACACATCACCGATTCCAAGGAAGTAAATACTTTTAAATCATTTTTAAGAGTCACTTAAATGGGTTTATTGAAATGATCCGTATCTTTTAATCATAGACTCTAGAGTATCAAAATGAGGTTTCCCTTTTTCCTGAGCTATCTCATCAAAATGAGACAAACGATACCTTGTATTATTATTATAATATCAATCATAGGATTCAAAGACAACAATTTCTTTTTATTTTTGTTAAAAGGGAAGTCATTATTGTTCATAGGTTATTATTATGTTCCTTTAATATTCATAAAGAAACCCCCTCACATAAAGTTCATTGGGTCAGGTCATACGAAAATTATAAATTAAAGAAGAACTCAGTAAGTTCTACTTACATATGTACATATTATACACATGTAGCATTTTCTCTTGATTTCAAAAAGGATTACTTCCAACAGCTGCTACTCCACGACATCGAAAGAAACTTCATAAGCTAAAGGCTTTCAAATATGTATATAGAAAAAGTTTGATTGCTTCATACTTATTCCAAGATGGTCAAGTTATAGAAGCACTATTGTTGAAGGGTTTAAAGTTTAACCCGAGATGGTTCAAGCTCAACTCATTAGGAGCAAAAGTGTTAAAAGTTTCATATTAGCATCACAATGCAATATGAATTAATTTTAAAAGGCCCGAATTAAATTGAAAGTGATTTTTTTCAACACTAGGTTGGACTATTTTTGATTATCAATGGATATTCAAGACTTGTATGTACAATATTTAATTCGTCATTTATAACAATAATAGCCACAGTTGACCTATAAATAAATATGATGTTTGAGGAACTCTATTTTTGTGGTATAATAAGACCGTGTTGAATAAAATACACTATTTATAATATAGTAAATAAAAGCATCCCAAAAAAAAAGTGAATCAGACTTTTTTAAAAGTAAGTAAATCATGAATTCATCACGAAATTACGTGACATGGTTTCTATAGATTATAATTATAGTTACTTTTTTTTTTGCGGAATTCAATGTACATTCAAACATATATCCACATGCAGTCAACGTAATAATACTCTATTAATTGATTGACGAGAAAGAAATATTACAGTTAGAATATATTTTTGCAAAAATAAAAAAAAAAAAAAAAATTAAGACATATTTCTCATGAGTTCTCATTCTATCAACACATGCAATTTAGAGTGAAAACGATTCATTATATTTATTATTAGTTGTAGTAGAAATAATAAATAAAATAATTTCTTCACACCATTGTTCTGGACATAATTATACCCCTATGCCTTGCTATGTATCCTTTTTATAAACATATATCTAAACATATATGCGAATGTATGTATGTACTAAACAATAGATATTATTTAAAGAAATGTACGTCTTTAAATTAACAAAAAATATAAATAATTTAATTTAATATTTGTCTTGATTTTCTCTTCATTTCATTATTTCCACTCCAATTCCCAATTATCCATAAGCAACAAAGTTATTCTCAAATGTTATTTTCCTTGCTTATATATATTTTTAATATACATAAGTATACATGCATACTTATAGCCCTAGGTATGATCGTTTCTTGAGCTACTTTTTAGCTCTTTGATAGATATCCATATATCTACAGACACATACATACTCTCTCAACCTTTCCTTCTCCCAGAAATAGAGAGAGAGAGAGAGAAAAAAAGGATTCAAAATCATTTGGTAAAGGAGCTACCCCGATTTTTATGAATTACTTACTATATGGCTATTCTTTATTTAATAGTAGTAACGAATATCCCACTAATTTACCAATATGGACTGTGTATTTTTATCAACTGTTGATTTTTCTACGTCTTATTCATGTTCTAAATAACGTTGATTCATTGAAGTCGAATTAACTTTTATTAAGTTATGTACAATTTGCTAACATTATTGAAGAATACCCACAGAGTTGAAAAGAAACGTGTTCATCTACAACATGTTTCAACTGATTTTGAGCCTTCTTTTGGGAGGAGGTTGTGGTGTATATAGCTGTCCTTTCTACAGACGCCATCTTGGGACATTGAATAGGAAATAGAGTGGATTGGTGTTTTTCTTAGAGGTACTTTTGTGACACTGTGTACTACATACTTATTACTAAATGAGAAATGACTCTTGTCATGCCTAAGAAACAAATTTGATACATGTATGTATATATTTTGAACAATGGTATCAAAACGAAGTAAAAATGATCGCAGCTGTTATGTAATATTTTAAAAGAGTACATACATATACAAAAATAAGGAGTTAAGTCCATGAAGAAAGGATCCGGTAGGGGTTGTCCTATTGTTTGTTGTTTGATCTTTTTTCGGAGCAAAGTGTACATAGAGTCTTAATGTGGGAACAATTAGAACTTGATGATAGTTATGTCTAGCTACGAACATACTATGTAAATTAACATTCTTCAAATCATCATGAGGGATCTTTCTACATAACTTGATCATTACATACTTTTCAATAAATATATGTACGTATATTGTACATATATTATGTACACCATTTTTTGTTTGTACCACTGTAATTTAATGAATATTATATCCGGTGGACCTGTCGGAGTCACACATATGTATAAGGAGTTACATGGAAAAAAAATAGGATTTGCCTACCAATAGAGTCAATGGAAGGGAATCAATGCGTGAGGATTGAAATCCCTCTCAAATAATTATAATGGGAAAAAAAGAAAATAAATGGAAATCATCTTACCTACTACTGCTGCTGGAGCATGAAAATCCTTTTGAATCTTGAAAAAATAAAAAAACTCATTTCCGTTTTTAGTATGTGTAGAATTATATCTACAAATAAAATAGTTGACCCTTTAATAGATAACTAGGCAAGACTCATAATTTTGTAAACAAAATTTACATATAGTTATCCATGAACATACAGAAGAAGAAAAAAATCCTTTCTTGGCAAACGATGATTATTTTACATATAATTATATCCTTGACCAAAAGTCAGGGAGATTTAAATAAGTAATTTTATGTTTGTTCATTAATTTTAGGAGATGGACTCTAAGGTAATCCATGGATTTATACATAAATTAAGTGAGGTATACAATTCCTATGTGTAGATATTAGCTGTTGATTGGTCATATATGTACATTCCCAAACATGAGCTTTTTGAATGCTGTTTTGTTGAACAAATAAACATTTATTCATAAGCTGGGAACATGATCCACCCATTACAAAGATAATTGTTCAACACTTGAGATAGACATTGGGTGGATTTGAAATGTTGGAGGAAGAAATGTAAGTCCAAGGGGGAATAGATATAGTTACATATATTATTCCGTTGGGTCCGTATTCAATCAGTTATTGTTCCAATCTTTTAGGTTCTTGTTACTTTTAGTAATGTAATTCATCATTTCCACACTATTCAATCTTGATCAGCTCAGATTCCAACAGTCACAAAGTTCCATATACACGGAATCTCCTTTAAATGTTTTTCCATTTAAACATGTACATAGACAAAACTAAAACAAGTTATGAGGTATAGATGCCCTTTTTGAAAGTCGATGACAAAGTTTTGCCATTCTCTGTGTCTTGTAGAGAAAGTAAAGAAGGACCTTTAAATACTTTCCTCTTTTTCTAAAGTAGGGATATCTATGTACTCTTCAAAATAATATAACGGAAATGCGTAATGCCCTATAAGCAATAAATTATGACGATATAGAAAGTATCAAATGCAATCATGAAGCATGAATGTCTCTTAAATATTATATGTACTAAGAAACCTTTTGAAGCATGAGAATTTAATAACAATAAAAACAACAAATAAGTGTAATTTTAGAACTTGATTTGTAGGGGAAAAAAATATTTTTTTTTTAGAGTAGGGATTTTTTTCGTTACTTGTTCCAGTTATGTAACATACATAGATTAATGCAATTCTCATGAAATGAATACATGTATGGATATAAATACCTACAATTTAGAGTAAAAAGTATACTGTAAACCGTTATTAGAGTCTATGTCCATGAGAGTTGCTCCATGGTTCCATACTTATCTAACTAAACAACCAACCATAAAATGATTTTTCTACATATATGTAATTGAGAGAAAAAATGGTTTTTTTTTTAAATAAGAGTTTGTTTTTGTGATGATTATCTTATTATGGATGATGGGTATCGAAGAATTGATAAAAGAATATTATTATTAAAATAATAATTGTACTTCATAGACATCGATTATATTCCACTTCATCAAAAATAATCACAATTTTATTTTGTATTTTTCAATTACAAAATATTTTGTATCTACTACTCTCGAAAGATAATTTATGTAACTCATGTCCTTGTCAAAGCATCATGTCTTGACTTCGGTACTTAATTGGGGATATCATCTCCTTTTCATGGTACTTCTTAGCCGTATTTTCTACATATGATGCTTATGTAATAATACTCCAATAATTCATAGACCTATATAAGTCAATTATGGATTATATATTCAAAGAATATTGATTGGTTGAGACATTTAGCTTTAGTATAGGGCCTTTATTTGGCATATAAGGCTCTATTAGTTTCCAATATGGCCTTTTAAATCAAAGTAAAATCACTCATATTTCTAATTGCGACCGGGTATTTTTTTATTCCGTGTAAGTGGCTGCTTGAATTAAAAGGATTAATCAGAATTATTTATGAATGGAAATGAAAGATACTTAACTATGATAATTATAATAGTATAATAATAATTCATACTAGTTTTTCATTAGGGAGTATGTTTCTCATACCTTTTTTCAAGAAGATGGTTATCCGAGTTAAAAAAAAACCTAATACCATATATAGTGTATGATTTGATATTTTGTAGCCATTTTCAATGGGGTCAATAATTCATTTGACCTTAGATTAGAACATTAATGCGGAAACCATTGGGGTTATTTTAAAACTAAATTGTGACACATTGAACTGTCATAGCTGCTAATTATTCAATTTTTGAACAGGCAATTTTGAATGTCGAGCATTCTTCTGACAAGAAACATTCAAATAAACTTCTTTACTTTCCATAATGTATAATTAAATAATCCTTCCATCAAAAACTCACACACAAAAAACCCTATCTCGACATCATATATAGACCCATTAAAAAAAATAAAACCCTTTTAAAATCCATAATTCATGAAACTTTCCTCTATCACTCGAATTGAATACATAATTAGCCATTAATGACCTCCAGGGTGAAACTCTTGTGCTGTCTGTTTAAGTGAGCATAATGAATGTTATTACCCGTTGAGACATCCTCTTGGCATGACTCTCCTCTTTGAAAATATTAAAGTATGTACATTTGATATTTTTGCAATGCAAATATTAATATCTAGGTATTTATAGTTTATTTTTTTCCATTCGATACATGTTTAGTAAGTGACATTTTCATATTCAAATATTGTTTTTGAAACGTCTTTTACTTGCATAGCTAAGTATGTACAACAACTTCCCTTTCATTATGTGTATATGTTAAGAACAAGCTTTAGAGTTTAGATCCTACATTCTTCAATTTATTTTTTAGTGTTGTTCATAAAAACTATTTTTTTTTTGTGGTTTTTTTCCCTCTTCATATATTTGAAATTGCATGGACTGTCATGTACAATGCATAATGAATATATTATACAACTACCTATGATATTCACACAAAAATGTGAAATATTTAATCTTAGAACATTTAAAAAAATAAATATTGTTTCAAATATATATATATATATATATATATATATATTATAAGCTATATTATTAAAATTTATGGCTAAAATATGCACAAAAATATTTGAATAACAAAAAAAATGCAATTTCATATACTATGTATATTATAGGTACTTTTACTGAAAAAAAAAGTCGGCCATATATGAAATTAGGGCAATGATATAATGAATTGTACCTATGTATGTATGAAAATAAGTCGTGCAAAAAATATATTTTCAATACATACACGTACTAGTTTGCATTACATGTTGGATGAATTTCACAAAACCACACTTAGAATTGGTTATTAATAAATTATTTCATATCTATCCTATTATATGTACGAATAGAAATAAAAGGTAGGAAAAAGGCAAAATGAAAAGATATCTATTCATTTGAATAAAGTAAAAAAAAAAAAAAAAAGTTAAAAATCGTGGTAACGATTTGTATTCATAAAGAGATTTTCTCCTCTAACGCACAACCATCATTCGGATACAACAAACAATCTCAGAGAGAAAAATTCATATCCATCATTTCTACCATGAGTATTATTGAATCGTCCTTTGTTTCGCAATAATATTCTGTCGTGAGTTACAGGCTTCTTCTGGGTGGCTTCCTTCCATGGACGTCATGTTTTTTTGCTGCTACTATCTCAACTCAATTGTGTATGTAGATGAATATCAACCACACACCGCGTGAAAGTAAATGAATTTTACCATCAACAGCAACAACTTAAACCAGTGCAAAAATTAATAACTTGTGTGTGGAAGTGAATGGGAAAAAATGTGTTGGCTTTTAAAATGAGGAAATTACCGTTGTTTGCTAACAGGAAATATATATATATATATATATATGTATATTGGTAGATGAGTAATTAGGGAGTTTCTACAGCCTAATTGGCCAAAGGTTTATGCTCCTCTCTATACCCAATAATAGTCATCCAATCCGTCACAATTGGCCTGGCTGATTTTATGGACTAAAAATACGACGGATTTAATTAGAAAACAAATTAATACAATTATGGATAGATAAGAGCAAATTTTTCGTTGAAAGTCCATTCCTTCCTGAAAGATTTGCCTTCGTTTAAGAAATTTTAAAGATAGAGTGGATAATGATGATGAGTTAAAATTAAAGTAGTTAATTTAATTATAGACAGGGTGTAATCAAATACCATGGAAATAGGTATGTAAAGTTTGTAGAAAAAAATACTTCCCCTCTAAAAAAAAAACATATTATAAATTTAATTAATGCTTTAATTATAATTGGACAAATTCTTCTAACATGAACCTTTGAAAAGTCTACGTATTAGAATAAGAATAATCAAGACCACCAAGGAATAGATGTTTTGTTGCAATAATCATTAAGATCCAAACTACATAATATGTACATATATCAACATAAATAAATTTCCTTTCTACTAATTCAAAAAGATGGGGCAATTAGAGAAGTGTTTGAGTAATGGTTATGGACTTTTAACCCAATTATGCTTTGTTTTGTCTTCCTGGAACAGAAAATGGGCCTTTCAAAACATGGTTCGTTAAAAAAAAAGAGAGAAACTTTAACCCTTGAAACGAAACAAAAATCAATCATCTCATCTACAAATCATTTCCTGAGTGACTTGTCTCAACCTATCTATGTTGTACATGGGTACATATATTTAATGAGTGATGTCTTAACAACAACAACAACAACAACGTCAACAGCTACAATCATAGGTAGTAGTATGTATGTATGTAGACTCAACAAAATGAGGACTCCATGATGTAAGACTAATTATCATAAAAGTGAAAATAATCAGTTAATTGGTATTATGTATATATCCACACACACACAAGAGTGTATTCATGAAGTAACAACATGATTTCTCATGAGGAGGAAGAAACCACACGGGTTAATAGATTCGTTCTTTGAGTAATACATAGAAGAACAAAATAGAAACCAAAAGAGGTAGACTTCATTATGGGTACAGAAGAGTTTTCCCTGACTAATAATAAAGATTTAATTATTAGTGATCAACTTAGGAAAGAAAGTTAGAGAGAGAGAGAGATACAAACGTCCCAATTGATGTATATTTACTGCCTATCTAACTATTGATGAAGAAATATTTCGTATTCATCATTCATCCTAATGAATAACCCAGTATCATCCTGACCTTATATATATATATATATATATAAACTATTAAGATGTTTTAATAAGTACAAATATACGGCTCTCCATTACTAAATGTGGATTTGATATCAGTTAACTGTTATTTGCTCCTACTCTAAATTGCAATCTGTAATGATGAAAATATGCAGAGAGACTTAACTGACCTAAACGACAGAATGTACAGTAAGCCCTTGGATTATAAGAATTATATCCCTGATGTAGAGTCTGCTTCACATACAGAATATTCGGTTAATTATCAAAATTGACCAATCCTAATAAATATATGAACACACTACCTGGTAATTAATTAATTGTTATTATAACTGTTTTGAATTATATATATATATAAAAAAAACCTCTCTCTCATGAGTATCCTGTATACGGGGATAGGAGATATATGTATGGATGTTAGGATCATAGCACCAAAAAGTAAACTTCTTTTTTTTTTTTTTACTATGCATTTAGACTTATTAAATGTCGAGGATCCATGTGGATAGTCTAGAATGGTTTTTGCATAGAATGAAAGTGTGTTAGAGGAATTGTTTGTTCTTTATTGTGGGAAAACTTGCTAATTTTGAAGAATTATTTAAAACATGATTCTTTATCATTCAAATGAAAATTTGGATACTACCAATAAGCCATATCAATGTACCATATTGAAATGTATCTATAATATATTACAGCGTAAAAATTATGATACTAACAAAAATCGAGCTTTTAGACTTGACGTGACATGCATATACTCAAGGATCAAGTTTGTATACTCTTGGAAGTCTAATGAATAGATTTAAAATGATACTCTAAATAAAAAAACCTTTAAGAGCTGATGTTATATCGTATGGAAAGAATACAGTGTCTAGTAAATGGGGTAGATAAAAGTGTTACGCTTAGATATTTGCACACAACAAAGCCCATGAAACCCCATCTCTCAGCTAACTAATTAGAAATGCTCAAAACACTCTCCATTTTGCGAAGAATGAATAATGTCTCACCCATTCCAGAGCATCCAAAGCTTTGATTATTTCCTGACAGACAATAAAGGAAGTCAAAGAGCCCATTCAAACGTTTTGCCAAATAATTATTTAAATAAACTTAACAAACAAACACTTCTCACAATGGTTCAATTATATATGTATATATATATTCTATGCAACAGAAAGTTACATGAAATTGCATGTTTGAAATAAATATATATATATTAATGTATGTATGGCCTTTTATAAATGTCTTAAAAAAGATATTATATAGTAGCTGAGGACTGTGAGAAAAGCACCTTGCACACATATACCAAAGTAATGGAAAAGAGAGAGCCAAATTATTTGGTTCTTTAATTTTATATACAGAGTCTTTGATGGAGGTGAAATAATTACGTATCATCATTATAATCAAAATATGAGTAACTCCAGCAGTATAAAAAGATTCAACCCATGACACAGATGATAAAAATGTTTCAGAAGTTGCGAGGGAAGGCAAATACCAGAATTAGAATCATTTCTTGGAAATATGCAGCTTGTTTCTACTCTTATATGTATACGTATGAATGTATCTTACATCATCATCAGGATCTACCATGAGCAACAACATCTGTTGTTGTTCCTATAGAATAATATGTAAATCTTCCCTCATGACTCACATCACCTTTACAAAAAAAAAAAAAAATGAATCCATATTAATCAAATTGAAGTGTTTATTGATCGTCTTAAAAAGATACACCTATAAGAGTATTATATATTATATGTATATAGTAGAAGTATTTAACAATACACAAACCCATGTAGTATGTTACCTCCAAATGAATTACTCGCTGAGTACTTCTACCTATATTTAGTCACTACGAAGAAGACATATTTTCATTCTTTTCAGCTCCTCCTGCCATGATTAATTATAATTATAAATAATCATCAACCCTTTTTCAATTGTCTATTTATCATAGAAATAACATTTATGTGATATATATATATACATATATATAGAAATAAACAACGACCAATCATGATCAATTGATTTTTGTGCAGTACGAAAGGTCAGCTGTCGCATAACAGCTCATTATATATTATTTTGTATAGTATAGTATTCCTAGTAATAATTATTTATTTTCTTTTTTCGGGAAATTCTCTTTCTTTTTTTTTTCTTTATAAAGAATACATTCAAGGGAAGGGAAGAAGGAACAGCCTATTTATATATACATAATAGTTGAAAAAAAAGAAAGAAAAGAAAATGAATTATTATATATTTGTAGAGTTTAAACAATGTGATGTGCCAAGGAATGAGGATACATCCACTCAAGAACGAAGATGTACGATACAACACTCACACTTACTTACACACATATCATGTACCTACTCAAAACAATATCTCACGCTTTTTTTTTGCTTTTAAGTACATACATACATTCCTATTTGTACAGTTCTATTTAAGTTTTTCTTTCCTTGGCTTATTAAAAACTCATAAATTTTGCCTTATTATTTAAATTATTTTTCTCTGGTAATTAATTCTTTTGTTGTGTGGTTATGTATGTATTAAATTTCACTTTAACTCGTCAAAAAGGGTATTTATATTTTGAATTAATTTGTTGTATAAATGTGTGTGTATAATATTTATCCCGTAAGAGATGTTGAGGTTGCGTGAGGAGTAGCACTCTTAGTATTTTACCAATGGAATTACCCCTTACATATAATACTTATTAATTCATATTCTGGACAATATTCCTCTTATTCTTCAAAAAAAAAAAAAAGAGTCCAATGTCATTGCAGTCTTCACAACTGACTCAATAGTTGGAATATGTTTGAGACTAGATGAGGAGGAATGCTTGGAATAAAAATAAAATACAATAAAATGTACTAGCTAATAAATAAGTTACATAAAGCATTGACACGACTTCATGACCCATTGCATTGTTGAATAGTTGAGCTCCGATTTAAAACTCTTTCCTCCAACCTTTCTAAAGGTAGGATAGAGTGCTTACATATGACGTCATACTTCTGCAAGTCCGCCATCTTGGATGAGACATTAACACCCAAACTTTTACTCCTATACAAGATATATAACATATAGTGATTATTTTCTGTACAGTTTGACTTTTTGGTTAAAATACTCTGTACATATATCAAATACTATGCCTCCAATATGGCGTCACTATTCATTTACTATGTGTCTGAAAATAACAACTGATTTGAGTATTAATCTCTTCTTTTTTTGAAAGAGGAGAGGTTGAGAAATAGTTGCAATAAAGATCATATAGTGATAAGGGTGCAGAGTCAAGGGACATTTTAGGACTCCGCATTCTCTCACTCTCTTGCACCGGATGAGTATAATTGTGGTAATTAAAATATTTATACACTACCTACCTAGAAACATTCCCAACATGTCCATTACTTTTTGCATAGTTTATTTTAATTTTAACTACCTATTTTTTTAATATAAATTAGAACTAGGCAATGTACATTTGTTATTATATCAATGTATGATCAAATTCATTAATTCATTTTTTTTAATGATTACTATTATTATTGTTCCCTTTCCAGGTATGTTTTTATGAATAACTACGTTTGTCCTAGATTCGTTTTTTGTAAAGGTTTGATATCATATTTATGTACATACGTATAAGAGTAGACTTTTGAACAGCATACTGCTTAAGAAGTATTTAAATCCCAGGAAATGAAATTTGCTCTTTATAATATGGTCTATTGTACCATTAGAAATAAAAAAATAAAAAATTGAAAGTATCGATGATACATTGTAACAAGTTTATGTATATGGTACTAATAAAACAAAAATAAAAAGAAATCAAACTGAGAGACTCTCTCTTAAAATCACTAAAAAGAAGTAGACAATTTTATAAATCAATGATCATGTAAGTGTCTCAGTTGGGGGGCTTCAGCGGAAGAAGGGCTCATGGTTCTCAAGGAATAATAATAATAATTAATAATCATAGGAGTAAATACCTTTTTTTTTATCATGTTTGTATCAATAAATCTATTATATAGGTTGTAGATACAAGTGTAAAGTTATGGACAGATTTTTAGACTTTTATAATTTTTTGACGGATTCAATCACAAGATTTGTTTCATAAAAAAAAAATTTAATTAAATCTCCAAGAGTCTTTTAAACTTACTTTTCTCATAATATCTCAATGTCCTATAACTGACGTCAATTATCATTATAAAGGGAGGACTCATTCATTATTGAGACACTCCTTTTTTTTTTAAATGTGTGATCCATAGAAATAGTCTTTGGTCCACAGTCTCTATGTATGTATGTGGATATTCAATTACCATTAAAGGACTTCTCTACCGAATCTCAAAACTAATGTTTGCAAACTAAAGATTTAGTGTATCTATTCATTGCATTAAATTTGCTTGGAATAAATTTTAAAAGTGCTTAAAATTTAATGATGAACACTATGATATATATATATATATATATATAGATGGATATATACAGCACTCATGTACCTAAATAGGCTTGAAAAATAGTGCCTTGAGGATATGCATTTGAAGAAAAAATTTTATTTGTGTACATTTAATTGACAGGGAGAAGAAAATAAAAATAAAAATATATCAAGTTTGTTTCCAAAATGGGATATTTGTTGACTTTTATTCTCATTACATACACAATAGAATGTAGAAGCAAAGCACGAAAGTGAAATTTCCATACTTTTATTTTGCATAAATATATATATATATATATATATACATTTTTATAGCAAAAGCTGTATGAGGTTATTTGACAATATTTATACATATATATTCATTTTTTTTATGATTGAAGTTTCGAATCTTGTTTTTTTTTATTTTTATGAATATGAAAGTATGATATTTATAAATATATATATATATACATCTAATTCGGGGTGGCCAGGTTTTTTTTCTTCCTGATTTTATGCCTTATGTACACATATATAATTATTCCCTTTGGTGGATTACATTCATATCATAATAAAAAGTTTCACTCACCAACTATGTAATTTTTTACACAAATTGGACAAGAAGTGATGATGATATCATATCGTTGCTCCTGCCCCATAATAATAATAATAATAATTAATAATTAGGGTGTAATTATCTCCATTTATGAGTGCATAATCATACTTTGTACATATGTACATACAACATGTCTACATAATGTATGTAGATTATTATTTTGATTTTTTTTTTATGGGAGGTGTAAATTCTGTACGGCCCACACTATTTTTTAGTTGTACATAATATGTATTATATATATATATATACCTAGAGTGCAATTTCATTAGAAATTCCATTATAACTATCAGATTCTCTATTTAGAAGGAGATCCCTGAGTGCGGATGAAATTATTATTT
Source organism: Lepeophtheirus nordmannii (assembly GCA_963680855.1). Lineage (NCBI taxonomy): Eukaryota > Metazoa > Arthropoda > Copepoda > Siphonostomatoida > Caligidae > Lepeophtheirus > Lepeophtheirus nordmannii. The sequence continues at coordinate 9,380,677 of OY804519.1, forward strand.
TTCTTTCTTTCTATAAATAATTGATTTGAAATCATTTATACTATTTCTTCATTATTAGTATTATTTCTAATAAAAAAATGGATCTACAAAGTCAAATTTATGAGTTCCCACGTTGTGTTTTTATATTTGTACTTTTGTACCATGGTAGTACCCCCAAAGAGTTTGGGATGCTGTTTCCCTGTAGAGATGTTTTAAAAACTATCCGTAGCTAATTAAGACGAATAAGTAAACACATCAATGGATATAGTTTTGACGGATCAGACAGAAATATCAATGATAGATGTTGTTTTAAAGACATTTTTTAATTTATTTTTTTCTAAAAGGAACATTAGGGCTCTGGGGAGTGTTTATTTGTACATTTCAACTTGGAAGATTTTCCTAAAAAAACCAATTAGTTTCGATTTGCCTCTGTTGCAAACTATCAGCTTATAATCTTCCCACAAATGGCAGATTTTATTGCGAAAAGGATTATAAAATAAAAAACTGTACTGTAACAAAATCCCAGACGGATGAAATCTGAGCATTTATTAACATGAAATTTTCATGTAGTGACTTGAGATGACTAGGATTTTAGGAGTCAAACTATGTCGACTTATAGTCGATAGAATATGCATTAAAAAATATGATTTTTTTTTTTTTTGCCAATTATCTAATATTATAATAATGGATACAATCTGCACATTTTTGTATTTTTTGTTGTTGTTTTAGAGAGAATAATTACTAATAATCTTTACAAAAGTAATTTATTTGATTATTTTTGAATCGTTCTTAGTTCTAACATGTTGTTATTTTATTTTTTTGCTCATTTATTTATCTTCAAGATGTTATTATAAAACAAGTTATTTTTTGTTCTTTGCCTTTTTTGGTTAATATTTCTTTTAAACTTTTTTTTTTCCTCTTCTTAATGCATCATCATTTTTGAAAGGAAGGTTTTTTTTTTTCAGGGATGTTCAAAAAAATAAAAATATTCATTTCTTCAATGTTTTTCTCTTGATTGCAATTTATATATAAATGTATATATATATACTTTTTTTTGTGCTTGAAGGGTAATTTGTTAGTAAGATTGCATTTCTCATTATCTTAATAGTATCATTTACACATGTATCTAGATGCAATGATATCTAAGTTAGAGCGTAGGTAATTTTGATTCAAATAAATATGATACTAATTTGTATGCTTTTGTTGAAAGAGATTGTTAAAAATGTAATTAGTATGAATTATATCATACTCAGTTCTACTACATGTTCCTTTGAATGGCGGTATAATGTTAAAGACTTATATCATTGCAAAAAGTAATTAGAGAGATAGTGTGTCAACTAGAGATGTGGTTCTTCATACATGGGTCATATACTGAGTGACATTACTAAAATCAAAATATTTTAACAACAAGATTTTAAAAAATATATTTTTTTCTAAATAAAAAAGAAAGACTTTTTTGTTTTCTTGGTCTTGACCTTGTCTCTAGCCCTTAAGTCATTGGTATTGACATGATATATACTATCCTTTGATTTTGTCTCTGTCTTAAAGGATATGGTCTTGACCACAACGTTTTTGTTAACATAAAAGTAACTTTGAAGTGTAGAGTAGAGAATCCTCAATTGATTTTTATTAAATTTCATCTTAAGTATAAATGACCCAGAAGAGTCAATGATGATAGACTTTATATGCAAATACCTCGAATGGGCTGAGATATTCAGGGTTTTTAGCTAGTCTTTTCTTCTCCGACCCCTTTACATATCCTTCTTGGCTGAAAGGAACATTTTGTTTTATTAATCTTGTAGTGTATCTACTAGCTAGATGCTTTATTCGCTTCATGATACTTTATTTGGCTGTCTATGGCCTTTCAAATATTTAGATCATATCATTTGTCAATAATAGATTGAATGTGAGATTTTGATGATCTTTAAACGGAATGACTGGGCCTTTCTGAGGATTTAATTCAAATGAAAGATGTAATAATAACAACTGAAATTTGAAAGAATGTAATGAATATAATTCAAACTCATTTTTTGGATAAGATACAAACCATTAATTGTAGGTTAAGTCTGTGCAAGTTATTCCTCAACAAATGAATTATTATGACTCATACGGGAATCATCAACTAAGGTGGTACATTGTAGCATGTCTCCTTCGCAATTTACCTTTAAAAAATAAAAAATAAAACTTATATAATCTTAAACATACCAACCTTCTAAATGCACACTCATTTATAGAATATGTTAGAACTTGACATAAATAAAATACTATGTACATATTATTATTATTTTTTTTTCTTTGCATATAATCTCTCTTTAATTGATATATAGCACTATTGCTAAGCTACAAGAATATGTATGAAAGCAAAGTTTCTAAATATGGCCACAATAATGTATTTTTAATTTAAGGATTTTAGCTTTTAAAGTGGAAAAATATGTGGGAGGATTTGTTAGTGCATATCTTAAGATATTGGCATATTCATGCAAGGTAGAGTTTAACAACAACAACAACAACAAACTGTTATCCCTGAACTTACTCATTAAATCCTTGAATACATTATTAATTATTATACATTATTAAAACCACACTTGAGAGCAGAAAACAAACTCTTTTTCTCTACTCAAAAATGAGTTAAAAGTAGGTATTTTTTTTTTACTTATTATATATTATTTTAATAAAATAATCTGATTAATTCATGTTAGTAGATATTTTGTAAATTCTACTTTAAGCATGTTGAAAAATACTGGTGCTATATAAAGAAAAAGGTCATATTTGAAAGGTCAATTCAGTGTCAAAATATGCTTCATAAATTAAGTACTAATTTGGCTCTATAATGATTATTAGCTAACCATAATTGAGGGAAAAGTTACATAGATACTTTAATCTATGAAAAAAATGTATTTATTCTATTTATAAAGTAAATGAATAAATTTTGGTCATTTCACATTTTTTTGCCTATTGTTCAAGAGTGTTTTCATGTTGATGGATATGCACTGAGTGAGTGTGTATATAAATTTCTTAGACACTAAGAGTGAGATTTTCTCGAAAATGTACCTCAATTTCTCTTCATTTTTTTTTATTTTTTTAAGTATGGACTCTTGAAATTGACATGAGGGCTCGTCCCTCTAATAAATAATCATAATTAAAATAATCATGCCAATTTTTTATCCACTGCAAAAGTAATTTTCTCAATTGCTGACTGTACAGTGTTTAGTACTTATAGAGACGTACAATATATTATGATTATGCAAATATAACTGTGTTTTTTTTTGGTCATAACAAAGGTTTGGTTGAAGAAGTCTTTATTTCATTTGAATAGATGGATGATGGAGATATTATTTATATGTCTACATTGTACATTTATATATATATATCCAAACCATTGTCACCATCCTCATCCTCACCATCAAAAAAAGTCGTGAAAATGCCATTAAAGATTCAACACATCCATGACAATAAGTAGAACCTATGGTATAATTTATATTATGACGTAAATTTGAATGTGCTCAGTACATGGAATGTATGTAGACATTATGTAACTCGTATCCTTGACATGAAGACATCCATGGATAATTTGTATAGATACTACATGTGTGTAATCATTGGTGAAACAAACTATATAGTCACTACTCTTCCTTCAAGGGTTTTTTTTTTTTTTTGGGGGGGGGGGGGGGGCTTACAAAAATATAATTTTATATGAAACAATAGTCAAATATAAAACCTTACAAACACTTTATTATTTTCATTAAAATATCTATACATGGATATATATGTACTTTATATAGGAACTTTAATGACTCTTTCAGAGTCCATTGAGTGTTGTAGATTAATTGCCTCACCCATTCTTTTTCCATCCTTTAACAAAAAAAAAAAACAAATTGGATTCTATTACCTATGTATAGTCAAATGAAATGTATTTGTAAATAAGTAATTGCATACATAGAGCAAATAAATAAGCAATTGGTAAGACAAGTGAGACGTCATCCTACCTCCCTCCATGACCCTTTCATTTGAACGTCTTATAAAGATACCCATGAATTTGCCCTTCCCATATTTCTGTGAAAGGATTGAGGATCTCTATCAACCACACATGGAAGGCCCCTCTTCTCCTCTATAATTAGATAGCTCCTACACTCGCTTACATATATATATATATATATATATATATACTCAGTATTTATGGGCCTTCATAATTTGAATTATAATGAAAATGAACTGGATAGTGTTTCCTGGATATTTAATATAGTACGTACAAAAGTTTAATAATACATATATTAGGAGTGGACGATTATGGATTTCAGAATAATTATGTATTCATTAAAAAAACAAAAAAAATCCTTAATTTTCAAAATATGCGTCTAACTAACATACTACTATATAAATGATTTGTTACCATGATACATACATACATACATACAAATATGAAAGAAATAATAAACTATAAGATGTATTAATCAATGTCTTTCTGTATCGTCATTACTCCTTCTTTGTAATGATATGAAGTTTTTACCTACGGCACGCAATGTCGTGTTTTCCATGTAACATATCTCTAACAGAACGAAATATTACACTCTACCTACATAATTGATTTTTCATTAAATACTACCTATGTATGTATGTATGTATAAATAGCAATGGATACTTTATAAATGAGAGTGAAATTCTGAGCTCATCTTCCTTACATTTTTATTTGTATACATACACACAATTGGTCACTTTCATTTTTCTTAAACCGATGTATAGTATAGAACTTTCTTTGTTTTTTCCATGAGGAAAATTGAAAGTCAATTAGTTTTCTTTTAAGTTTTTTTATTTTTTTTTTCAATACACTTTTTCTTTCAATAAGGTAAGTTTTGAATAAATTAAGGGGCTTCTTTTTCTCTATTTTTTTTCTTCTTCTCTCTCATCAATATATACTTAATTTATTTGGGTATTATTTAAAAAAAAACAAAAGTCTATGCAGATCCTACACGAATCACTTAATATTCAATTACCGTATACTAAATGGCCCTCATAATTGAAGTACAGAGAGGAGGCAGTAAGAAGAATGCAGGGATATTTACTATTTCCACATCCGTTGAGATTAATGTTAGACTATATATTATATATCCTTTAGAATCCTTTGATTCCATTAAAATTCTACATCCCTGATCCTTATCAATCTCTTTATCTATAGAGTGTTTTCACTCACGTCGTCGCAGATTACATAACAAATGTACAGAAACGCCATTCGGGGGCCCATAAATGTTAGTTGTTTACCTAGATATATGCAGAGCTATTAAAACAAAACGGACTCATTTGCAAAAAAATAAAAAAAAGCAATTATACCATTAAGAAAACGTTGTCCTATGGCTTTAAAAATGAAAAAAAAAAAACTAACCTCTTATAGTGAGCCCAACTTGCAGACAGCGGTATTTGAATAATTTGAATACACTTTATATCAAAGTGAGTTGATTTTTTTTGTTCCAGGACTCTCTTTTTTCCTTAATCAAAACAGAGTACGGATTGATTTTGTATTCTTTTATGCATTAGTAAACCTTGATTGTTTGGAGCGCCAAGATGCCAAAACTTCCAGAGTGATGATGTCTGTTGATTGTTGTTTTTTGTTTTTTTCCTCCTTATCAGCCTAATCTGAATAATATGATTGATTCATTTTATTTCTGACACTATTATGTAAAATACTTTTATGGAGAGGGAAAAACAGGTTGAAATGGATCATTCAGATCTAGAAGGATATGTATGTATTGATGTCGTAAAATGAATGCCCTTATGCAACTTTGTACAAACTTGTTTCAACATGTTGTTTACAAAGTATACATATATATACAACAACCGACGTAACAATACCTAAAAAAATCCGCCCAATAATTTCTCTAATAAAAAGAAAGGAAATCTCTTATTTCATGAAGTGTTATGTAATTGTCTAGAGAGAAGAAACTTAAGTCCTACATAGGACGATATATTTTGAGTATTACATATATACAAATATATGCGGATTTGAAGGGGCCTCAAAGTGCATCATCCATAATTAAATACTCAGCCATTGCTCAACACTTGTAGTTGCACGATATCCACCATTTGTTTTTGAAGGATAAAATACATACATTGAGTATTTAGTAGGTTTTTTTATGCCCATATAATCCATGCATTGATGGCCTTGACAGTGACAAGGCTTGGACATACAAAATATAATTATTAAATGACTATACATGTAGTAGGTACGTAATATGCACTTAAATAAGTATGTATTTGATTCCTCCTTTTCAGGAGAGTCTATCTAAGATTAATTTTGAAAGTAAGAGGTTCACATTTGATAATAATTTGATATTTAAGTATTTTGTTTTTGAGGCTTTAGTCCTGGACCAGAACTTGTTTTATTTTACACCCATTATAATTATGACGTATGTACCTAGTTTTGAGTACGTAGGAATGTACAACTCCAAATCCATTGTTTTTAGATGTGCAAAGGTTGTCCCATATAGACATATTCATATATACTAAAAAGAAAAGTAATTGGTACGCATGAAGCAAACTAAATAGAGGATATTGAGACCCTTTTACGTGACAAATTTATCAAAGACTCATAAATTACACTCTTTCTTCATCTTCCTCTTTCGATCCCTGTTTGTTTGTTTATTTATTTTTTCAAGGATGATCCTTAAATGAATAATAACAATAATAATTTAATCATAAACAAATCGAAGACAATGCTCCATATTTTTTTCCTTTTCTTCATGTGTGAATCATTTTTATTCTTCGATGACTTCCGAATGTGTTTTTTGTATTTGTTCTTGTTTATTTCTTCACAAATATTATCTTTGTTTCCTTAACAAACACACTTGGAGATATCTCCTTGTCTCTTTGATTTCCGTATTGGGGATATCCACAAGGATACAAAGGAAATATGTATATAGGAATGTAATTTGGTTCTGTAATAATAAACTAACACTGATTAGCAGTACACTTTATTGGCTACAAAGACCATAGTAAAAGGTGCTCTCAACAGTAATGAAGACATACAAAAACGTATTCAAACTTATCATCACTTTGTGACAAATATGTTTAAAAGAGCCCTTTAATAAGGATTGTCCTTTTTATTTTTTCATTAGTATGGCTATGCCTTACCTTAATACATCAAATGATGAAAATTATACATATATATATTGTTAATTTATCATGGGTTAAACAACAGTCACACAATACGGAACAGTTAGTTGCCCTCTCTACATATATCCTGGTCAAAACATTTATCTTTGAAGGTTTTGTAGGATCTTCAAAATTCATGTTTTATTTATTCATATATAGGAGAGTCTTGTAGCCAACTATATTTAATACTATATATATGATATGGGTGGCTCCATGGTAGATTATTTCCTGAATGACATCTAAGTCCTCATAAATGTACTCTTGTCTTATACATCAATTCTTTTGGAATTTTTTTAAAGGTCCTATAGGTGGGACTTTGTCATTTTGGTCCAAGTGACCGTTTGTACAAGAGATGTACTTTTGACTCTTTATCATCAAATGACGTGTTCTATCTATTTGTGAGGGACCAAAGATATTGATGATGATGATGATGCCATGAATACTTGTTTTCTGGGACTAAAGCGTGCAAATAAATCATACAACACTTGTAGCTAAGGTTTTTCTTCAGAACCTTATTCCACTAACAAGATAATTTATGTTGAATTTTTGATCAGCTGTCGATTTATCCATGATGATTGCCTTTTTTCAATATTAAGTCTCTTATTCAACTCTGAATATCCCTTTTATTAGATAAAGAGTGGTCCAGGTAATAATACCATGTGATTGGCCAACTAAAGAACGAATTTCAGAACTTTTTTCTTCTCTATTCTTTAAGAAAAACAAAGTAGACAAATAGAATAAATATCCTATTGCATAATAACAATTTGAATTAGAGTTCATACTTGTCATGACAAATGTTTAATAAATACCAAGCACGAGTATTCTCGTTTTATTTTATTATTCAGATCTTTATTTCATAGTACATTACTTCTGTAAAAAAAGTTAATAATCAAAGTGACTTATTTGATCAAACTTTGTATTCAAACAGCACCTTTTCTCTATGTACTTGCATATTTAATATTTATAAGGAGGTCTACAGAAAAAAAAATAATAGGCAAGCATGTATGTACCTATTGCAAAAGATCCATTACAGGCTTATTATCCATGCTGTCAAGTGAAGGGTCTTACCTATTGGAGAAACAATGAAATGATAGATATATGTAGTATTTTATATGCATGTTACATGAATGTAATTGAATCGTTGTTGTATGATTTAAACTTTAGTTTATTATTCTTGTTGTTGTTGTTATGATCATTATTTTCTCAACCACAACAACATGGGTACAACATACATATGTATGTAGTTAAAATCCCCATAAAAACCTACCTACCTACTTCACTCTGCCTATGAACATAGTGTATATGCTTCCATTCACATATTATATTATTATATATATGTAGTAGTCTGAGAGAGTTTTACTCGTTTCGTCATTGAAGCACGTAGAAAAGTTATTACTTTTCTCGTTGTTCTTAATAATACATACAGAATCTGGTTACTTAGAGCTACATGCGTTTTTTTTTTCATGAATGCTTTAAAAAGGTACAACATGGCTTATTTAAAGATGATAAATCATTAAATTTGTAGATGGATTGACATTCATTACCTACTGTTCATAAGGCATTGTTCTATCAAGCCAGAGAGAGAGGAGACCCATGGGAAAGGAATTAAAAAGAACATTCAACTAATAAAATCAGTTGAATATATAATAAAAAAATATGGTTTATCGGAAGCGGATATGAATATTTATAAAATTCAGTTAATCCACATATGCAAATATTCAATGATTCTTTTAGGAATGTTCATTCCATTGATACTTAAGTTCAATTTGAAATGAAACGTATGCAGAAAGGGAAAAAAGATACTCACATTTGAGTATCAAACTGAGGACGATAATATTACCTTCAGATCTCTCACGGATATGAATACTGCATTTAATACCAATGTATTTCTTTCCAAATATCCATGCCCCATTTTAACTGCTATCTTTATAAATTAAATTTATTCATTACCTCAAGACTTTAAAACCCACAAGTTTTTATGTGTCTTCACTCAGAGTTAGTTGACCTCAAGAAAGAGTCGTGGAAATGTCTTCTTGTTTATTTATTTTTATTTTATATATATATATATATATTTATTTATAAACTTACTCGGAGTTATTTTTAAAAGGTGATTACTTAGCATAAAAAAATACGTAAGGAAACGGAATTAAATAACAAAATATATGAGCTGTATATATATATATATATATATATATATATATATATATATATATATATATATATACATATCATAAATGACAACAAACCTCTCATTTCTCTTCAGTACTTTTTTGTATTTACGTATGTAGTTACTAATATGGTAATAAGTAGCTTATTAGAAAAGTGATGATTAAGTAATCATGGGATCATTACGAATCATTCTCAATAACGACGACGACCACCAGAATCATCTGTCATCATAAATTATAATCCACAGAGCCTCTCTCTTCTCCATCCCCTTCATCCGAATGTTTATTTCATCTTTTGAAGATGAGCCAACGTTTATTGATTTATGTTGTTTTTCTTAATGGTTGGTAATACATGGGTACAGATACGAACCAAGATCCTTATATTAATAATAAATATATGTATGTACACAAGACATGAATTTTAATGCTTTATTAGTGGAGTCTTATAAGTAAATATCAACATGTTTACCATGGATGGACAAAGCTAACCTGTGACTTAAAAGGAGCGTATTCATATGAGGCTTACTATTATTATTATGCAGGGTTTTTATATTCTCTAAATAAAGAATCATTCACTTGTTTTGCATAAATGTGAAGTATATAACAATTTTCGTTTTTTGTGAATAAAATCCCAAAGTGATAAAAAGTTTGCTCAAAGCATTTCGATACAATCTCAAACAGTCAATATAACCACAGGACCAATTAGTTAAACTTTTTGAAGTATTGCTAGACCTATGTATTTATAGCATGGCCTTATTCCACTAAAACGAAAATTTACTATGCATTACCAATTAATTATATTTCTGGGTAGTTATCAGTCTCGAAATTTCGACAACCCTTCCTAAAATTTAAGGATGGGTTTTTAGTTTAAGGTAAAAACCGTACCATGAAACAAACTATCCTCAATCACTCTTAGAGACCTCCAATGTTATAATCGTAAATACTCTACAAATGCCTAAATTATGGGGATGGAACGGATTTTATATCAGTTCAATGTTCAAAATATTGACTAAATTGCATTCAAAATATACATATGTACATATATTTTGTTAGCCAATAAATATTCGAATCCATGGCCCAACAGTTGTGACGTATTTATCTGATATTATAAATTTATCTTTTTTCTCTTTTTGGTAGGAAAGGTTGAGAGAGCATATTTTTTGAAGGGTTTCTCGTTTGTATCTCAAGGTTGAATATTTGTTTCAATTACAACTACGTACTAGGCTGTCATATTTTGATATACATACTATTAATTTGTCTTCATGTAAACAATGCAGGCATGGAGTTACATACGTTTGTAGATAATATGTAAATGTGTACTGTATCTTTTTTTTTTCTTTTTGTCTTGTTACAGTCAGTGAGTTCTTTACAACTTTATTTCCATTTTAAACATACTTTTTTTTTTTTTTGTAAAAGTTGAAGAAGATAAATTATAATCTTTTTTTATTATTATTTCTTTCTTTAAAAGAGCTAGACGACATAACTAACCAGCAACAGTTAGTATGATACCTACATATTCCTTTTTAAAAAGTGTAAGGGTTCATGATGAAACAAGACATTAAAGGTGCTAACAAAATTCTTACAAAACTATGAAAAATATGTAACAAAAAACCAAAAAAAACTTGCCATTAACATTTTTACTTTTTTTTTGTGTGTGTGTCAGACGTCTCTTTTTTTTCCTTCTTCTTCTTCATAATAATAATAAATCGTATTATTTTGTATATGTTCGCTCAAGACAATAAAAATCTAATGGCTCAAACTCCCCTCCTCATAAATATGATATATATGAGTCCATGGCAGATATCAGAAAAAACCAATAATGATATTATTATTATTATGTAATGATAGTTTTGTTTTTATAGTGGAAACCACATTCTTTGACAATATATATTTATATATCTTATACCTAAATACACAATATCTGAGACACCCTCAATGATGTCGTAATGACAAAGAGTTTTGCAAAAAAAAAAACCTATTTCGAAAAGCCCATTAATTTCTTTGAAAAAACATGTCCGCCTTGACTCAAAAGGTCAGAGCGCCATCAAGTAACTAACTAACTAACTCCCTGGATTCTCTTGCTACACTAACAAGGACTTACATAATCACGTCGGTTTCAAACTTGCATTTTTGTCTTCCTCTTCCCCATTTGGTGCCCCATTCTCTATGAGTGGTATTGATGTGTAAGATTTCCTTCCTTGTGAGAGATGATGCTATTATGTAATCATGATAATCTTGAAGAAAATAGGAATTTTCTCTTGTATATACATACATATATACATTTACTGGGAGGTAGAGCTCTTTTGTGCCTAGGCAGTAGCAACAGTCTTCTGCTTTGTGGCGGTTATTTTTTTTTTTTTTTTCGTTTTTGCAAAAATAACGTATAGTTACAAACCAATAATCTCTCTCTTTTTGTGCATATGTTTACAACCACGGATTTGATGCCTGGTCAAAAGTGCCTCATTTGTGTATCCATCAATTTTAAATATATGAATCCTATCAGTCATTTACTATTTTCTCTAAGTTGGTACCTACGTATTTTGAGTTCTTGAAGGTCGCATTGCTTTATTTTCTCAATTTCAAATAATATTTGGGATTTTTACCATTTGTCCATTCGTACAACACATTACTTCTTATAGTTTGATTTGAAACAATTAACGATACCTTTTTTAAAAAAACTCCTACCATGAATCAAAAATATTGCCCAAGAATGACCAACAAAACAAAAGTATCAAATCTCTCTCTAGTTACATACGTTTGCACTATGCAATATCAAACAAGCAGTGAGATTGTTACTTTGTCTCAATTTAGTAGACAAATTAACCTAGCATGTCGTTTCAAGGTCATGATAGTTGCTATTAAAGGTGCAGTTTCCATGCATGTGTGCCTCTACAGAAATATCTATACCTAAATATATATACACTGTTTTTTTATGGTATTATTATTTTCTACAATCACATATTTTTTTCTTATACATACATATTTAGAAACGTAATTATTCCATGTAAACCTTTTTTTGTTTGTGTGTATACTTTTGCAATATAATGAAGACATCTTCTTTTTTTTCTTTTTTTTTTTTGCACAGAATGATTGTATGTTCATAATTGCAATGAGATGAGCTTTAAATAGAAGTACACATATAATAATGTCATTATTTAAAAAAAAAAATTAACAAAGCAAGGATCGTTCATAATTAATATATAGATCCCGTCTACATATTTTATGTAGTTGTAAGATGAAGAGCAAATTAGTTTCGAAGATTCGGTTCGAACAGACTTCTTTTCCCAGCCTTTGTTTTTCACTTTATGAAGAAGAAGTTGAGATATTCTATATAGATTGCAATTTGCTTTCACAACTAGCTGCTTTGTGTACTCGTTACTTTGACTTTTAAAAATAAAAGGAAAACTCTTGCAAAAAGTGTAGCAGTGTATGTATAGGTCTGTCATGCTATCGCCAGTGAAGAAATATGAATGTTCCTATGAATTCATTATGATGAAAAAAGCTGAAAGGAAAATACATTGAATGCTTGATTAAATAAAAGGAACTTGTTGCGTATATACATATATTGACCCAATATATATGTGTACCCAATTATCGTTTCATTCCATGAACTGAAATGATTTCATTTCAGTCTCTGAGCCGTAAAGTACTATTTTATTGGTCTCATTTTAGTGAAATGAATCACTATAAATCACTTTGTGTAGCGTCATGGCAGCCATGTTTGTTGTTTATTATCAATCACAACACTAGTACCAATAGCACTAATTACTATAAATAGCATTATCCATCTCTAATTGATGGCATTTATCCCCTTTCGGACTCTCCTTGAGTGGAGTGGAATGTTTAGTTCCCAATAATAATTAGACGTCGACAACATAATGTATATTACCTAAAGCTTGATTATCATTAAAATAACTTTAGCCAATGAAGACTAGAGCCTTAAAGTTCCTTTGTACTTTTGAGAAAAAATATATAGATTATTCATAACATACAAGTGCAGATTTGATGCACTCATTTCGTAATTTTTCTTATTACGTAAGGTTTTTATTTTTTGAGTAGACCCATAATAAGGAGTATTTACATTGCATTCACATACTTGAAGAATATTCCAAGAGACTTTTACCATATTTGCTATTTACCATGGGTTTTTCATATGTATATATACTGTATAATACAAACTGCTGGACTGATATGACTAAAACATCTCCTATAGTACTTTCTAGAACTCCTGACAGTTGGGCTAATATGGCTACTTGCTGACCAGGAATGCTCCTCCTGGCCTGACTAATCATAGGGTATCATTCAACAATTATAGTTAGATGAATACACCATGTGTACATATATGAGAGATACCCTCATCGACAGTAAATGTAGTCTCTTTGGTCTGTGTCCTTCCCCCCCCCCCCTACCTGTTTTGAATAAATCCTTGGCAACGCCGGGACCCTTTGCTAGTAATATTTTATAATCATATTGATTTCGATTCCAGTTAGAATCTTTCAATTTATGTAAATACATTTGTTAAAAGACGAAAGGGTTTTAGTAACATATGTATCTACGAATAAGAATTTCCACATTCTTAATCGTTCCTGCTGTCGTTTCAATAAGACAAAGAATGAATCATATTTTAATACATGGGATTAAGGATATTTTAAAGCATAATTAGCTTTGATAGTGTACAAAGGTACATGAGTAGAATCATCAACAAAGGTGTGAATTAAAATCAAAGGTAACCAATAATGATCATTTTCCGAATCAATGTGTATGTACAATCTGATGAACCATTTGTCATCTCTTTAATCTGTATTCCCTTTTCTTTTTCAGTTGAATCACTCTCATGTCATAAATGTGGTAAATTATCAAACAGTGCACGATATGTCGAGGACTGCACTGGAGCCTCCACTGTGGAAGAATGTGCCTCAAATGAAGTGTGTGTCGTTTTTAAGCGACTCTACAAAAAGGGTTCCAATAGCGTTCGAGGATGCTTTAATAGGTCAGAGTCACTACCCGGGATAAAGGAGCTGGAACCAAGCTCTGACTGCCAATTTGTTCCTGAGCAACGATCCTCTGTGAAGGTATTTCGTTTATTTTTTTATTTTTTATGAGCTCATGTGCACATCTTACGCGATCCTTCATTTCATTTCTAAAGGCTTGTATGTGTAATTCAAACTTGTGTAACGACAAGGAGTATGATCTTCATAAGCAAAGAGCCAATCGTCTCTTTCGAAATCAAACGGATTCCTCATCCTCTCAGATAAAAACCAGAAAACGTGCTAAAGTTTCAAAGGATGATGATAAGGAAGACACAGCTACAAGTAGGGTTCAGGGAGTAGTGGGTTCAGGTTTGGGGGTTGAAGGGGTTTCTGGGGAGGAAGACGATTATTTTATAGAGGAAGATGGCGAATTATTTTTAGAAGATGAGGACCTCGGAGGCGAAATAATAAGTGAGGAAGATATTCAGGAGGAAGAAGAAGAAGAAGAAGAGGATGACTATGATGAGGCTTTGTATGATGACTTTGTGCATCATACTCAAAACATATCAAATCAATCAAATGTGGAGGCAAGAGTACCAAGACAGTCCAATGTTGGTAAGGGTGATCCTCTTAAGATATAATTATATTCATGAGAATGATTAGATAGACAAAATATGAGAGTTGAAGTGATTTTTGATGATGAAATAATGTGTAACATACATACACGCAGGGGCTGCCGAACAGTGCGCGGTCCCTGAAATGTGAATGCTGTTTGAGTGGGGTCATAGTATTGCATACTATTAGTATGTACTTCTTACCTTCATTTGAATGGATGGATTCATATGAGTTATGACGTTGAGCATCAATAACACATGTGCTATAAGAAAGTAGCTCCTTAACCCTATAATTTTTTCTTTAAATGTTGATAATCAAGAAATGTTTCTTATGCTAAAGGTAGAATAGAGTGCTATCAGTGCGGGAGTTTAAAAAAAGGAGACTCAGGACCCTGTGATTATTTTAAAACAAACGATCCCTCCATGAGATCAATTTGTAATTATGGCGAGGGCTGCTTACTCTATACTTGGATGAAATCCTCAGGTCAAAGAGGTAATTAGATTTTCTCACTTTTTGGAACAAAGACAAAAAAGATGTAAAGAGTCTTTTCCCTTTAAAATAAATATATAAAAGAGGTTCCATTTCATACTGTTCAGGAATGTACCGAGAGTGCTATCCCCTGGAAAAACTACTGGGTCCAACAGAGAAACCCATTGCTGTAACGCAGGATTGCTCCCTTCAGCCGACACAAAGAGACAAGAAAGCAGATATCCTTGCTTGTCTCTGCACAACCCCACTATGCAATGACGTTCCAAGCATGTCATCTGTAGAGGCTGGTAAATTTGTTATGTAAATGTTCCTTGAATGGGTGGGTCGGGTCGTCTCTTTCCTTGAATTCAAAGGCTATAAAGAGGGTTGTTGTCTTTGATAGAATCATATTGAGTACTTCATTCGTACTTCAGTATATACATACATATATAATATATATCTAAATAATATTTACCTCATAGATATATATATTAAAACACGATCAAAAGTCCTGTTTAGAAAGCACTCAGCACCATCAATGTCTATCTCTCTCTCTCTCTCAATGTGTTATTTGTGAATGTTCATTTGTTGATAAACATATTATCTACTATTTGTATGTATTATTAGGTTGTATGTAGAATATATGCATGTAACTGTACAAAGGTACTTTGTACATATGTTTGACATAATAATTACGCACATATATTCTATTTATGTCACATGTCTCTGTTGCTACTTTTTGTATTCATTTTATTTAGACTGATTGTGAGCGTTTTGAATGTTGATTCTGTTTAGATCGTAATTGAACTCGTATTTGTATTTTTGAATTTCTTTTCTTGAGGTGCGTTTCTTTGTTTTGTTTTTTTTCAGCAAAAAAGTCTACTAGACCGACACTTAAAAGACTTTCTCGTAGGCCCAGACGGGCAGAACTTGACGGAAAGACTTCATCCACGACTTCGACTAAAAAAATATCATCACTCAGAGAAAGACTTGCTATTTTTATGTCACAGTTTGGTAAGGGATTTATTAGATTGTACTTGTTTAATACGTAACTACGATAGGGGAATTCTCTCACTTCATCATTGTATTATCTTGGTATTTGAGAGACTCTTCTATGTAATGGGATTTCTGGGCCTTCACACATCTGACTTTTCCTCACCTTTTGTATATATTTATTTATTTATTTATGGATAATACCATTATGTAGTATTTGTGAACTATTCTCATCCATTCTGTTTGGTTTTAATTCTTTTCCATATTTTAATTCATATATTCGGTGCGTCAACACAAAGGCAATCTTGAGCAAAAATTACTTTATATTTAGGTCAATTTGAGGGCTTTATATGTACATACATATATAAACTCCTGGGGATAAATTGAAAGACTCTAAAAGTGTTAGCTATAGTCTAGAGCTTTTCTTTTAGTCTTTGTACTTAATTGGTAGTTGTAGCCTCTTTTCTATTGGAGGAAAAAGAATAAATTATAGATATAAAATCAATGGAGGAGCATTAATTAGTTGAAGAATGCTTATTTTTAAGAGAGAGAAAAAATATCCTGGCTTGCTTGCTTTTGTGTTGACGGACCGGCTATAACACACTGAATGACTTACATACCTACGTCTTATTATTTTTCTTTTATCTCTTTTTATAGGAGCTACGCCTAACTTTAATTTCAATCAACGTAAGACATCTTATTTTAAAAAAATACCTGACAGACACTTTGATTAAACGACTTTCTTTTTTTTTTTTTTATGTATATATTTTTTTTTTCTCCTGTCTATCCAATTGTCGACATTAACTGATTAGATGGACGAATTGACTGTAAATGGAGTGACTTCTCGCCTTGGTCAGACTGCTCACAATCCTGTAATGGAGGAGTTCAGTTTCGTGAAAGGAAAATTCTAATTCTTGCTCGACAAGGGGGCTCACCCTGTCGAGGAGAACGAAAAGAATCTCGAGTTTGTAGCACAAAACAATGCCCTCGTAAGACTCTTTACAAAAAAAATCCTTCTACTTTTTCTTTGCTTTCTTTTTTGTTTTTTTAAAATTAAATCATTAACTCTAGATACTTCATGCTCTTATCCTTTCCATGACGACCTTCCATATTTTCTATCTTTTTTCCTCATTTCTCTTCCTATTCTACTTTCTAATGATTTTACTCATTAATTAATTTGCTTTGTATTTTATTTTATTTTTATTTAGGTTTTTTATCATATACATACATATAATAATAATAATTCCATATTTTTTTACGACCCATAAAATCCTCAAACAAATTCCTCCTCCCTAGCAAAATTACATTTAACCCCCAAAATGTAATCGTAGACTTAGTTTAGTCATAGTTTTTTGGAGTGTTCTACCTATCTAGTTAGTCAGTTAGTTAGACTTAATAAAACCATTTATTATTTATCATACCTATAAGTAGTATTTCACCTATTTGTTTATTTACTTTTTTTGAGGAACACTTTCAATTCTCGCACAGTAGCCCCAACCTTATCTAATTACATCAATAAATACAAAAAAACTAAGCACTCAACCACTACTTCATAATGAATAACCATCCGTCGACCATTTTTTTTTCTCTTCTTCATTAGCTACATCTGCTCTCTATGGATTTATTGAATTTCGTAAGCAGTCATTGTATGAGAATTGTCAATGTTCTTTGAAAAAAAAAATCAAAATCATGATAATTAGTTTGTAGTTTGGTAGTTGATTTTTTATTTCATAATTAATTAATTAATTGTAGATATATGTAATTAAATGTAGTTTTGGTGTTTCTTTCTATTGTGGTTGGCTGATGGGTAATATTCTTTATGAAGTGGTCTATATAAAGCACTGACGATTTTGATTTGTATGTATGTTTTTATAGTAAGCAAGCAGAGGTCATTTGTACCAGCATAACTCCTTAGTTAGAAAGTAGATCTTGTCTAATGTCTCCATCTTAATAACCTTCACTACCACATACATAATCTGTAGATATTTATATAATCCTAGAATTCAGATACAATCACATCCATCAATTGGTTATCCATATCATTTATCATTATTATTATAGCGGACTTTGTGGGAGACGTTCCAGACGTTAACTGTCCCCTTGTCAACGTCATTGGAGCCACATATGCTAATTGTGATGGACGCTACAAGGTTACAAATAATAAAGTACCTTGGGCCCCTCAAAGACCCGTGTACAAACATACACGAAAGAATCGATACATATTTTGGAATGCTGGAGGCTTGGGTTGGTCTATTGGAAAGAGAGAGTATCTCAAAACTGGAAGTCATTGGCACAGAAGTACATGTCCCATCTGTAATCAAAGGATTTCCGATCGTGTCTCTTTTTATTTGTCTTTTTTTTTTGCTTCACTTGATACCTATCTTTTTTAAAATTCTATTTCAGTCAAAAATGTTTCGGAAATCTTTATTTTGCAGTCTATATATTGTTCGTCCATTGTCTTTACACATTTTTTTTTTTGTTCCTTCTTCTACCCTCTATCTATCGTCATTCAACGAATAATAATAGGTGGTCTAGATACAGATGAGCCCTGGGAAGGAAAATGGGAAGAAGGCGTTCGAGTCGAATGTGTGGGTGGATCCAAAAAAACGCAGAGTTCTGCTTCCACTTCTGATGATACAGGTTGATTTCAAATCTGTCAATCTCTCTCTCTCTTTTTCTTTTTTTCTTTGTCTCTTCTTTCACTTTTTCTGTGCCTTTTTTATTATGTTGTGTTTTTTTGTGAATATTGTTGCATCAAAAAAAAAAAAAAAAAAAAACTCTAACCCTCTTCTTTCATATCTTTTTTTCATTTTTTCTTCTTATTCAAGGATAATTTTATCATCTATCCCCTTCTAAATGTGTAGAGCACTTCCCTAATTCAGATATTTGTTCTGTCTTCATATCTATGTAGGTTCTGTGGATTGTTTATGGAGCAGCTATGGTCAATGGAGTCGCTGCTCCGTGTCCTGTGGAACAGGGACTCAACAAAGAAAACGAATGGTTCTCCAACCTGCAACCAATGGTGGACAGCCTTGTACTGGTAATGCAGTTGAGAGTCGACGATGTAATGCGGGAACCACATGTCCAGGTAATTAGTATGAGTGTTAGGATATTTCTGCTAGTATTCTACATAAGTGCATTTCAACTCAAACTAGTGAATTGTGAGTGGTCCAATTTCGGTCGATGGTCTTCTTGCTCTGCTACTTGTGGAGGCGGAAGACAAACGCGTCGTCGTAATATCCGCAGAAGAGCTTCTGGAGGTGGTCGACCCTGTTCTGGTGAAAAGGAAGAGACACGACGATGTAGCACGAATCCATGTTCAAGTAAGACATCCCTACCTTTGTATCCTCCGTCCTGGATACTCCATCATTAATAATTAATTATCATAATCTTAATAATGATTGCAAATTGTAAATTATGAGCAAACTAACAACTTTTAAAATTATATTTTCATCACGACGATGACTCTGAGTCAGGGTCGTTCTGTACATACAGTGTATCATAGCTTTTAAATCCATACTTCACTCACTACTACGTATATATATATATTTCATCAACATTTGCTACGTCATATGTAGAGCATCATTCCTTTCCTTATTGCATAGTACATTGACACTCTATGCAGTAAGTATGGAACCATAGAGCTCAAGTAATCTTTTGGTTTTTTTTTTTTTTAATGTTACATGCCTACAACATGTGGTATGGTTCATATACATACATATTTACAACCATGCATTGATATGATAAATTCATTTTCAATTTAAATGTATTGATTCATAACTTTCCTATTTCCTTCCATTTTTTTCCTTCAATTAAAACAAACAACTTGTAGTTAGTTGTGGGTGGTCAGATTTTACACCTTGGAGTGTATGTAGTGCGACCTGCGGCTCTGGCACTCAAAGAAGATTTAGAACTGTTATTCAACAACCGATTGGTGGTGGGGAACCATGTAATCCAAACGATGCTTTCATGACACGGACTTGTGAGAACCAAGAGCCATGTCCCGCAACAACGACGATAGTGACATCAACTACTACTACAACAACAACCACGACGACAACAACAACAACAACTACTACTACTACAACGACAACAACAACAACAACAAGTACTACTACTACAACCTCCGTTCCCTCCACCTCCTTCTCCACTACTATCACTACCCTCACACCACCCACACTTTCCCCTAATGACATATTTGCGGGCACTCAAAACCTCTCTTTTGCTGATTTACTTTTTCAAGGATTTGAGGAACAAACAGAGAGTCGCAACTCTCAAGACTCTGACAATTCTATTTCTTCCTCTTTCTCTACTCCCACTACTACTACTACTTTCACCACACTTTCCACTACTCTTTTCCCTTCTTCCACAACAACAACAACAGAAACTATAACGACCACAACCACTACAACAACCACAACTAGTACTACTACAAGTACAACCACTACTTCAACCACAACCCCTACTACCACTTCTACTACTACTACCACGACAACAACTACCACTAATACTCCAATAAGAAATGAGGTGAATGCAGCCCTCAAGAATCAGCCCTCTGATGATGATGATGACCTCTCAACAACAAAACATTCGAGTGAGTAACACCAATTCAATCTAAACAAACCAAAAATTTAGTGTTGAAAGTCGGCAAGTAAGAGGTAAGGGCTTAAATGGGAAACCCTTGGACCCTTATACATGAGCGGCTATACTATCTACAATCGTTTATAATTTGTTATAAAATTTCAAATGAAAAAAAATTGTCACAAAATAGACAAAATTTTGTGGGGAAAGGACTTCTTATTTTAATAAAACAGAGACGGTCTTTGTGTTAAAATAGCAAAAAGAAAGGCAAAAGAAACAGTCTCATTTTTAAAGACACAAACATCATCAATTAATTTGTAGTGACATAAGTAATGATGTGAAAAAAGAGAGATTCCCAGCTTGCATCGATCATTTCAAAATTTTGGTACTTTTTAAATTATATTATTTTCACATTTTCAATTACTTGGATATTTTGTCACTGCGTATAAAATAAGAAAAATA
Organism: Lepeophtheirus nordmannii; assembly: GCA_963680855.1. NCBI lineage: Eukaryota > Metazoa > Arthropoda > Copepoda > Siphonostomatoida > Caligidae > Lepeophtheirus > Lepeophtheirus nordmannii. Next base: position 9,402,056 of record OY804519.1, read on the forward strand.
TTATGGGATATTTATTTTCTATAATAACAACTGAACGACTTTCAACACTAAAAAAGTCAAAAAAAAAAAACTTTTCGGCGAAGCAATTGAAGGCCACCAAAGTGTATTTATTTCTTAACTTTTTTCTTTTACCCCTCTCCCAAGTAGTAGCCTCAACCTTTTTCTCATCCTTCTGAACCCATTCTCCTCTTTCACTTCAATTTATATATATATATACATATGTACATATTTACATACCTCAATGGTATACTCCACATAACCAAATCATTCATTTGTTGTTTGTCTCTGTCTCTCTAATAATAATCATAATAATTAATCCTAGCTCTATGTCTTATAAAGCCACAGCATGGGTGACAATTTTAATTAATTGCTTATAAATACTTTTTTGTTTTCGTTTTCGTGTACATATACATATATGTACATACTATTTCATGTCAATTTTGTGTTTTATAATATAATCAAACATGTATAAATATGCTAACGCTAAAAACAGGATCCTCAGTCAAAAGAGTACAGGATTGTCAATGGTCCGACTATGAGACTTGGTCAGAGTGTAGCAAGCCTTGCGGCGTAGGAGTTCAGTATAGAAATCGATCCATCATTCATCCGCCAAGAAATGGGGGCAAGGAATGTCCAGGAAGAGCATTTCAGTCTCGCATATGCAATCGACATACGTGTGGCTCAGGTCTGTAGATTACACAAACATACAAACAAACAAAGCGACGACGAACGGACATTTAATTTTGATAATAAATAAAATAAAAAAATACTAAATAAACTGAGGACAAAAAACTACAACCACAACATACAACCATCTCTTCTCTCTCATAGGATATTTGTACATTCATTCATTATTCCCGTATAATTAGATTGCTAGCCAATTGATAATAATGATAATAATAATAATTGCTTGATGGTGAAAAGGCGGTGATGGGTGAGCCTGTACATACTTAATACCTTGTTCTATTTTAATTTTATATACATATTTAATTGTACATTTTTAAGCTAACACCATTCTTTATAAACGTGTCTTTTATTCCATCTTTTATGTGTGTTTTTTTAATAATTAATTATTATTGAATATGTATTTACATATTTTTATTCCTTATTCAGTTCATAATAATGATTGATTCACACTTCTTTACGTTTACATTCTCCAACTTCTCTTTATATACACAAATCTATAATTTGGTTTGAAAATCAAACAAACAAACAAACAAAGAGACTAAAGTACTCTAAAACTTATTAATCTATTCCTTTTCTATTTGAGGAACAGACCAATGCTGTGAGCGTGTTATGGTCAAGGCAAATGGAAACGCTAAATTAGATCAGAGTTTGTATTTAGGGGCTTACAATAAAATATCCGATAGGTATAATGGAAGGTTTGCCTATGAAAGAGAGGGTCGAGAACAATTGTACATTTACTTCTTTAAAAGTCAAGTATGTGCTTCAAAATGAAGGCTTTTTTTGATCTAACTAATGATTTCATTCCTTTTTCTTTTGTTTTTTTTCTCTTTTGCTCTAAATCAGGCGGATAATTTGAATTTGTGGGTTATTGGACCTGAATTAGGGCAATTCATTGCTGGAATACGTAATGACGGCGTAGAAACTTGTATTCATAAAACTGCTCAAGAGTGGAAATATGCTTCGAGAGCAGGAGTTTGGAAAGACGATGATCCCACACTTACGGTCGAGTGTTTCAATGGAGAAAGTAATCTATGCTTAAATGAACTTTAAGTTGTGAGTTATTCTGTCTTTTTTTTTCCCTTAGCCTCAACAAACTCCAATTCCAATTTTGGAAATCGTCAGCAAACGACACGAACAACCACGGTCTCTACTACTACTACCACAGAGCTATCCGTCATTCGTAATCGCCCTCAAAGAGGTAAAAGCGCTAAAGCCTTCTACAATAATAGCTGATATAAATATGAATATCTTTTATTCTGTATAGTCAACTGTGAATGGAGTCGATACGGAGAATGGAGTACCTGTTCCAAATCTTGTGGAAGAGGAATTCAATTTAGAACTCGAAGAGTCTCAGTTACTCCCAAAAATGGAGGCTCCAATTGTGTTGGATCTAACAAAGATACTCGATCCTGTAATGTCAAATCATGTAGTCTATTTACAACCACGACTCGACTTCCAACAACTACTACGAGACGACCTGTGATTAAAGCAAAGCCCATTGATCCCAATCGCCGTGTGAAATGCTTTGCATGTGGAAGTCTCTTTTCAACAGATGCTCCTGAGTGTGACAAATTTGATGTTTCTGATTCTAAACAACAGACCACTTGTGATCGGGGAGAGGCTTGTCTCTGGTACTCTTATCAAAAATCTGCAGGAGATGTCGCAATTATTCGTGAATGCTTCTCCACCTCAATTCTTCTGGGAAGTATTGAGAATCCTATTTCTCCAAGTCATGAATGTGTTCCTAGACCCGTTGAAAATGATGATTCCATCATGGCATGTATCTGTGCCACAGATTACTGCAATGGCTACGATGGAGGAAGTCCAGTTAATCTCAGAACCACTACCACTCCTACTCCTTTGAGATTGCCACAATCTCAAACTGAGAGACCAAGGAGTCAAGTTGGAAGACCTCAAGCACCATCTCCAAATGATTTTAACAGAAACGCAGTCAGACCAAGTGGAGGAAAGGGTATGTAATATTGAATTTAAAGAAAGATGTGTGCTGATCTTCCATCCAACTTGGAAGAACTGTTTGTATTACATAATTCTTACTTACTCACTTACTTTTCGAAAAAATAATAACATCGCCCTTATATTTGTATTATGGGTATATAGTTCTCTGTCATCAATGTGGAAGCTTATTCTCTGGAAGTGGCAATCCACCTTGTGAAGATGGTAATGCCGGAAAAACTGAGTTTTGTAAGGAAGGAGAAGCTTGTCTATGGTACTCTTGGAGGAAATCGAATATTGAAACCTCAATTATAAGAGAATGTTTTTCCAAGTCTATCCTTCTTGGTTCCATTGATAAGCCTCTGCAATTAAGACGTGAATGTGTTCCACAAGACATATCCGAAACTCGAGGTTCAAATATTTTTGCTTGTCTTTGTGACACTGACAAATGTAATGCAAATGGGGAAAGAAGTCTGGAATCAGATAACAATAACTTTGCACAAGTCAATCAAAAAAAGAACAATAACAGAAATAATAACAACAACAGGCAAACCAGTCGACGCCCCACAACTACTCGAAGGCCCAACTTTTCTCAAACAACTCAATCCACTCAGTTTAGAAATCCCTCAACGCCTCCTCCTTCCAGATCCCAAAACACCTTCTCAGGTATGGACTTTCAGGCTCTAATCCATGATTTCAAAAATTAACTTCTTCATATTATTTCATACAAAAAATTAGGAGGACCAGGGCTTCAATGCTATAGTTGTGGAAGTTTGTTGAACCCTAATGCCAAATGTGACAAATTTAACCCAACGGATCCAACACAAATTCAAACATGCAAAGAAGGAGAAGCCTGCCTGCTTTACAAATGGAAAAAGTCATCTGTAGAAACAGGTTCGGCAAAGTCTTTTTACATATTGTCTCTCTCATGTAATTCTCCTGATTCTCCTTTTAGCCATACTCAGAGAATGTTTCTCAAAGAACGTTTTGTTGGGATCATTTGAGAATCCTCTATTACCCACAACGGGTTGCAATATTCGTGATATATCCGAACCTCAATCCTCATCCATTGAGGCTTGTCTTTGCACAACAGACTTTTGTAATGATGATTTAGGTCGTAGTCCAGGAGGTGAAGTCACTTCTCAGATTCAAGAAAGACAAACAACCAGAAGTCGATTCACGGACACCACTACCACTCCCGCTCGAAGTCGATTCTCTGACACCACAAAATCTGCCAATTTCTTTGAACGAACAACGAAATCCTCCACTTTTTTTGATCAAAAGAGTAGGGCCAGTACCCCTGGTTTCCGACCCAACTTTAATGATCTCCCTGATAAGCTGGAATTCAATAGGAATGATAACTTTAGAAGTAGGTTGCAAGTTCCTCAGTTTCGTATTTGCCAATTTTTACACTTTTTTTATAGAAACAAGTTGTCCACGAGGCTACACACTCACTTCCACTGGATGTTACCAGATATCTAATCGACGAATGGGATGGATTGAAGCTAAAAAGTTATGCGAGTCTGAAAACGGAAATCTATTAGCCATCGATAATGAAGAGGAACGACAGGCCATACTTGAACTCATTTCCGAGTCTTCTCCTCGCACTCGATTCGAATTTTGGCTCGGAGGAAATGATATCGAAATTGAGAACCGTTGGGTTTGGACAGGCTTTGGAAATACGATATTAGTACCAGACTTTGGATGGTTGGATCGACCTGTTCCTTCAGTGGAAGAAAATTGTTTAACCTGGAGTATTACCCTTGCAAGAAAGGGATCAAGGAGGAGATCTAGTGAGGGATGGCATTCAGACTCTTGCTGTAACGCCATTAAATATATTTGCGAGCTCAAATAAGCCTTTTTATAAGAAAAAAAAAAAAAAGATTGCGGACTTTTCACGGGTGATCTCTTTATTCAGAATTATTACTATTAATATTATCATACCTACTTCAGATTATTATTTTTTTTCTTATTATTATTATTATTATTATTTTTGTACTTGTTGCATATCTCAGCTGTCATGGTGATGGATGGGTTTAAAAAAAAAGTTATACTGAATATGTATACTATGCGTAATTATTGTGAAGAAACAAATCCTTATGAAATCTCGTTTGGATGATTGAATCCATGTTTTGTCTCCTCCTTTTTCGTTACTACATTCATAATATTTAATCATCTTTTTATTATTTTGCTGCAAAAGACATTTTTTTAAAAACTTGCCATAAACTAAGTTGTACAATTATTGCATTCTCTGCATACATAATAATACTTGCCAAAATTTTATTTTTCATTATAACTGCCTCTTTTTTGTACATAATTTAAATATACATTTCTTATATATTTTTATATCAACATATAATTATGTGTTTGTATTACTTGAATAGAAAATTTTTATGACTATGTACAACTGTATTTATGTCTTTCGTTTTAATACTCTAGTAGGGAATAGTAGGAAGGTATTTGCAAAATTACAAAAAAAAAAAAGTGGAAAAAGAAGCCCATACGATCCACTTTTGCCTCAATTTACTTGGCTATGACTCGACTTTTTTATTGTTAGGTGACGCGATAGGTACAATGAATGTGTTAGTTTATTAATAAAATACTTGAATGACCTAATAGATTTGTTAAATCCCATATAGATGGATTTTAACATATTACTAGCTTATTACAACATCCAATAAGCAGGCTTTATTATTACATTCAATCAATCTTTGAAAATTTTCATATTGAGAAGAAGTAGATTTTATACATTGAAATGTATTATCTTTCTATAGTAGGAACTAGATTTAAGGTGGATATTAAGCTGAAAATTAGAACTAAATATAAAAGACTCCTCAAAACTCTTTTTCAGGTATAAATTACACCTGCTAGTTCAAACAGTTTAATATCTACTTGTCAAACAGTTTCATTTAAGTACAAAGTTATGTATAAATACGAATTTTGATGGAATTAACCCAATTGAAAGAAATTGCTGAATAAAGATATTTAAAAATGTAGTCATAATGTCAAAAAATAAAATGTCAGTCACAAACGTGTCAACTTAAACTAGCAACGTGTATGGTTACGAAATCTACTTATTATTTTAAAAAATGTAAGATCATATTATGATTCGTCCTTTGTCATTTAGTCCATAAAATTGCACAGAGCCCACCAAAAAAAAAAATCAAATCCATATATGAAGAAAATTTTTTTGCATTTAATCTTCTTATTTATTTGAATACCTAGGAACAATTCCTCATAGTAAAACCTCAATAGATCTCTACTGAGTAAAAACTAACATCTCATCGATAAAATAGATCCTAAAAAAATCATATTATTTTTTTACAAAAAAGAAGGAATTTTATTGAATAATTCAAAAATAGAAAAAATATTGAGTAATAACAATAATAAGTTAAAAATAAAATAGACAATTTTTTCATTTACTCTTTAACAGTACATTTTATGCTTAATTTAAAGCCTACAAAAATATGTGCTTATTTGTTCATTTTATTCATGCGTAACAATGTACATATTGTTAACCCATTAAACGTAAATACTCATATATAATTTAAATGAGAGGTATTTAGTTGTTCGATCGTAGATTGCCTAATATATAGTTTTACTTAAGGGTTAAAACGAATTGATGTTCATTCCAACAATTCTTCAAAAATATCATGAATTGCTCCAAAGTTGAAAGAGGTTTAATAACAGTATAGTTAAAGATCTTTCTAAATAAAGAGTGGGTTTCGGTGAGTTTATAAAATCTTTCTTATATCATATCCATACGAAAGAAAATCGGAAGGTCTTTGAATGAGCAAATGGTATAGAGTGTTTTCACGTGATATCATTATTGTGGAAGTAGCGCATCTTTGCTAGTCCCTAATCGATCCAAATCAAACTGAATTGTTAAAATATAGCCATTTCATTGAGATTATTACTACATATTATTAATTTGATACTTTGGTATTCAGTCTTATTTCATTTTGGAAGCCATGTGAAGAATTTTCCTTAAGCATTTGTTTTGGAAATTTGTTCATTTTATTTCAAAAATATATGAACGATATACCTCGAACGTGAGGTTCCTTTGAGCTCATGTTGCAATCAGTGAGATCTATAATAATACTTTATAGCTTAAAAAACATATATAATAACATTTTAAAAATCTGTTTAAGCTTAAAGTAAGGACATATTAGTATTAACAGAGGTACATAATCACCATCTGCCTTCTCTTTTAATAAAACTATTACTAATATATATTTGCACAAAATTTCAGAATAATATTTACATGTCTTTTAGTATAATTAATTCATTTAAGAGGAATATATAATGAATTATTAATTGTACATGTGTTATTCCATATATTTTTAAAAAATATTATTGGGAGTTACCCTTTCATAGAAATAACGGAATAAAACCTGTTCAAAAACCACTCAACCTTACATTTTATATATAGTCTTCCATAGTAATAATGTATTGTAAAATTATTCTTAATGATGATCCTAATATTATGGATGGTGTGAAATTTGACATTTGACACAAAGACACCCCTCAGTAATTCTTGGCAGTATTCAAACCCTCTCTTAAACATTCATTGGATTCTATAGAATGTGTTAAAATGCATACAATCAAACCCATATATTTAGAAAAGATCAAATTATTGATAACTTTTTTTAAAAAAAGAGTAAATTATATTTGTTATTATTATTTCTTGGCTTGATTGCTCTTGCTCCAATTCCATGGATGATTCCTAGCTACGTTCTTCTACTACTAGATACAAATCTTTAATTAAAGAAGATGAAGGGGGGAGGGGGGAAAATACAGAGTTTAATAAAGTATATAAAGAAATGAATCCAATGTGTGTGAAGGAATCTTTCCTTCAATATATGTAGTATGCACATATGTTGAATCGTACAACACCTATTGGTTTGCATTTTATGCATCGTTCATTTAATGAAAAGGATGCCAAATGCTATGAAGGATTTGATTTGCAACAAACGCACCTTATGAGTAGTGAATGTTATTAATATCAAGGCTAAATTAAGAGCTTAAATACAGATAAATAAATGAAATTAGGGAAATGATTTTTAAAAAAAAAATTTTTAACCGTAAACAGAAGCTCCATGTATAAACCATCATCATCATATACGTCAGTATCAAGGATGTGTCGAATACTCCCATTTGTACATATTTACAAATCATCTGTATCTGATAAATATTTGTTTCCAGACACTGGAATTTGCAAAGTTTTATAATCGTATCTACATATGCCCATTTACATCTGTGTATTTGCATTTTGAGAATGTCGATACATCACATGTACATACATGCTATGTACAAATCACAAACCTCATGAACGGAATTGAATTAATTACCGTTTGAGATGTAAAAACATTTTGATATGACGAAGTGTTGTTAAATATAACAACATATTTTATACTATTACTTTGGTTAACCAAAAATCCATTTGACCAATGTTTTAATTAACCTTAATCAATTGAATTATTTTTTTTTTAAATCACGTAAAAAAAACCTCTAACAACTACTTGGGACCATCAATTATATATACCCGTGAGTGGCACTCCTTAGCAATTGCATCCTATGCTTTGCACTGTCTCTTATTTCATTCAATTGTCGGGAAACAACATTTATCATAATATTTTGTTACTCAATAGCAGTGATTGTGAAAAGGATTGAATGTTTTTCATCCGACAGCAAGTCTTGGTCCTCATTGCGTTCCTTTTCATTTTTTTTTTATTGTCTATTGACTTTTCCATTCAAATGAGCAGCAATATTGTACGACATCCATTGAAATAGGCCCATTTTGCATGAATATATACCCCTTATGTAGTTATATTGCGTACAAAGCTATTGTAGTTGCCATTTTTTATGAGCACGAGTTACATGTCTCCACATTTCGAGTCCGAGTCTAGTATGAAATTGCAAATTAATCATGAGGCTTAAAAGTTCAAATTTCTTCATCATCACTCCTCAAACTCAATCATACATAAACATAAACGATCCTTGAATAAAAATAATCATCATTTGAAATATATTATATAAATGAGGATCAGGTCTTATTTAAATCTTTTAACTTTGTGATTGATTCGAGTTTGAAATCGAAGTTTAATGAGTCTTAATCACAACTCAAGGCCCGATCTACATAATATAGATAAAACTACTTTTAAAACGACAATAATCAATAACAGATCTTTACTTTAAGGGATCGCCTAAAAATGAAAAATATGCATGGAAATCTCTCAAAGAAGAATCTTTTGACCGATAAATCATGACGTAAGAATCACAGTATGAGTAAGTCATTGCATACTTTTAAAATGGTTAATTTTTCAGTCATTAGGACATCTTAGATACGCCTAATATCCTATTATATTATAGGAACATGGTGCTCAAATGTTCAAATGAAGAACTATTCTTCGTGCACTCGTTTACTGACTTGTATATTAAGAGTTTAAAATGTCATATTACAAATGAGTTATGGGTATTTAGGTATGACGTTCAAAAATTTAAAATATATGAGTCTCGCCCTGTCAAACCGAGGTACTCACGACGAGCTTTTTATGAAAAATAATTCTACTTTAATGTATTATCCCTGTAGCTATTTTTATCAATTGATTATCTGATTTAAAGCAGCTGACACTACGCTTTATGTACTCAAAAATGGATTTATTATGGTTTATGATTTTGATAAATTAATAATAAATTAAATCAAGGATTGGACGCCCCTTTTTTGAATCTATCAATACTATACAAGTACTAACTACGTATTGATGTGTATATTAGTAAAATTAATCAATGTATTATAGTACGTCTAAATGATAACTCTGCCCAAAATTCAAAAGTTGGCAACAAGAAAAATACAAAAAACTAGCTACCATATGTTTTAACAAATTTTTCCTTTCCCTTTTGATAGTCGAGGTTGTGAGTGCACAAAAAAGCTCGACGTAAACATCTCCTCATCAATCTTATCAATATTATTAAATCTAAAAGCAGGGGTGCAGATATGATGGGGGGGGGGGGGGTGAATCTATAAATTTACAGCTTTGGGAGGTATCATTCAATGTTCATAAATATCCATGTTTTAAAGCAGGAGTTTTCAAAATTTGTGTGTGAGAGAGCTCCCCCTGGATAATAAATATGCCCCCTTCATATGTATACTGTAGAACTTTCATGCCCTCCAGTTTGAAAACTACTGCATTAAAGTATTTATATGATCTTTAATCACCACACTCATGCATGTAAATTAGATGTAATTTATAAGTTGTACAATTATTCTTAAGTCAAGTCATGTCCTCTTTATTTTATTTTTGTAAGGGTTTAAAATAGAAGAAGTGTGTATCAGAGGTAAGGGTTAGAAGTCCATACATCCCTAGTAGACCTTTATACCTGAGATACGAGTCTATAACTATAGTGATTGTGTGACATTTGGTTTGTACACATAGTAATTGACATGAGTGACCGTATTCAATAAATGGATAATGTTTTGATTACTTGATGGCAAGTATATTGGCTTGAATCTCTCTAGGAATAGCAACCAGTCTACACTTTGAGTACTGATCCGTAACTACCTCGGCTCATCAGTAGGGACAATTATACAAGCATACATTTTTATTATGCTACTCTTTAATGTTCATGCTACAAGTGACTGACTACTCTCCTCCCCCCCCCCCCCGCCACCTGCCCCACCCCTACTGACTATGAATCATTTATCTTCCTTTGACTAAACACGTTAATCATTGCCATCGAAAAATAAGTAATTGACAAGCAAAAAGCATTAGGAACACTTCTTTAAAACGGATTTTGTTCATGATACAAATTATGAATATGTATGTACACTACTTAGCAAGTCCATTTTTTTTTTTTTTTTGAATATTTTTCACATATTTTTGAATGCTAACAGTTGGCCAATTCTAAATTTGCCATAAGGAGGTATTTGAGACTTTCACTGTTTGTGAAGGTACTCTTTGCTTAGAGAATATCAGAGTTTTTCCAACAAAGAAGCAGCTCAACTGAGTCTATCATTAAATAATATTATATATTAAATATGAAAACATGTGTATATTCAAACCCCATATTCCAATATTATCAGTGATTACATATATATAGGAATATATGTATTTAACCCCATAATAGCGTTAGCTTTAGGAGAATGCTGAGTTTGAGTATGATTTGACATTAATAAACAGATGAATTCTATATCATTTGTAGAGTCTTACTATAAATGCTATAAATATATGTTATAAATACGAAAGGATCCATAACTAAAAATGTTCCAATGAATGCATTAGAATTTATCACGTAATAAACATCTCAATCTAATGCATATTCCTTTAAATGATGTGTGTGTATATATGTATAAACTATAAGCAGCATGTGTATGCAGACACGTATGTATCTAGTTATATATGTATGGTATAGCATTGAGGCCCTTAAATATGAGACCCTAGATAGAGTTTATAAATGGATATCAGTTCACATCATATCTGCCTTTTTCTACGATACTGATGTAAATTACAGTAATTAATTATTCCTCCCTCCATGTGGGAACGACTAGAGAAATCGACATGACAATGAATGGTCAAAGAACCCTCACTCTTTAATTATTTATTTCTTCTCATAATGCACACTTTTAATTAATTTTACAGCAAAGTACATAATACTGTTAATTAGTTACATACAGTCAGAGTGTGTGTATGTATTTATGCTATATCTACATCCAAGGCTTTACTTTTGCGTGAGAGTGAACACAAATTATACATACGAGTGCATATTTGTATACTTTAATGTCTAATGGAAACGTAATTATACTTATTAAAATAATTATCATAAAGAAGTATACGGAGATTGAATATGTACAGAGATTCAATATTTTACTAAGTACCCTAGTGAATCTCGTTGCTTTGATCTCAAGTAGACGGGCTTTGTAGCCCGTTCATTCCTTCATTTATGTAATGAAAAGTGTGCGTTCAGCCTCTCATTCGTTCATTTTTTCCGTTTAGTAACCCCCCATAAATAGTTATAAGCAGCCATTGACGTTCAGTAGGAATGATTTTTTTTCTGTCGAGGCACTCAAAAATGAACATCGTTCATCTTCTGCTTCATCTTTCGTAGTCTTTATTAGTCTCATCACATCATATGACTATGGTTACAAAAGGTTAGCAGAATTCAATGAGGTTTATAGTATAGATATTACAGATACTTGAAGGATCTTATTCAAATTTTGGGTTTCCTTTTTAGATATGGATGTAGAAATACTGATTCTGTATTTACAGTACTATAATACTGTTAAACAGTGACAATGGTATAAGAGCCTATCTACATTTATAGTCTTCAAAAAAATAAAAGATAAAAAAAGAGAATATAATGTCAATTAATTTGTATATTTCTGAAGAAGAAAAAGCAGCTACTACAGATGAGTAAATGAAGACGTTTTAAAGATGTATCAGAATCACCAAACTTTAAATTATGAATTTGCAAACACGGACACCAATGAAACTACTCTGTTTTTTGGTTTTTTAATCTTATAAATAACAAGATGCAGACCCCATTTTGTTGTCACACAATACAAATCTGTTTCACAAAAATTCTTAGCTGTAAGTCAAAACAATAATATTTCCAAAACATCAACTGCTCCTATAACCTTTTTTTTCGTCAACTGTTGATTTGAAACTCTTCTCCCTCATTAGTGTTCTCAACGTTTATTTATGTAACGAGAATACGCCAACAGGTGGCGTAATCGTTTAACTAGCAGTTAATTTTCAATCATTTTTTTGTTGTTTTGTTTTGAGAGAAAGGTTGAGAGATGGAATGAAAATCGCTATGACGTCACACATAGCATATAAAAGATAAACAAATTAGCAAAACGAATAGCCATAGACCTTTTAATTAAGCCATTAAAATATGATCATAAGCTCCTGTTATTTATGTTTGAAGCTACTTCAAAATAACTTTTGAGTAGCGAAGCAAAATGCTCACATCTGCATGCATATTACTTCTAAACGTGCATTATTCATTTGTACTTCATATACACGAAATATATATATATATATATATACCTAGGTAAGAAAATTAAATTAGATCAAATGCATTTTTACAATTTTTACTACATTAATTTAAAATTTGAAACCATAACTGTACATATTGTATTAATATATAGATATATGGTTTACACATATTGTATAGTACTGCAATTGGTAGAATAAATTTGTGCTGAATGGATCAAAGATACATGTTGAAATGATAACAAGTACATAAGTACTCTCTTTACATACATTGAACATATTATTATCTTTATACGTAATAAGGAAGAATGAAGTCATTATTTATGATGGAGAGAAAGTTATGGCTTATGATTAATTTTCATTTGTTTATGAAATTTCTTTTTGAGATATTATTATATTAAATAAAATACTATTATACATATATGTATGTACTTAATTCATTTGAAGAATGGATATTTTCATGATATTTTTGTAGTGTGTATGTATGTATATGTCCGTACATACTTATGGATGTACAAAATAATACTTTGTTGTGTACTCCTCGAATCCAAGGGACTTAAAGAATGTTGATTCTTCTATTTTGTTATTCTACGTACGTATGTATGTATATGAAAATTTTAGGTAATGAGTCATGAATGGAGTGATAACAAATATGCAGATAAGAAATATATTTAAAATAGTATAATATGCATGTCAGTAATGACAGAAAATGATTTCGTCTCAAAAGCCTTTTTCATCTCACATTCACGAAACCTATTTCATTAAAAGATATCCTTAGCTAAACAGGATAGTTTTTTTTGACTTTTTTTAAAGTCGTTTGATAAACTTAGGTTTTAGGCAGACAGATTGGAGCAAGAGTAGATTTTGAATGTAGGGAAATGAATGCATCCGGAAAAAGGGATAAGTTTTCTATTTTCTAAGTCATAAGGTTGGAACTGTTTTTTCATTCCTTTGGTTGCATCTCTTATTTTAAGACTAGCTGATTGAAAATGCCGGGTTAAATGTTTTTCACTCATTTCGATTATTGAAATTTTCAATTCAGTGATCGTCAATATTAAAATTCAATCGTTCAAAAAATATAGATGACGCATATATAATTTGAAATAAGGGGATGTGAGTATAATTCGAATTTGAATCTATTAGTGTCGAATGTTCAAGTCAATAGTATTTCACTTCGAGTCGGAGTCGAATATGAAATCTCTTACTTCACGTCCCAAGAAACTTACAACTTAAGTCCGAATCGCAAGTCCAAGTTTCCAAGTGTGCAAATGTGCAACTCTGACACAAGTTTCAAGTCTTTGAAAATCTATTGGAACATATATTTCATGACTGTAAGGACTTGTATTGGAAGTCTTCTCAACTGAAAATCAAGTCTCAAATCAGTCGCTGACATCAACGTCCAAGTCGAGTCTCTATTCCTTTAATTGGGTGGGTCAGAAGTCTTTAAATTACTGATTCGAGTATCACAATATGATTCGAAACTACACCTCCGGAATGGACAAAACTCAATCCTATTTCCTAATTCTATAACAGCGATGAAATTGGTGCCTATTTCTGAGCTCGACTCCGAAAATGACTACTACGATATTCTTACTCTAATAACTATATGTATATCAATTATATAATCGTAGTCTACTTAGTTCTAGACAATGGTATTTCCGGTGATACATAGATACTTATTGTATAGAACACACGTAGGAGGAAGCGCCTTGTGTGGTGACAAGCAAATCTTTACACAAGTCAAATGGAAGCATTGAAAATATGTTTTTATCGGGATGGATTCCATTTTAAAGGCATTGATGCCATCATTTTATGTTTGCTAATGATTAGTTCCAGTCTTTTTAGACAAGGATTAGCAAATTTATTTAGCAAGATGTGATCTGTATTATATAACACACATATCTTGCAACCTTTTCACAAAAATGAGAATGAGAAAAATTACAAAGTCACAGAGCATAAGTCGACTAATTTTTTCCAACTGTTGAACAAATCACAGACGTTCTAATTTTTTATTAAATCAAAATGTGATGCCATCTTGAAGGCATAGTTGTAAATATAGCTATTGTTTAAAAAATTTAATATTAATAAAAAAAATTTTAAGGCATCTACATCAAGTTGCTTTAGAAAATGAAGAAAGAAAAGACTGAACTTTGTTTATATTATTAGGAGTAATTCTTATTAAATTTGGCTGATTATCTCTCCATTATGGCCAACTTCTATACTAAATACATGACGTAATAAACCTGCATTATTCATTATTTAAGATACCCAAAACATCGACAGCGTCTTTATATAATATATTTTGTATCCAACTCTTGATTTATCCACACTTCAAATTTGATTGAGCAGCTGTTAACCTCTGAATTAAATATACAGTAGCAAAGACCAGTTAATTTTGTATCTTCTTTGAAGGAGGAAAGTTTGCGAGATACAACGAAAATTGCTCCATGTTAATAGGATGTATTTGCTCATAGATTACCAATCTAGCCAACTCAAGTTATTTGCATAAACGTTCTGAAAACTAACTACATAATGTATTTAGGAACAAGAGTAGTAAAAAAATATAAAGTAAATTGTCATATGAGTTAACAGCTGATGCAATATGAACAAAGAAAATACAGATGTACGCATAAATATTAATTTATGTAAATATTTATGTAGTAGAGGATAAAGATTGTCTCCAGCATATGATTATGCTATTAAACACTCACTTGCCTTTCATGTTCTACATATGTACAAAAGCAATAAGACAAGGACTTTTGTAGTAGTAAGGGATTAATTTACGTTAAATCATCATGTTTACATCTTATAAATAATGTATTATGATTATATCTACCAAAGTATGGAGTATACATATATGTAGGGACGTATTATATACTTAGGAATATTAGGTATTTTAAAAGAACTCTTTTAAGGAATGAAGTTACCTGATGAGAAGTTAAGAAATTCAAATATGGAAATTAAAAGATGTGCGTGTGTTTTTTTTTTTTTATTAATAAAAATATTTTTGTTTTTTACTTTATGGCGTCATATTTTGGCACTTTTAAAAGGTCATTGAGAGAGAGAGAGAGAGATGCTATTGAACCGGGTTGGCAATAAGGAGATCCTTCTAAGCCATTGCAACCTTTCCTCCAACAGAGAGAGAAAAAAATAAATCTACCCCAAATTAATTGTTCACTCACTAATTAAATTCATTATCTTCTATTGTTGTACTACTCATTATATTTGATGGACCTCTTTATGAGTTCTTTTTTACTATATGTATACTCCAAGTGGAGTCGTCCTGAGTCTTGAAACTCAATTCCAAAGTCGAGTTGCATAGCTTTTTACGCCGAGTGTATCTTAAGTCTAAAGTCGAAGTTGAATGAGACTTGGAGGTGTGTGTGGATTCAGATCATTTGATTTCGACTCGAGGGGTTAATTTGTGACTCGACTTGAACTTTAAACATCATTGACTTCTTGAGAACTAACTTAGACTTGAGGCCTTGGACTTGAGAAGACGTGCAATATAAATAATTTTATATTTTGAAAAATGAATTTCCTTTTGATGTAGTTTAAATCCAATTTCTCTCTCTCTCTCTCTCTCTCTCTCTCCAACAGACTATCAAAAAAATATTATTAATTTTTTTTTCTTGTTTAATTCTACATTGTCATAGTCACCTGAGTTATTAGAGCAAAGCATCGATACTGACGTTACTTCAAAATATTATTTCGATGTCTTTGACTTGTTATATGTACACTATATAAATAGATAAAGACATTACATACTTTAGAGATGCCACCTGTCATTTGAAATGAGGTACATGTATCGAACATGATTTGTGACTTGATTTATACAACTTTATATTGATCTGAGACTACATTTATACATAGTTAGACTTGAGCCTTAGCAGCTTGGAACTTGATTCAAACTTGCAAATCTGTGATTTTGTCACACACTTTAGGAAACTATAGTCCGACTTGAGTTCGACACTCTGCATCTGATTCAGTTATCATTAACATTCAAATTGAATCATAAACATAAATGACCCTTTAAATATAATCTTAATTCAGCATCCATCTTTCAACTTCAATTCCAAGTCGACTCCAAGTTTTTTTTAACTTTGTGTCCTTGTCAAATCCAAAGTTGCAGTTTGATGAAACTTAATAATTCACGGCTTGACGAGAAATAATTGTAACTCAATGAACAACTTTTAGAACACTAATTAAGGGCAAAAGTAAAATATACATCAAGGAGTAGTTAATATTTTTGGGATACTGTTGTGCTAAGGAAAATATAATTCTACTTTTATGGAAATTAGGGTTGTTTATTACTAATAAAAACCTCCAATAAATTACTATTTCAAGGGATATTTATTGCTCTATGAGTGATGATAATTAATTATGCCAGAGGAACGAACAACCCTTTGTGTGTGTTCTTATTCGATCACGAAATAAATAATTTTACAGGTTATATTTATATATCTACGCACTTATAATTATAACATTTATGCGTTCAAAAAAATAAATCCATAGAATACATGTATTTTACTTTTGGAGATTTTTGAGGGCAGAGTAAATCACGAACTGAAAGAGGTGTGGTCAATTATACATATATAAACAAAAATTCTTTCCAAGGGACTCCAGGGAGAGCTTAGATATACATCACGATGTTATTCTTATTGTATCTCGCAACCTTTTCTCGAATAAGAGAAAGAAATCGGTTGGATCTAATTAGTCAATTCTTCCCAATTTTTGGACTATTCTTTCATGTTATATTAGGGAACTGCTAGCAGCTTCATAGCAGCTCATTTGAGTCCAACCAATCAAGTATCAGAACAATCATAAGGAGAAGGGAAGGAGATAAATCGACAGTTGATAAAAACTATACAGCGTCAATAATATAGATATTTCTAATCTAACCCATGGCATAATTTATGCAGAATAAATGAAATTGAAAACCATAATTTCTGATTTAATTATCTTCAAGCATCCATACAATTGCTTTGATTGGTTTGTGATCATTTATCCTCTTATAGATAGGTAATAATTCAATCATGTTACTCTCTACTGACCAATTGGAGCCCATAAATTAATATAAATTTATATTACATACATATATATTGTAAGTATCCGATTCTCATATCACCATTTTCTCCTCACTGGAAGTAAAAAGATTCAAGTTGTAACCGACTCTAGACTTGAAAAATCACAAAATATATTTTTCATTTCAAAATATTATAGTTGCTATAAGCAATTAAGCAATATCTTTTGAAATAATTAAATTTTTAAATGAATAATGACAGAATCAGAGCCTGGGACTCGAGTACCCACGTAGCATTTTTTGACAAGATGTAAAGTTTAATATCAAATGGCTAGATTTCAGAATATCTACAAAGCTGTCCATTAGATCATTATCTTTGAGTCAAATAATTCTAATGAAAAATATAGTATGCCTTTTGGGCTGAAATTAACGCTTGTAATTTTTTATTTTTATTTTTGTAGATCGTACATAAATGATAAGGGCCTTTTGACCATGAAGTGATTTTAATAAACAGTAAGAGGAGCGTAAATTGCATGTTTTGACTCGTAGGGGAGACCAAGGGTCCTTTTGTTCAAACATCTAAAAAGGCTGTAGACATGAAATTCATCCCACAATTGTATATATTGAAGATTTTTTTTGAACTTTTTGTCAACTTTTCTATGAGATATTTGATAAAGGTAATTTTTTGAAGGAAGGAAATATTTATTCTAACAGAGTCAGTTTTTGAACTTTATTAAAATTCAATGCCCACTCATTGAGGAGTTATTTGAATAAGTGTAATGTCTGGTGCAAAACGGGTTAGTTACGACAAGTAAAGCAATAGGCCAAGTTGTTTATTCTTGTGAACTATTTTACAGCTACAGGGCCCTGAATAGAACTATTGTGAGAGTGCATTCACTCACTCAAGTAAAGTTAGTTAACCTGATAACATACCTTAATTAGACATATACTTAGATATGCATGGTTTAATCTGAAGCATATGACGCCTGGTAGGATCAATCAAGGTACTTTTTATTTTTTGAAAATCAATTTCATAGAGCGCCAGCTATCTTGAGAGAAACTTCAGAAAGAACCAGCTACTAGATAGTTCGATTAGCCTTTCGCCCCTATATCCAGCTCTGATGATCGATTTGTACATCAGAATCACTAGGGTCCTCCAAAAGGTTTTTTCTTTTTCATACAAGATTAGAATAAATGAAGTAATAACCGTCACTTTTTATTAATTTATTTTTTGATATAAACACCTTAAAAAGTTTATTTATCATTTATTCAAAAAATAATATTTAGTCAAGTTTTTTTAAATTTCTTACTCGAACTTTATTTTTTTAAGTCGGTTCAACCGACCCTCGCTACAAAGACGATTGCAACATTTAACAGACTGGCTGATATAAAAAATAAACAAATTCAAGCAATAAAATAAATATGTATTGATGTAGTGTTAAATTTTGATGCATCTAACGCAAACTATAGCTCCAGTAATTTGGCTACAAGCAAAAAGTGTTGTAACTCTTCCTAGTCTACCCTACATATTCAATGATCCTTTCATGCCTGGATGAAAAAAAAAATCTCTATATTAATCATACAATTGATGACTATCAGGGATCCACAATCAGTAAGAAAGTATCCATTTAAGTATTTACGTACTTTTATAGCTTTTATTATTCTAAAAAAAATCTGAAATCTTTTAACCGGAAGTTATTTTTCATTTGTTGTTTTTTTAAAAATGTACATTGGTATTTCCTAAAAATCATGACAATGAAATTTGTGAGGTCCCTTCCAGAGTTATGTAATATAAAAAAAGATGATTTCTCTGTGCTCCCTCATCTTATTTACATATATACCAAGATGTTAGACACTTACTCATTATATCATTAAGTAAAAAGAACTTTGTCACTTTAATTTCCGAGAGAAAAGTGATAGTCAAACACTCGTATTTTACATTGTCATTTCCTTTCATGATGTACATAATGTTCCTACGTGTAAATTTAGTTCATGGTAATCGGCTAGAGTAAATTTTCTTTTTCATATACACCTAATTAGGAATTCAAAGGTCAAAGAACTATGATTGAAAAGACATTGTTGTTTGATTTGAGTGTATGTAATGTCTTTTTCCAAGTATTTAGACTCATTTCCCAAAAGTACTGGACATTCCTTATTGTATCAGAAAAATTACCCATAGAAAAACTTACAGTAAGAATTTTGAAATATATATATATATATACATGTATTGTAACTTTTAAGTACCTTATTACTAAGGATTTATGAGATATTTTGATCTGTTAATATTCAGGATCAAAGAAAGTTATTTCCTATTTATAAAATAGCACTATTTTTACAAATTTGTATGACAATTCTTTTGAAAAAATGAACTATTTCGACAATGAATGTTCCGATAGGTTTCTTCCAACTTCTGGCCAATAGGAAATACATGCCTGCATGATCACAGTATCTCTATGCATTTCTATGCATACTACTCTTATTCTAAAAGGAAATAGTTGCTTAGGATCCTTACAAATATTTGCATATCAAGTTATTCTAATGAATGAACAGTAGTAGCCTGATCAAGAAATGCTCAATAATATGGATTTTAAAATACAAAGGTAATTAATTTTAAAATCCTTGTGGCGAATTTTCTTGATACAAATCATCTTTGCTGAAGTATGTACTTACTCAGACTATTTAAGGGGTATTGCTATATTTTAATTTATACATACATAGATGCATGACCTCTACATATGTACATATACCATTTCTCTCAGGAACCAACTTTTAGAGTTGCGTAGAAGTCCATGCATATTTTAGTACGAGAGACGGATTGAACTTAATTCTTTGTGGAGGAGATCTTATCTCTGATATTAAAACAAGATTTGACTAAGTAATACTTATTACGTTCTCTTTCTCCTATACAAATATAACATGTATGTAAAACTGTAGCACAGTGGTATTTCCGCTTTCAAACATTTTGTAGACCTCATCATGATATTATATCAAGCATTCTTAGACTTAATATATATGTACCTTCAAACTCCGTATTTTGTGGATAGTTTGATCTTTTAGGATATATTATGAACATGTCATCCATATGTATGTATTTGCATCATCTGTTCGTCATCACTATGTACATAACGAATGCATGTATATGCCCAAGTACCTATGCCTCCAAAAATTTTGCCAAACAACTTTTTGGATAGATATTATTATGACCATAATTTGAGAAGGGAAAAACAAAAAAATCATAGCATAACATGGAAAATAATTAATTAATGTCTTTGTAAAAAAAAAAAAAAAAAGATAAAAATAAGGAAGCTGTTTGTATATATTTATGAAGGGACTAAATTAATTATAAACTAGGGAGAAGTTAAATTATTGCTAAGGATATAAGCACAAATCGATTCATTACATTTACACCTATACCCTTGGTTGTTATGTATATATGTACATATTTGTTGTGTTAATTAAATATGATTCACTCCAAAGAGTGTTCTTTGTGCATAACATTCAATACTTTTTCAAGGACGAAAAATTACAAGAGTTACAAAACTTTCTTTTGTATTCGAACAAGAACTCCTTCTGTCATTATCATCGACAAATGTATATTTGTCGGTGTAAATGTTCGTATGAAACTTTGTGATGATGATCCATGATTCATTATTGCTCGAAAATGAAGCTTATGCTTATGATTTCTGACCTTACTTGGATTGAGAGTATTTAGAACAGGGATGTCAAACATACGGCCTGCGGGCCTGAACCGGCCCGCAAGGAGGTTTAATCAGGCCCGCAGGATAATTTGAAAGTAGAAAAAATGACATGGATTAAATTTATTAATGAAATGTAGATCAGGAATCATCCGCTAGGGTACATGTTAGTCTTTCTTTATATGTCTCATGTAATCTCATGTAAAGTTCATTATTACAATTTTTGATACCAGTTGCCTAGAGTTTGTGCAATTTTGTGAAATAATTTGTAAAACTGTCGTTCAATAAATTTTTAGTGAAATTTAACAATGTCCCTATTCCTCTTTAAATCAAAACAAAGGGAAGACATGGTATTTTGATTATTCATAGATAAGTATGTTATAATTTTAATGGTCCGGCCCGCAACGTCTACTTAGGGATCGTGGCCCACGATGTGAAATGAGTTTGACACCCCTGATTTAGAACATCCGAGTACCAGTGTTCAATTTGGATAAAGAAATATTTCTAGTATTTGGAACAAGATTATCTGTTTTACTCAATTCTAAGAAATTATCCCATCTTACCTTAAACGACTATATAGAACAAGGATTCTCAACTGGTCTTGCCAGTCATGTTACTGACGGTCATTTTACCGTTACGCATTTTATTGCATTTTCAAGCCAAGCAAAAGTAAAGTATTTTATTCCAACTTTAGGTTCATCTCTGATTATCCCCCTCCCCTGGGGACACACCTGCTATTTCCATATTTAACAACAACCTACCATTTGAGAAACACTAAAATATATAGAATTCGAAGCTGTAAGATAACAATTCATCTTTCGGTGATTAGAAATTAAATAATAGTTAATTTATTTTTAAGGAGCAAGCTCTGGGTCAGTTTTGACGTAGGAGCCTTTTGGATGACGATAACTTCTCAAACACGGATGTTGCTCAAGATATATGAAGAAATATATGCAGTGAAAGTGTTTGAGTTCCTTGGGCTAAGCAGGGATGACATGACTCAGAGAGAGGGCCATGTACTTGTATACAGAAAATAAGTAACTATGTTATGTTAAATATTGTATTCATTTAACACCAATTAGGTATCAAATATTAGAGTGGATCTCTTACATTCATATTAATTGGGGTCATGGCTCAAAAAGTTTGGGGTTCCCTTGTCCTTGAATAACACAAGACATTTCGTTGTAACCATTACGAGATCTAATTTTGCATACAATAATTAAATTTACATAGGGTGTAACATTCATTATGTTTGTCTGTGGGTTCTTAGTATCTGTTATTGTTATTTCGAGTTATTAAGAATGGGTTAGAAACTGCACCAAAATAACAAAGATAAAGTCATCAAGAAAAAGAGATGTGGGTACTTAAATATACATACACATGTACATACAATGTCTGTAGGTAATATATATATAAAGAGCAAGAAGCAGTAGAAAAGTATTAAAAAGACGTCAAGATATTATCATTCTTTCAAAACCACTTATAAACGTATGTACATACATATATGTAGACAAAATGATTCATTTCTATTATACCATAATTGAAGACCAAAGGCTCTTTAATAAAATGGGGGATTAGTAGAGTTATTGATGGGTGCATATTGACTTAGGAGAGTCATGGCTTAAAGAAAACACAAAATAGTTGAATCAATTTATCATCAGGGATCTTTACACGATAAATATTTATATATAGAGAGTTAGTTTCATGATTTGTTTATTATTTTGGATTAATACATTGGACTACAAGTAGCATCCGGGTCAGCTAGGTAACGAAGAGTGAATTGGAGAAGAGCATGATACTGTTAAATTAACTGACTATTATTTCAGCACAGGGATCCATGTCTCTATCAATATAGTAGTAAAAAGAAGTAGCCTTTTTGGAGGACTTACTATCAATGCTAAACCACCTAATCAAGTATTTTCATTGTATCTCTCAACCTTTCCTTCATGAAGAAAGCGAGGAAAAAAGACACAAAATTAGTTAGTAGTAACTAGCCAACTGTTGAATCATTCTATATTATGATAAAAGTTGAACCAATCAATGTACAGAACACTTTAAGGGGTAGAGGGAAGTAGAAAATCAACAGTTGACAAAAAATGCATGTTTTGTATAAATCATTATGCTCTACATAGGTCCACCTCTTTTTTCGAGTCAATATACTATGAAATCCTTTGAGCGAGTGAAAAATTGTACATGCTCATGTTTCTTGGATATATAAATGTATATTTTTTGTTAAAATGAGGTTTGCAAACTATGTCCACTACCTCTTCAATGGAAGTCATTCATTTAACAAGAATTAGCAAAGGAGGAAGAAAGGGGATTCATATTTAAAAGTGCACATTTCAGGAGTAATTTACGATATGAATATATTATGTAAAACGAATAAAGAATATATAATATGTATGAAACTTCATTTTTTATTTTCTTTTTATATCTTTTTCTACAGTCAAGTCTCTCTATACAGTTAACATGATACATATTTTTTTTAATTAATCTAATTTTCAACATTCTGAAGATTTTCTTAATTATTCTTTCACAATAAAAATTTCCCATGACTTACTGCATTTTTAGTAACCTTTTGATCTTGTGTCCTGAACGAAATTTTGCTAAACTTGCATTCAATCTTACTAATCTATTAATATTTCAACTACTAGTTCATAAAGAAAATATTGACTGTTTGGGAGAATCTAAGGTATGTAATTGGTTATATGTCGACTGATTTCAGGTGGTTTTTTTCATCTTTTTGTATGGAAAAGTTGACAGATAGAATATTGATAAAACTTCTATTCCCCTTATTAAAACTATGAATGTAGACTAGTTGAGCTCAAATGGTCTCCAGTTTTTTCTGATCAATGATTTACTATTAAATGAAGAATAATTCCATTGGTATAAAGAATTGGGAAGCTTACAACCAACTTATTTTGGGCTTGTTTTTTTCTTTCTTTTTCTTATTTTGTAAGAAAGGTTGCAATATAAAATAAAGAGAATGACTGGTCTTTGCACAAAGAAATTTTCATTGTATTTTTGTCATTTCAATAAATGTTCAGAGCACAAATAAAGGGAAAGATTAAACGGATCAACAACGGATAACAAATATACAGATAGTAATTTTTGATGCAATCAGGGGTTTTGAGTCTGAATGATTTCTCCTTTATTTGTGGTGAACGTGTCATTAAATAAAAGACGGAACAAACATTGGTTAGAATGATTATTATTATTTCTAAAAAAGAGATGAAGAGAATCTTAATTTTATTCCTTTGTGTTTTGGCCTATATAAAAAGATGAACTTACATGGCACTTTGAATAATTTGAAATGGAATTTAGCATAAATTGTGTTCAATAACACACACACACAAATTAATTTTGTATCATCATTTAATTCAGGTCCCTAGTCAGGGATAAGGTGAAGAGAAGTACACCCTCAGGCCAGAGAGTATGGCCTTTGAACGCCCTAATCAAATTAACTCTCTTTTTTTTCTTCTTTTTTTTGATATTGTGAATTTGGTCACCCTGATTCGGAACCGAGTAGCTGGTACCTAGCATACATACGCATACAAAGACGATATACTTAGATATATATGGAACTATAAATACAACTTAAAAGTGAATAAGTCCACACCCTTCAAAATATCCCTTTATTCAGCAGCACCAAGCAAGTGGCCTCAAACAATGTTCCATATTTGGAATTTAGTTATCCTGCTTTTTATATTGCATTTTTCAACCTTTTCCTTAGGAAGAGAAAGAAAAAATATCTAAAAATGACGTCATTCTTTCAACTGTTGGACTCCACATTTATAAATCAGTAGGGATATTCACAGATTAGCAATATTTAATTCGAATTTTGTTATACTTAATACATTGCTAAAAAAAGGGGACAGGGTAGAGCATAAATATCGAAAGCTGATAGAAAAATACATTGTAATGGAAGAAGGGGTGGGTTCTTCCCCTTTTATATGTACATATATTCAATAGCTATTAGCTATGATTATGTATAACTTTGCTTCGAATTGTAATTTGACCCAGTCGTACTGCAAAGTTTATATTACAAATAGTTGATGCATTTTCATTGTAGGGTGTTAATTATTCAAAGTTCATAAAAGGTTTTACTCCTATGACAAACGTCACCGGTCATGGAGTTGGTTGTCAGGAAAATTGGGACAGGTTGTTCCACTATAATTATGATTCTATTAATTACAAGATAAAATAAGAAAGGAAAATTAACTTAAGGGCAGGCAAAAATGATTTATTCTTGATTGCAGATCACACGAGTGATGTGTTCAAGACCGACGTACCCGAGACTAAGACACTACCAAGACGGAGACTTTGAAAAATCAACAAAGCCGAGTCCAAGACACAAGCTTTTGAGTACATATTCTCGCTTCCTTACGTAGGAGTCTACTGAATGTCCTTTCTTGTAATGTTGCAGTGTTGTAGATTCAAAATAAACCACATTGTTCTAATATTTTATTTGAGTTCTAATCATCTAAATATCGAGTTACAAAATCAAATCGTCTTTTAATTTGATCTTTTTTGATTGTAGGCTTGAAATAAGTATGATAAAACTTTAGGGAGTCGAGTGTTATCAGGTTTAAGTCATTTTTTCTATTAGATAATTCCAGTTAATTTGTAATACCATTTTAATGCAGAGAATAACTTTTTTTTTGGTATTAATTATTTGACTAATAATAATTATAAGCCAAGATTTTGAGCGGCAAGAACGAATTCGAGATCAAATTTGTAAAGGTCTAGAAATCAAAAATATAGTCAATCTCTATAAAATATAAAATAATAAGCCTCAATATACAATTAGTTGGTGACAGTCGGCCCCATTCTATCTTACTCCTTGATGTAACGAGGATACTATTGTACCATATGGAAGAACCTCAATATGGAGTACTCTCCAATAGTATCAATGTCATCAACATATTTTCAATTCGTCTCGTCTATAAATTATTCTGCAGTCTAAAATATATTTATAAGTATAGACTTGGTTAAAATGTGTTTTGTTATTTTGTTTACGTTTCACGTTATCGTCAGGAGGTGCATATTCTGGAACGTGGCTTTGGGTCACAGGGTACAAAAGGTTATTGTTTAAATGCCCGGTAAAAAAATTACAAGTGTGTTATTATATGATCCCCCCTACATAAGACGAGACAAAGACAAAACGAAATATTTCATTTCGTCACATGTCCTTTCGTCTATATTTCATAAAGAAGAGAAAAAAATTTTGTTTAGGTCAGAGTAGATGAATACGCTTTTAAATAAATAGTTTTGTCTCGTTTTTATCATGACGAAACAACCTTTGACAAAGAAACCATTTCGTCAAGTCCCGTCTTACGACATTACCACTGCAGTCAAATTTTCCGAGCCTTGATTCCAAGATATATGTATTAGATGGTGTACGGTCATTATTATCAAATTGTCGATAGAATAAGGGGAATCGTCGAGTGCGACCGTCAATTAAGCACTGTTTTGATTGCTCAGGAGGAAAACATTGCAGAGAAAACCCCTTATGGACCCCTTGAATAAGGCTGGATACAATAAAACCTTCTACTTCATGCAAAAATAATGGATTTCTTTATATATGTACAACACCCATTCTACGTATAAAGGATCAATGAAGAAACTTTTTTCAACAAACAAATGCATTATACATGTATAGTAGGGGTGGTGGATATATACATACAATTAACCCATGAGGATTGAGACCATTTAATTTTGTATTTTTTTAAAGGGAAAATTGCACCCTTGGCGCTGTCATGTCAAGGGGAGGGGTTATTTCTCTTATTCCCCCAACAACTTTATAGATCATTATCTATCTATCTATGGACATCCAGCATTATTTATCTTCTTCTTTCTTTCTTTCTTTCCTTCCTTAGGAGAATCATCTAATTTTTTGTTGTTCCCTATACAATTGGATACATATACACATGTATACCACCCAAAATCCAACATTATTTCATTGGACTGACATACAAAAAATAAAGAATTGGAAAAAAGGGATTTTTATGGTTGTACATATGTTTGTAAAAAATTTTGTATCCTTTTGTATTCATAAATAAAATCCTAAATTGAGAGATAAATAAACAACATCCCAAGAGTACGAAATGAAAAGACCGCTCGCTCATGTAATGAAATTTCAATCAAATCCCTTATTAGGACTTTATGCCCAAATTTGACCATGATGACATCATTATTTTAAAGAAACAAAAATCCACCTTTCCAGAGAATTCTAATAAATAACAAAATGCAAAGTATCTCAAATTCCCATGGAAGAGGGACTCCCACCCCTGATTTACAACTCTTATTTATTTTACGAGACCAAATAACGGTGTTCTATTTATGTTGTTGTTTTTTGCGTTGTATGTATTTTGCAAAAATAAAGTGTAGCGGAATATTAGATATAATAGCCTTTATTTTCCTTCACCATGGGTCATTATACTACTAATTCTACTGAAACATTCTGCTATGTTACTTATCAAACCAACATATAGATCACCTTGACGTGTGATACGATTTTGATTTTTTTTTTTATGCAACAGGTAGATAATATATGTATAAAATAAATTTACTCTACAAAAAAGGAACAATACACAAAAAAATATAAATATATGTATTATTTTGTTAAATTAAAGTATAGAAGAAAATATAATAATTTGGCCTTGTTCGCTAGAATAATATATTATTATTATTATTATTACTACATACTTCTATCAAGAAATAAAAAAGAAGGAAAAAAAAGAAGAAGAAGGAGAATTGCAATTGAATACAACGTAAGATGAGGGATCCGGGCTGTCCGGCATATGAGAGACTGTTGATAAATAAAATGATAGTGGATAGAACTGCACATAAAAATGAAAGCGCGCTCTGAAACCTATACATATATTATGTTTAAATCCCAGCTTGGTTACTAGGCTGTTATGTATTTAAAAATAGGACTGTGGTCTACCAGTAAGTTCGCCACATTATTATGTTGATTTAAATGAAATAGCTGAGGAGTTTAGGCACCGGGTTTGTGACCGGATGGCTTAGCAGGAGAGAAGGGGTTGATGGTTATGTTTCTTGGCTCTCTATGTGACTGAGGGAGCGGGCGTTGGACGTTTTTGTTGGTTGGTTCGTGGTGGTTAGAGTTACGTACAATTTACATGTATTCTTCTTATTACTTGTTCCATGTATTGTCTGTGTGAAGATGAGGCAGGTAGGAAAACACCTATCTTGCTCCTTGGTGGAGTGAGGGAGGGAGCGGAATGACCTAGAGAACTTGGTTCTTCGTCGTCGTCATCACTCCTTCACTCACTTGCATTGAGACGTGTGTTAGTGCAAGATCCAGATTTTCCTCACTCGCCTCTACTCGTTTCCTCTCTCGCTCCTTCCTTCTTGGACTCTCTTTCCTCCTCCTTGTACCAATTATAGAACACAACCACTAACTGAATGGTTTCCCCTCCCCTTCATCGACCTATGCAATATCCAAGAGGAGAGAATGGAGTTGTTTGTGTATACTAAATGAGTGTCTTCTTGGAGAGTCCCGGTGTTCAAGGTCTTCTCCTTCTCTTTGCTGCTACTTCAACTAACTCATCATGGGGAGAATGGGTCTCGTTCCTGGAAGCCCCTCTTCCAACAACAACCCCTCAACAAACACGGGAGCACCTCCTCCTCCACTTCCATCCGCCACAACCATTACCATCCACCACAACATCAACAACACTAGCCCCATCTTAACCAATGGAGGAGGAACCGGAACCACTTGGTTGGACGAACCTGTTCTCAAGACCAGCTGGATGACAAAACGCTCACAGCTTAAATCCCGCTTTTCCTTTATGAACTACAAGAATCGATGGTTCCTTCTCACACGCTCTGCACTCCACTACTTTGACAACGAACATCCCACAAAGAAAAAAGAAAAGGGTCGTATTCCTCTCAAAGACCTTCGTTGGATCGAGCGTTGTCCCACTGAGGAAGAAACGCGGCCTCATACCTTTCAGCTAGGATATGCACAAGGAGAGGATTATGTTGTCCTTTGTGTACAGGCTAAAACAGAGCAAGAAACGGAGGAGTGGATCGCACTCCTACGTAGTTTAGTGCGACATAACCCAGAACTTTCAGAGACTTATCATCCACAACCCTGGAATAATAATAAGTGGCCTTGTTGCTCAGAGTCCTCCCGTTCTGCACGGGGATGTGCTCAGGTCTCTCTCACTCCCAGTCGTCTGAATCCCACGGATGTGATCCCTCCTCCTCTTCCACCCTCCGTCTCTACAAATAACAACAAAGTGGCAGAACTAAGCGGACGGATCGTCACGGCAGTCTATCCTTTTACGGCCATTGAGCCTGGGGATTTGACACTTCATAAAGGAGTGGAGTATGCAGTGATTGATGATTCTCAGGATCATTGGTGGCAAGTGAGAAACGCAGCCGGAGAAATCGGATTTATTCCTTCTAATTATGTGAAGGAAAAAGATGAATTAGGACTGACAAGTCATGACTGGTGTGTGGCAGACATGTCACGACAAAGAGCTGAGGCTCTTCTTAAAAGTGAAGAAAAAGAAGGATGTTTCGTCGTTCGGAACTCTTCAACAAAAGGCTTTTACACCCTATCCCTCTTTACAAAAATACCTCATCCACAAGTGAGTGTGTTTCTTCTCCTTTAAGTGTCGTGTGTTGGATAAGAGAAGACATGTACTTAGTATTCCATAACAGAGTGAATGATGATGATATCATTTGTTGTTGTTTTAGTGAAAAAAAATTCCCTTGGAGATTGATGATAAATTAGGTAGATGTGTCAAAGTGCCTGTGCTGAAATGTTGATATTTTGTCTTCTCTATAGTGCTTCCCTAGATGATATTGGAATACTATTTATGCATGTCTATCTCTTCCCTTCTTCTTCAATTATACTATTTGATTAATTTGATATTTTATATCCTCATAGGTTAAACACTATCATATAAAACAAAATAGTCAAGGCTACTACTTGTCAGAGAAACATTGCTGTGCTTCCATTCCAGAGCTCATTGAATATCATTCATATAATGCCGGGGGTCTTGCAAGTAGACTCAAATGCACCCCTGGAAGATCCAAGCCTGCAACTGCAGGACTCTCTCATGGTAAATGGGAAATTGATCCCACGGAGCTCACTCTCCTAGAAGAACTAGGTTCCGGTCAATTTGGAGTCGTTCGCCGAGGGAAATGGAAGGGAACCATTGATGTAGCTGTTAAAATGATGAAAGAGGGAACTATGTCAGAAGATGATTTCATCGAAGAAGCTAAGGTCATGACTAAACTTCAGCATAATAATTTAGTGCAATTGTATGGGGTATGCTCGAAGAATCGCCCAATCTTCATTATTACAGAATATATGAAGGTATGATGAGAAACAATTTGGGACAACTTTCCTTCCTCATTCACTCTCTGATATAGTATATGTATCAATTATAATCATGGCATCAAATTTAAAAAAGTTATCAGAGAGGGATGTAGGAGTAGGAGGGAGGACGGATTCCTTCTTAAGTATACAACTATCCTAACATGTCTCCTTTCTATTGTATAGCACGGAAGTCTCTTGCAATATCTTCGACGATTGAAATCCAGTCTCTTCAATGACGTTGGAACACTATTGGATATGGCTATTCAAGTGAGTCGAGGAATGAACTATCTGGAGAGACATAACTATATACATCGCGATCTAGCAACGAGGAACTGTCTTGTTGGAACGGAGAATATTGTTAAAGTAAGTTGTGTTAATATTTCACCCATGTACTCCTCTTTTTAGTAGTAAACCAGGATGCATGTATTTCAGTTCGAATTCTGATACAATTTCTTGTTAATATATCACGACTATATTGCTAGGTATGTGGAAGTTATCTCTTGTTTCTTCATTTTTTGTTTTAATATATAATTAGTTATAAGATATACATTCATCGAATACGAGTAATGACTTCTAATTTGCTCCTGGATTCCCCTCTGTCATCAATCCCACAATTGATCATCCTCATCCAGTCCATTTGCACAACTCCCACCTCCTCTTCTCCTCCCACTATTTCGACCTATTCTCATGGGTGGAACCCAGTTAATATCCCATCCCTCCAATTCTCTAAAAGAACTTCTTTTTCACCGATGTTGAAGGATCATGAAAAATGAAATATTTTAAGAACACACATTCAAGTTACAACCATTGAATCCGTTTATAAATATATGTATAGTATACAAAAGTGAAAATTTTCATCATATCGTAATGTATATTATGTTAAAAAGAAAACAATCTCCTGATGATGGTATTACTATTAGTACAGCAAATATGTATAGAGAGGGAAAAAAACGTCAGTTTCAAGTAATTTCTAAAAAAAATAAAAAAAATCCTTAATTATATTTTGCATATGGTTGCTGCTGCTACTCCTTCTTGTTAAATTTTTATTACGTATGCAATTAAAAAAGAGAAGTAGTTAATTACCTTTCCTTACTACTCTGATATCTTTTATTGCAGGGATAGAATCCAAGAGTCCCTATGTTCCCCCCTAGAACCCGATCTGAGGGGATGTGAAGAGTAAAGTGTATTTTGTAGCGATCATGAGCCTTTTTCGGATATCTTAAATGTACTTCATAACCTATAGGCCTTGACTCAATTCTTTTTTGTACCTCATTTAACAAACATTTCCCTCGGCCATGACCGATTCCAAAGGGGTAGTAGTCGTCTTGGAACGTCATACTTCTAACGAATATCCACAAGTTATAGTGCTTTGCATGATCCAATCTAGCTATATTTAAAGTAGTTATCCAGTTAATAAGGATAGCCACGTTATACATAATAGCAAGACAAAAAAACTTTAATTCCTTCTAAGTTTTTTGTTTGTTTTTAAATTACATAGCGTGGATTTTCAATTTGAACTGATTGAGATGTATTTAGGTCTCTTGGTCTAGGAGTGTTTAGTCAATAATAATAATGCACGTAAAAATATGTGCGTATATATTATGTACTTTGTAACTTGAAGTTGATCTCTACGACCTTGATAAAAATCTTTGGAGGTTATTTTCCCTTTCTACATACATATATTATTATGATTATTCTTTTCTACATAAATGAATCTCTCTAGCTAGCTGGTAGATAAGCACAGAGAAATATTAAGTAGATACATATATAAATATTCTCTCATAGCTCGGTGACTTATTAGTTCTTGTTTTATTATTTAATTTAACTCCACCCCCCACCCCTTTCCCCTACATCAAATCATGTTATGTAAATAAAGGCTAACAATTTTGATCATGACAAGTTATGTCCAAATAATGCAAATAAATAGAGCTAAAAATGCAGAAAAAAGAGCCAAAAATGGAAAATAGGGTATTTTAGTTAAAAAGATGTCATTGAAAATACACTCTTTTATTCAAACAGGCCCTTATTCCACTGAATAATCGCCTGGTCCCTCAGGTTGTCCTCTGTTTGCTTCTTCCTTTTGTTGATAAAGAGGGCATTGAAGATGCTGGAGCCTCTCTCCCAGTCCACGGATGTCATGGGGGTGCAGCTGATGCTCGCTATAATGTTGGGGGTCCTCGTTCAAGCCAGGCACGTTTTCCCCAGAGAGCACTGAGCCAATGTAACTCATCCTCTCATAGACTGGATTCTTCTTGAGAGTATCCTTAAGCTTTCGGCAAACTTCTCATGGACCTTTTGAATGATGGACAAGGCCTAGACTAGAGGCAGTCTTTCTTCGAGCTGAGTGATGCTCTTGAAGTTGGTCTTGGGCAAAAAGAGCATCCTCTAATAGCTTTTTGGCCTCAAAATGCAAATAAATTTTATTTACATAACTTGAACAGTACTAATCAGGACCCTTTTCTTTCATGGTCAACCTTATGGGTATTTATTTATCTTAAAAATTCTGTGGGCTACATATTTTTGGCCCCCATATCAATTGAATAAGGATTGATGGAACTTCATACACATCAAGATAATTATGTCTTAATTCTAATCTACTTTGCATTTTTTTCCTTCCAGGTGGCTGACTTTGGTCTGGCCCGCTATGTAATCGACGATCAATATACATCTAACGGAGGTACAAAGTTCCCCATCAAATGGTCCCCTCCTGAAGTACTCCATTACACGCGCTTCTCCTCCAAGAGTGATGTATGGGCCTTTGGAGTTCTTTGTTGGGAAATTTTTACATGTGGGGATGTTCCTTATGGACGAGCTAAAAACCCAGAGGTTGTCGAACGTGTTCAAAGAGGACAAATCCTATCACGCCCTTCGTCATGTCCTTATGAGCTCTATGAGGTAATAAGGGTCTAATTATACATCAACATAACATACTCTATGACTTTGTTACAGATTATGAGGCTTTGTTGGGCGGCGAATCCAGATGATCGTCCAGGCTTTCGACAAATAAAGGAGGAGTTACTTTCAATCTCATCCACCTTGCAAATGGATTGAGTCTTTCATCTAACTCATCAGAATGTGAAATCTTATTGAGAGCTTTTTTTTATTTTATTCAGTTATTATTGTTTTCAACGATAAGATGATTTATCTCAGTACATTACCAAATTCGCAAAATTTCTAAAGAGTTTTATCCCCTTGTCCCCTTCTCTCTCTCTCTCTCTTTTCTGCCGTCCTTTTTGAAATGATTACTGCTAATTTATTTGTTTTTATTTCATTTTTGTAAAAGGAGAAAAAACTTCGACCATGAATTAATTATTATTATTATGTTTTTTTTTACTGTGATATTTTAACCACTTTCTTCATACCTATGTTCATTTTAGATCAAAATATATATAATAATATATATTGTATGTATTCTAAAGAAAAAAAATTGCATTGATATCCCTCTTTCCTTTGGAACATTACAGATTTCCACTTTATGTGGATATAACAGATGCAGTAATGCATCAAATAGCATATTCTTTGGACTATATAGAAATGTTTATTTTCATTTTGGATAAAAAGTGATCTTTTGGATTGCATAAGTTCAGGGCTATTCAGCAACAACTTTCCATTGGTGTTGCTCGGAGTTCACCCCAAAAATATTTTTATTATACTATTAATTTTTTTGTTTTGTTACTTAGTATTGGTTTAGAAGTAATTAATATTATTTTTTACCGTGCTTAAGTCCTTTGTTTTTAAATTTGACGCAATTTTGTTAGTAATTGAATTGCCTTGCTTAATCATTTTATTGTTTCTCTTAACTTTTCTTCAAAAACAAAGGGCACAAAATTAGATAGCAGTTGATTACTCTTAACTAATTATACACTTCTTAACAAGAGCTAATTTGTGTGCTGATCCAGACAAAGTCCAGAGCTGACAACAAAATACAGTGTGAATTGTTATGTATGTGGGATGACGTCTTGTATAGTTGCTCACTCCAAAAGGGTCTCTCACCTCACGGTTGAATGTAGGAACTATCATATGACTGCTTCTAATTAGGTACGTTGATGGTTGTAGTTTGGGGATCCGTTTTGGATTACATACAAGCACTTCATCTCTCACAATATGTATATGTATGTTGTTTGTGATCTGAGGAATTACTCTGTATATAAACTTTTGTTGTTTTTGATACTACATGATATACCTATTGTTCTAACATCAGACGGAAAGAGCATGACTACTCGTTTAATTAGTGCCATTATTCATTAAAATTATGAATGAACAATATACTTGCTCCTTATATAAATATGACATGAATGAGTCAATTTTTTCTAGAAGTAACAATACTTTGAATGTACTTACATAGTGAATATTTTATTATATTTTTGCCTACTATTTATATAACATTTATTTTTTGTTTTTTTCAATTGTGGCAATTTTTTATTTTATTTCTTCTGATTGGATGTGGTAAAGACAGTAGGAAATACTTCTTATCAGTGGTTTTTTTATTATTATTATTGTTATATGTACATGGAAGGGTACACATGACTCGTGAATCTTTGCTTGGAAAATGTGTATTATTTTTTATTCCATCTTTTTTCTTAGTGGTTAAATGTATCTCGGAATAGTTTTTGTCTTGCTTAATACTCACAATCAGTGGACTTTTCTCTCACCACTTGCTTCTTTAATTAATTATATAAATACATAGTCGTTTAAAATTGACATGGAAGAGGATATTTGCTTTATTTGATGATTATGACAGTAGTTTGCAGTACATATCCATCCATATGCAAGAAGAAAAAACCCAACAGTCCGATTAGTTAAGACCTGTACAAGAACAATCTTTAACAAATATACGGAAAGTTCACTACTGATTTTTCATTATTTTCTAAATTCATAAATATAAGTTTCAAAGATATTCTTCCACTGAATGATAGCCTTAATATTCAACTTTATTGAATGGTTTTGTCAATTAGAGTCTAAATTTAGGTCATTCATTTCTGTGTATGGAACTTTATTTAAATCCATTTTTTTTCATTTATGATTATGACCTGAAATGTTTGAAGTCTTTAAGTGCAATTGGCGGATTCTTTCCAGGATTAATCAGGATATTTTTTTAAATAAAAATGAACCACATTTAATTGAGGAATACTAATGTAAACCAGACTCATTTTTGATGTAAATAAATAATCTTCTTAACTTCCTTATGGACTGACGAGCCTCAACAGTAAAATATCTAATTAAGGTATTTTACTCTGTTAAAGGACTGAATTCACTTTAATTAGTTGAGGAATACAAGTCATTAAAGCTTGATCATTTTTGATAAAAACCATACCTGCATGCTTTCGTGTTGACGGACCACATTTATTATTCATCAATCATCATCTTTTTGAATTTAAGGGCAATAGAAGGGATCAGGCATCCCTCAAGTTAAATCATTTATTAGTATAAGACTGGGATGATGACTCAGGTCTCGTGATTTGGGATGTAGTCGATTTGATGATTACATATATAGACACTCAATCGATTTGCGAAAAATGTGGAAAAATTTGAGATTTGATATGGATTGAAATATTCAGAACCTATCCTTGAGGCCTTTGACATGAGAACGCTTGCAAGAAAAGTAATTCATATGTATCTTAAGACCTGTTTATACTATTTATATTCTACTTTGTCTTACCTTTGGTATAAACACAGATAATGCATCGTATTTTCAAGTAAATTCGTACGCAACCTTAGAATAAAAAAGGAATTTACGAAATGACATTTTCGTTGTTAGTGAAGGAATTTGAGTAACATCATGAAACTTTGTCAGGAGCGTAATTTTAATTTTGAGATCCACGGGAGCCACTGCTCAGTGGAACAATCTCAGTTATAAACTTTATTAAGTTGTTTGTAGAAAAAGAAAATCTTGATCGGCCCATCTTTGTCTCCTCGTTTGGGGACGATACTAAAAATACGTATCCCACACACCCTAGTTATAAGTAACTATCTGGACAGCGTATTTATGTTACAAGGTAGTCAAAGCCAGAAATGATACAGCATTCATCAGATGATGAAAGTCGAAGCTTTGTTCGATTTATTGTCATTCAATGTCCATTAATTTTATAATTTAACTTACAACCGATGCCAAAATATTCATTGAGGAGGGGGGAACTTATGGACATAAGCCTCTCCCAAATTTTTTAAAAACAAACAAAATTGTTAAAAAATTCTGAAATATCACTTATTTGAATACATTAATTAATTCGTTCCGGAAGGAACATCGAGAAGGTCTTTTAGCCGAGTTCCGAATCAACACCAACTATCTAACTGCATTTTGTTTATAAAGTCAGATGATTTCTAAGTTTTGTTTGAGCTCAAAGGCAAAGTTTTATCGACATCTTGTATATGACATCCAAATATATCGAGAATTGAGGCGGTCAAGTATTTAAAAAAAGGACAAAGCCTCTTGTAAGCTAGTGAAAATAACTGCAGGCTGGACATAGTCAATTCCTGATTTACAGTGAAGTCAATGAATTAATATCAATACATAATAGTTTATCAATAATATTTATAAAAATAAAATAATTGAAATTATTTGCATCAATTTCATTAAAAAAAAGTCTATATAAATAACTTAAAATCAAGTAGCATTCAAAATCCATTACTCATCCCTTTGGCCGCTCTTGTGAAAACACTAGGGACGTAGATAGCTGAGGGGAGATTGAGTGATATATATATTTTCAAGTTTTGATGATATGGAGTTAAAAAGAGGAAACTAATCTAACCATAGGTATAACTACAATTTTATCAGTCCTAAATATATTCTTCCTAAATAAACATAGATATTCAAATTTCATTACATTTTCCTTTCTTCTGAATCATTTTTTTAGCAAATATGTTGTGGGAAGAACTCTAAGCCCGAGTTAGTTTTGTTTATTTTCCAAAAAAAAAAAAGCTCAAAAAAGGAATAAATCATGTCTCAGCCTTGGAGTGGGAATTGAAGGTTCCAAAGTCACTTAAAAACTTTAAAAAACTCCATATATTGAATATGAATCCAAATTTTCAAACCCAGGTCTGAAAACCTATCTATACACTGATCAACAAATTACAATGTTCTCACACGCTGATGCCCATTGGGTTAGTAAAAGGTCACCATTACTCACTCCTTCCAAGAAGTAGAATATCAAATATACAAGCTCCTTTCGGAATTCCCAATTTTCATATTATGATTTTCATTCGGGGATAATAAAAGCTAGGACTATAGAGTGTTGACTACGACTGGATTAGTTGGGATACCTCCTGAGTTTGTAAATGACTTCTCACTTTTGTACTTACTAATTATGAGAGCCTGCCTATTCACTGTCTTCTTCAATTTCTTTGTTCATTTCGTGTATGTTTCGTGTATCATTATTAACGGCAATGGAGGGTCATTTCACGTAGAATCAAATTAATGATGTCTACATACACATATTGTGTAAATAATCCCTTGGTCATTAACTTCATGCAAGACGTCTCACGAGACGCTTATATAATGTGTCATAGAATGAAGGGAACCCTTACGTCCATTAAATGACCTCTCGTCACGATGTTAAGGGAATCATTAGTTCATATTTCATTCAAGAACGTGCACTCATAATATGATTGATTCATAGAAATATTGTCGAACAAAAATATTATCATTTGGAAGTACTTAGAGTAATTTGACCAAACGAGTCTCTGCAAAAAAAAAAAAAAAGGTAGCCATCATTTAAAAAAAAAAATAATGATAATATACAAACGATTTATAAAAAAATAGAATATCTGGAGATAATTAGTATTTAAAGAGCAATATCTGTCTTCATGGAATCCACCCCACCCACGTTACATTAAAAACATCATATTCAATTATTATTTTTAAACTTGATTGGCATTTGATATGCATGATGATCTAGAATGGACTCTCATCATGTGGTGAATGAACATTTTACTCCATATATATTAATTTTTGAATACCACGTAATAAGACTTCATTTTTTTTTGTACTTTTTATGCAAAATACATAACATAGTCGTTAAACATAAACTATGGCTAATACGATTATTTATTACTTAAATAGTTTGTCAAAATCTCGTTTGATCCTGTAAGTGAATATTAATTGAATGCTCAAAAGGGGTGTAGCCCTTTTTTTCTTTTTTCTTTACGTATATTGCTCAGTCAGTTTACCTAATGATTTAGTTTACCTCAACGTAGCAAATATAATTATGCAAAAATGCATATGCATAAATAACGGTTAAATCTACATATGTACTTACATATGGATAGGAAAAAAATACTAAATCATCCAAATTGGATGACTAATAGCCTCTTCATTACTATCCATCAAAAACCTTTTGAAAATCTCCGTCCATCATAGATGATGAATTTTTCATTTTGATGGTTGCTATAAATATTATAATTACATGTCTTTTATGACTGAAATACAGACTGACCTTGCGCTGAAATCATGTCAGATATTAATAACATAGTATTTAAGATGAACCCTTTTTTGCATTCTTCCTAAATAAGTGTAATTACATGCATGAATAAACTCTCACGTACTTCCCTACAAGTGGGGAACGTAAGTACAATGAAGGAT
Source organism: Lepeophtheirus nordmannii (assembly GCA_963680855.1). Taxonomy (NCBI): domain Eukaryota; kingdom Metazoa; phylum Arthropoda; class Copepoda; order Siphonostomatoida; family Caligidae; genus Lepeophtheirus; species Lepeophtheirus nordmannii. The sequence continues at coordinate 9,441,348 of OY804519.1, forward strand.
TTGTTTGAACTTAATGATATATAATTTATTAAGGATGTAGACTCATATTTATGCCAATTCGATATTATTCATTTTGCCACATACCTTGGGCTTATGATTGATATATAACATTTCAAAGATTTTTTTTTTTTAAACTAATCATGACACACCAATCTATCCTCCATCTTTAAACATTCAGCCCTACATAAAAAGAAGGCTTGATGGGCTATATTGTACATATACGTAAGTTGAATACGTTATTGACCAATTAAAGCCGTGAAACGGACATACTATATATGTTAAATAAATGAATCAGGCGTATTTTTCCTGATATCAAGAAACCGGATGAGTAAGTACGTCACAAAATGGCTGATAGTACCTACTTTATTTAGACTCTTTCTTTTATGATTTCCTTACAAATACATATTGTACTATTTTGATGAATTATCTTCGACTCTAATAATGAATAATGATTCAATTTGAGGAGATAAGGAACCCCATGAATAATAATGAGAATTATTACTAAACGATGAAAATAGATTATCTTGAGGAGTTAAATATTATATGATAGCATGGAATAAATATGTAAAAGATTCCATATTTGACAAATTAATTAAACATTTGTTTTTTTATCAGTTAAGACCATTTTTAACTGATAAATAGCGTTGTTACTTCTTATTACTGTTATTATTCAAACAAGCACATTTTTTGTACTGCTTATCTTTCAAATGATTTCGTTTTGTGTGTGTTTTAGTACAAGCTCTGCTTATCAGTCTCCCTCAAGGGTCCTATCAATCTGTGTAAAAGTATCATTGTTATTATTTTAGGAGTTTTTGTTCGTTTTGTAGATTTTGGATCAAGATTTCTGTGCGGAGTCGTGTGGAAGTTTATTATTATTATTATTTCCTCAAAGAACTGTAAGGAAAAGCATGAACATTAAATGATTTGTACTACAATGCTGAGAAATTCTGTGATACGTGCCACATTCTGTTGTTTTGTGCTACTTTCTACCGTTGGTCTTGTTCAATCTGTTGGGAAAGATAGTAAGTATTTAGGATCTCAATTCCAGGATTGATAATTTTATAATGTACCGAATAAATACGGTGTCAGATAGTATGGGCTTATTATCCATCCTTATCAAAAGCCTTGAAAAGTGTTGTACTTATCAATGAAGAGTAAACAAAGTTAATTAAAAATCGGTTAGAAATATATTTAAAAAATAAATCGAGAGGGTTCGTGAGTTATTTGGATTTGATGATTAATTATAATTATTATTATCTTTGAATTAGTAGCGGGATTTCAAAATGATTTTTAGTTACATATTTGATATTACATGCCTATATTATGTAACTCCTTAAAAAATGGAGTCCTTAATGAATGTTTCTAATGATTATTTATTTTTCAGATTTTAGAGGGAATGAATGGGTAAATGCTCGAACCGATGATGAGTTCCAATATGTTGTATCCCCAGATCGCCTCGCTGAGGTTCGAAATGAGAAAATGTATCCCTTTTTTGATTCCGGGGGAAATGATGGAAACGGGGACTTTCAGCTGAATATCCGTGATACCCAGCCTCAAGTGAACAAACAATTGAATTTCCTTCTACCGTTTTATGGTTTTGGCTACAATTACACGTGGCTATCACTTCATGGGTATGAGCGTGATCCTTTAGGTACAATGTAGTTGGAGTCATTCAAAACGTTTCTTTTTGACTAGGTACGTCTCATTCTCTGACACTCCGCATCAATTCCCAGAGTATCCTCTCTCATTTCCCATTCAGGAATGGCCACGAGTGTCTGATCCGTCTTTTATTGGTATATTTTACTCTCGATGCAAAATTGGACAGCTGAATGGGAATGAAGAGGAGGAATATGCTCGAAGGAGGCCTGGCGTTTATTTTAGGTTCGTATAACTCGTTTGTTTCTGACGTAAATGCATTTATCAATATGTAGAGTAGATACAAAAATCAATGCATATATTTCTGAAGACTTCATCGACTAAAATAATAGCGTCTTATCTTATCTAGCTAATGAAAAAAGAGTAACAATGACAATACGAGTACAATTCTTTATACTTACGTACTCTTGTCATGTATACATATATATAGAAACAAGGACATGACTCCTTAAAACAATTGTCAGCTTAAGCAAAAAAGTATTTCGATTTAAATTTAGGTCTCTTTTTGTTAATGTCATTTCTTAGTGTCCATTTTCAAATGTATAAATGACTGTACATATTTGAGCTTATATAAGGAGCCTAAGAAGCTTCTAATGTCCAATAAAAGGAAATAATGGAAAATCAATGGCTTAAAGTCCTTCATTTATTTATGTATTACATTGTTCCAATTCACATATTATTATTATTATAATAATTTGAAGGATTTCATGTTTTTCAGATTGGAACGAGATTTATATTGGAGAAAGGATCAGTTCGGTGTGGAACTCCGTGAAAGGGCCAAGTGGGATATACGTGAGAGCATGGTTGGGAGTGAAACATTTCGTCCAAAGCATATTGTGATTGTAACATGGAAAAATGTTTCATTTGCTGGTGGGATTCCAAGTGCAACGCGACTGGTAAGTCACATTGAACCTCAATGGATGAATCCATAGTATCCTTATATTCACATACTTCCTTCCAGACGAATACATTTCAATCCATCATTGTCACAGATGAAGTACGAACTTATGCCATTTTCATCTATGAATGGATGGGCTGGACAACACATACAGAGGCTGGAGGTGACACCACAACAGGTCAAGGAGGCACACCCGCGTTTGTTGGATTCAATGCAGGGAATGGTACTAAGGCCTATGAGTATATGCCATATTCTCAAACAACTTTGATTCGAGATTTGCCCGGCTATGGAGGAGCAAATGGCTTTCCTGGACGACATGTTTTTAGAATTGATGAAAATGTTATCCCTGGAGTTTGCATTCGGGATTTGAGTAAGTTCTCAAGTAGTTTTTTCTCTTGTTTTTGAGTGATTTTGAATCTTACAGTTGGAACGAATCTTCCTCTCTCTTTTGCTCCGGAGAATGGAAACATGTTGGGAGGAACAATGGTGAATATGACAGGGCCTTGTTTTCTACCAAAAATGCGGATTACATGTCGATTCAATACCAAGGATAGTGAAGGCATTGTTCTTGATGAAAATAGAGCATCATGTATCATGCCTTGGACAGAAGCTGAAGGATGGATTGACTTCGAGCTTTCATTGGATGGAGGACCGTTTTATTGGAAGGGAAAGTTTTATGTTGAACCTCCATCTGTATCTCCTCCACTGGTATGGTTTGAAGAGGATACTTTTCATGAACTTGATCCAGGTACCATGATTTTGAATTGGGATTGGAAGAATTTAACTATGAATTACAATGCCAAGGTCAGCATTTCCGTTTGGGGATACTTGGTAAGGAATTCAACGGCTCAGTTTTTGTTTTCTTTTCTTCAACTAAAGTCATTATTGTCTAAAGGAAAATCACATTGAGCCAGAATTATTATATATCGACATGATTGAACCTAGTTCCCAAAATGATGGACTAACAACACTAAACACAGCTGATTTTTATGAAAACGACAATGGGGATTACCTTCGTCAGTGTGAATTTGGCTTTATAATGATTAATCTTACAAACCCTGTTAAAGAAGTTGGAATGAAGACCTCACCGTGAGTTTTAAGATGAAAAACTTTTTTTATTTTTAAGTTTTTTATTTATTTTTTTGTCAATTGCAGGAAAATTTGGAGTAGGCCCATTCCTTTAGGTTGGTATTTTAATGAACAATGGAAGAGATTTGAAGGAAGCAACTGGGTTGAAAAACGCTGTGATCTTTGGACAAAAAGGGATCGCTTACTCAAATATTTCACGAATGAACTCCCAATGGTAAGACTAGAAATGAATTTATCTGAATTTATTTTATATGTAAAAATAATTACCTTCTTTCTGGAAGTGCCCATGTTTACTCCGTCAAGCAATCGTGGATAGGGGAAGGTATGCTCCTGATTTTGACTGTGATCAAGATGGAAATACACAGTGTTTCTATCATCAAGGATCACAGCACTGTGTTGTAACAGCTCTTCCAAAGTAAGTAAAATAAAAAATATATACTATAAAAGAGTTTCAATCCATTTCATGACCTATTTTAGTCACGATGGTTCAGGTCAGCAATGCTGTTATGACTTAGCTGGATATCTAATGTTGACTGCTGATAACAAATGGGGAGGCACTCCATTTAGAGTTCATGGACTTGGAGTACTTCCATGGAATGAAGCCAATAAGATTCCATCCCTCTCCCATTGGCTACATGACAAAACCTCATTCTATACATGCTGTCTCTGGCAAGATGAACAATCTAATGGATGTCAAAACTATAGGTTTGAAAGAAGAAGCTCTCAAGACTGTGTTGGCTATCAACCCCCAGGTGGAGGTAGGCTACCAGAAGTTATCTATCTTTATGTGCATCCAAACTTATCTTCTCTTTCAGCCACTGTTTTCGGTGATCCTCACGTGTACACATTTGATGGATTGGAATATACATTCAACGGAAAAGGAGAGTTTGTTTTGGTAAGAGCAGATACCCCAAGGGTTAAGCTTGATGTTCAAGGTCGTTTTGAGGATATTTATGACTCTCCTTATGGAAAAGTAGATGCCACAGCATTAACAGCAATTGCAGCAAAGGATAACTTTTCTTCTATTGTGGAAGTCCGCCTTAGACCTCGGGATGCACAATGGAGATATAAGTTGGACGTCTTTGTCGATAAAAGGCCCATTTATTTCGATCGATATCCTCAAAAAATTCAACATTTTCCGGGCGTAACAGTTTATACTCCAAGTAATATCCTTAATCAAAGTCATGTTGTTATTATGTTTCAATCTGGAGCCGGAGTGGAAGTACTCGAAAACAAACATTACATGGCTGCAAGGGTTTACTTACCTTGGCAATTCATTGTAACTTTAGTTGTCAACATATTTTTTTTACTATTTTTTAAAAATTCCGTATTTTGTTTTCCATAGAATCAAACACGAGGATTATTTGGAAATTGGACATTTGACGTAACTGATGACTTTACTCTCCCTGAGGGGAAAGTTCTTCCCCGTATCAATGTGGCGGATTTAAGAAAAATTCATAATGACTTTGCAATGCATTGTAAGTACACCTACTTAATCTTCTTTTAATTGGAGCTTACCCATGAACTGTTCTTAATAAAGGGGTTGTACATGATAAAGAGGCCTTAAATATTGGAAGATCTCTCTTCCATCACGGTAAAGGCCGCTCCTCAAACTTTTATTATTCGAAAAGCTTCGAGCCAGAGTTTCAAATACTACCAGAAATAGAGGAGAACGTGTAAGTAATTATTGATGCTCTTAATTACTTAATTATTATTATTTATATTGATACTTGAAGCACTTGGGTGGATAAAGACATGGTTGTGGACACGTGTGGAGAGTCCTACCAATGCAAATACGACTATTCTACGACATTGAGTAAGGAGTTTGCAATATTCACAAAATATTATCAGGATCAATTCATAAACATTCGGGAGGGAGTCTTGAAACCAGAGGCTAGGGGTAAGCAAGCTCTTTAGACAATATATATCATATATCTTATATTTTTATGTCAGTCGTCTCTTGTGGTGCTCTTCCTACCCCCGCCAATGGTCGCAAAAGTACTTTTGCTTTTACCCCAGGAACGATGGTCAAGTTTGATTGTGATCCAGGATATGTACTCACTGGTGAACGAAGACGATGGTGCTATGATAATGGAGACTGGAATTGGGCAGAAATGGGTGAAGCAAAATGTTTAGGTGAGTAATTGATGTACAATTCTTTTGAAATTACCCCTTGAGAGTGTGTACAAAACGAAAAATCTTATTGCTTGCCCTGATAATTATTAGATGAAAAAGACCACAATGCGAAGCAAGCTGGAATGACTGCCGGGATCGTCATGGCTATACTCATTCCCCTGATTGGACTCATGTTTTGCATTTATGCATTGATAAGCTCAAGAGGTAAAACCATGGGAGAGGCAAGGAGCATGCGTCAAATCCATACCATCGATAATTATGCTCCATCACAGACTACGAATACCCTTACCTCTAAAAAAAGTAGATTGAGTGAATCAGACTCTGGGATACAGGAGCCATCAAGAGCCCCAGTTCAAAAAAGAATAGAGTATGTAGATGAGTCTATGCGAATAGAAAAGGATACACTCCTAAAGTCTGAGCCTAGAGATGTTCCCTTTAAACGAAAAGATGATCTTAGGAGAAGTACGTTCTCTCCGGGTGCTCCTCCTATTCCACGACACCAATCCAAGACGCCTTCATCCCAAGAAGATAGCTGTGGGTCAGTAGAGGATGAAGAAAGTCCATATGGGGTGTACTATACTCGAGAGCCTTTACCCAATAGACCTCATATAGACATTCCACGGAGAGTTATGGATGTAGACATTGATATTTCAAAGTATGAGCCTAGCTATAGGACCCCAAACCCTTCTCGATTTAGAAAATAATACTCTTTATACATATTAAATATATATTATAATGTCTGACTGAATGTTTAAGATTTATTTGCTTGAATTATTACTATTTATAATCTCATTACTTTAATAAAGTTTTTTTTTATCTTTAAAATTGAATAAATGGATGAAATTTGAATAACAATTTCGTTTTGTTTTGTACACACTTAAATTTGGGGATGAGAGCTCTTGGGATTCCAAGAGAGCAAAACAATAATAATCTCTAAGGGTATATGAATAACAATTTGACATTTTTTCAGATGAGGGGGATTACAACGCTCACCAAGCTGGAATTACATCTGGGATTGTTATTGCTATATTAGTACCCATAATTGCATTGGGATTTTGTGCATTCATGAAAATTAGATCCAGTGGCACTGAGGGTGGTCGTCAATATGAACAAACTCAAAACTATCCTGTACAAAGGATTCCAAAGGCAGAAAAGCCGTGAGTTAGAGCTTCATGTTAATTTATAGATAAATAATAATAATTAATTAAATAGAGTTCAGTTGAGATGTTGTTTAAGATAGATATGCAAGTACATTTCATATCATGTGGTCAAAGCCTCTTTTACTAGGTTTACTTACGTTCCTAAGTGCTATTTATGTATGTAAATACATATATACGTATAAATTATGTACATTTAAGGAATTTAATAAGAAGGGAGGTTTCCTATCTTGACAAATCATTTTGTTGATTTTTAACTTGTTAATTTATTCTTGAAACAAACTCATTTTCAAACTTAAAAAAAAAAAAAAATTAAAAATACATACATATATAAGTAGTATATGTACGTATACTTTTAATTTCTTGAGACATGATATGAATATTGACAAAGTACATGAGGCTAGCAAACCAGATTGTTCGTAGAAACACAGATACATATGAGACCCCCATAATATAATATGTACTTTTGAAACGATATTTTACCGTAATTATAGAGTAATTATTATTATCATACTTATTACCATGAGTAAAGAATTTTAAAGAGCTCCTCACATGATTCAAAGACTTGATACACAACAACGAGCTACACGTAGATATGTGTTGTGGCAGCATACAAAGATCCGGAAAATACTTTTTGTAGGAACTTAATCTATAAATTTGACTTAAATTGTTATAATGATCATATCTTTAAATTCTATTAGTGGTATTTTTCGATTAATTCATCAATTAAGTATTTAGGGTAATATTTCAACACTAATATAATTAATTATTTAGCTATTTTCCTTTGGGCACTCCTCATGTCGAGTTTTTTTTTGCGGACTCGCAACCTCAAAAGAGGAAGGAATATTTAACAAAAACCATATGGTACCTTGTCTTCTGTATTTTTCTTGTTGCCAACTTTTTAATATTGTGCAGAGTTATTATTTAGATATAGTATATATTGATTAATTTTACTAATATACAAATCAACAGTTAGTACTTGTATAATATTCAAAGATTCAAAAAAGGGCGCGCAATCCTTGATATAATATATTATTTATTTATCAAAATCGAAAAATAATAATAATATCCTTTTTGAGTTCATAACACGTAGAGTCAGATATTTAAAATTATAAGAGTCAACTGATGAAAATCAGCTAAAAGGAGAATACATGAAAGTATTTTTGTTCATTCCAAAGAGCTTGTCGAGCCTTCAACTTACTTAATAACTCATATACCTACAGACAATAAGTAATAAATAGTGACATACTGCAAAATAAAGGAGGAAAGAAGATCCACTGCAGATTTACTTCTTACAATGGAGTGACAGACTACAATTTTTTATCAAGTAAACGCGGCTTTCTATATGTAAAATTTTAAAAAAATCGGATTTTTTATATTAACAATACTACCGGAAGAAAAAATAATTTTCGGACATTAGGTTATTTTTTTATCCTTGAAAAATTTCATGGTGATTCCTTATGAAGTAAAAATAGCCAGAAAAGAAAAAATAAAGATTTTTAATTTCAGAATATTTTTATATCACCGCTGCACTCATGTACTGATATGTATTTATTTGAGAAACTCCTTTGTACGTCTTGATATTTATCACAATAGTATTCCCTTCTATTTTCAATCACTAGTTGACAGCTGGCGATGTGCCTATTCTTGCTCCTTATGGATGATCTGAATGTAGATTTATTGAATACAAATTAGGTCTTGTTAAGATGTGAATCAATCTCTATTATTAAATATATAATAGTTTGAGAGAGTAATAACGTCATTAGCTATCTACAATCAGTTTAATAAAACAAAATGGCTACGATAGATTTCATTGTATTTTATACTTATTTTCCCACTCCAAAAATGTAGTTTTTGAAGAACATATGTGTCAAGTCAACAAGAAAAGAAGTTTTTTTTTTTAAATATTGAAAAGGAGAAAATACACTTTTAAGCTTTTTTACTTCATAAATATAACGGTCAAATATTTTGGAATCATTTTAAGACCTATTACGCATGGTTTTTGCTAAAATATCACTTTAACTCAAGAAAGCAAAGATTGTTGTCTATCTAATAGAGCAATTGAATAAATGTTATGACTGCATATGGAGCCGATATTGTCCCATAAAGAATGTCCATCTTTTTCGTGGCCCCAGAGATTTATTTAGTTGTTGTTTGTTAAAACCAGTTCATCTGTTTAACAACTATTTAGAATCAAATTAATCCACTATCATGCTCACCATGAATCATAGTAATAGTAAATACATAGTCAGAAATACCAGATGTTTTATATTCTTGATTGTAGTCGGTATTTAATTAATACGAACAAAAGAGAATATCTTCAAAAATATGATAGCAGTTCACACTCATTTTTGAAATATTTCAGATAAACTTGGTTTCTTGTTGAGTTAACACATATACATATAAAGTGACTCGTGAGCAGTGCAGAGCAGGGGACTCTTAAACGATACTAGAAGTCGAGTTGCACTTAAGAAAAAAAACTAAAGACTCGACTCGCAAAAAATGACACGTGAATTGATCTACCCTCCTTTATAACAAATATCATGTTTTCTCTTATTATAATTGCCTACGGGTACTACTCAGTCTATGTATAATATTTAATTAGATGTCAATTATTGTTAACAAAGTGTCTCGCATTGTTGGATGTTCATATATGTATGTATATTTAACTGTATACTACAAAGAAATTCGGAAATATCTATGCTCCGACTTTTTCCCTAAGAAATAAGAAAAAGCCTCAAGGAATTAATATTAATAATAGTGCTGTTTGAGTATGTAGAGAGGACGGCAAACAAGGGAACAACCCTTTTCTCAGTATGATTATGATGAAAACCTTGCATGTCTATCCTTCATTATGGTTTTGTATGTATATGTATATATATGTACCAATATATAACTCCTCACTTCTCCTCTGCATATATCATACATATCAAAAAAAAAAAAAAAAAAAATGCAAGAAAACATTTGTAACAATTTCTTTCTTTGTATTAAAAGTTATATAAATCAAAGGCTTCCCTCCTACTTTTTTCGAGGTACGTATACGTAATTCAATCAATTAACAGAAGCGACTTATTTCTCAGCGACAATACTTTATACATATATATATCCATGTAAGAATAAGAATGAAAGGCACACGCTAGCATGGTGTTTATGTACACAGCTACATTAAGATCCTATCTTTGTCATTAACATAATAATAAGAAAAATAATTATTCATTAGTAAATCATGATTCTGGAGGCCCCAGGATGTCTTTTAACCTTCTACTTATAATAATAACTTTCTACTTATATATATATTTTTATCATCCTTTATTGCAGATCCGTATCAGCTCCAATGATGATGAAATCCTCAGGATCCCATGAGAAAATGGTTCCTCTACAGTCTTCCAATCAAATATCTAATTCAAGAACATCTCTTGCTGAAAGAGAGGTCTGACATGAACCATCTTTAAAATAGAAGCATAGACTTTAATAGCACATGGGGGGGGGACCAATTAGTGTACTAATGTGTTGATGAAATGAAATTTAATTATACATATTTAGGTTATATTATTTTGTAAAACGTTTACTGTTAAATAGTTTTTTCTATTGATTTATTCAAATTAATATGAAGGCAGTAAAAATAATGTGTACGTCACGTAAATACTGAATATAATATTTAAAAAAAAAAAAAAATAGGAAATGAAAAAAGAACTTTAAACGGATGTCTCGTAAAATAGAATTGTAATGGCTTTGACTCTTCGTCTATCCGCGTCCATCCATTCTAAATCGTTGATATCAAATCCAGCCAATTTCCCTAGTCTCTTGAATCGCATCAGTTGAGAACGTAGTTCGTCCAAGTCCACGTCCATTCCCTCAATATCCTTGCCTTCTTGTCCTAATCGTCTTAGTGTTTCCGCTAATTTCAATTGGGCCTATATTATGAATGTAAATCACTAATAAATATTCCTTTGTGAATGGTCATTAGAGGGGTCCGTTTTGAGGGGAAATTTTTTGATCATTTTAAAAGCATTTTGAGGGTCAAAATTTCTGTTGTATTGATCTTTGATATGGGACTTAGAATCGCTCCCGTCCCTGCCCTAAGTCCTTGAAAAATATACCAAAGTTCAAAAAATTCTCTTAAAGGTAGATTATCACATACATTAAAATATTGAATTGGCTTGATAAAACATTAAGTAGGTATCTTTCATTCTTAATTGAATTAATTGAAGTAGTTATCATTGAGTGTTTATATATCACGACGAGCTTTTTTGTCCACTCGCAACCTCGACTCACAACTGGGAAAGGAAAATTTTCCTTCCTATCAACTGATAGCTATCCTTGTGTATTTTCCTTGTTGCCAACTTTTTAATATTAGGCACTGTTATTATTTAGATATACTATGCATTGATAAATTTTACCCGTATAAAAATCAATGTTTAGTACTTTGTACTAGTACAAAATGCTCGTCGTGATATACTTCCACGATAGCTGATAAAGATGATATATGATAATATCACCTTGAATGACGTCATGGAACAAAGATTGTTTTATGAGACAGTTTTTGCGTCCGACTCTGATGTGTTTTTATGATTTAGGACTGAACTAGGTATAACATTTTATCTACCAATACATTCATAGTCAAAATTGACCATTTTAAAACGGCGTTTACGCTCTCAAATTCAAGGCTATGAATGTTGTAGTTTTAGTGTTTGATAAATCCTAGATTATAATATTTTTGTTTTTTTAAATCCTATATATGCCTGATATGCTTTCAAAGTATGTTACTTCAAATGAAAATGAATATGATTAGGGATGGACATTTTGTTGAGGTGAGATAACTTGGTTGTAATTACTATTTTATATTATTTAATTTTATCTGCTGATTGTTATTTAACAATATTAAATTATACACAATAGCTACTTATAATTGTAGCAAGCTCCAGAATCAACGATATAGAGAAGACTGAATTCAAGTTGAATATCAAGGTAGGTGTACCAATTGATATGTCGTGTAACTCAACGCTATCTCAACATTTTGTCCATGTCTAAATATGTTTTTCTCCCTTCTATGTGAGTTTTCATTAAATGCAATATTACTTGAAAATCTCAAACGTCTTAGATAATAAAATAGTTCGTTCAACAATAGGACATTTGATCCATAGCATTAAATTTGAGATGGTACAGGCATTCTAAAAATTGTCATTGTACTAACAAAACAATCTTTATTCATTATAAAATGGTGAGAGCCTTGGCAAAAACAGTATGTGATACTTAATATTATGCCAATATGAGTTTTTTCCCTGAATATTTCCATCAAAAAAAACTTTATTTATGTCAATTGGTGCGGCTAGAGAAGGGAGCAGGGATTAGAGACATCTTTGGGCACTCAATGTACACATATATTAAATCGTATTTTGTAGGGGCGTAGTGTCCCCATATAGTGTATTATGATGAAGGGGGTCCACCCCAGATGAACCTTTAAATATCAAACTACAACCCTTGTTATATATAAAGAAAGGATACCCCATAACGGAACACACCAATATATTATATATAAAACCATACTTGAATTTGGGCTCGGAGCTCTTGCATCTTTCTCCAGGATTCTGCGTACTGTCTTCGAACAAGCTCAATGATGGTAGACGTAAATGCTAGACCCACCAAAATGTAAATCATAGATACAATCATGTAGCTCGTCTTTCCTCCAGATATATCTATCAAGAAACAAAGGATAATGAGATAAGCACCCTTCATCTTAAGATTCAAGCCCTTACCCGGCACCATATCTCCAAAACCGATGGTTGTTATCGTAATGAAGCAATAGTAAAAAGCTTCAAAGAACGTCCACTTCTCATAGAGTGTAAAAATATAGCTTCCAAAACTTAGGAAAACCGTTAGAACAGCTAAGGCCATGACTGCCATGACGATATTGGCAGTTATACCAAGATTACCGAGAGAGTCAAGATCCCCCTCATCTGGAGTCATGACTCCATCTTCATCCTCTTCTTCCTCGTCATTCTCATCTTCATCCCCTGTAGATGATGACGTGTCCAGACCGTCAGACTACTCATAGAGAATGAATCAATTAGTTAGATCTATGATTCAATATTTTACATAGAAACTACAGAATTTCAATTACTATTGTATATTTATTTATTCCACTTGAAGGGTTTTTGTAACCTAAATTTCCTTCATTTTATATCAAATCTAATTTGATTTGTATGTACAAATCTCCTCCCTTGAAGGAGGAGGGAAGGAAATACGTACAATTAGGAGTCAACATGCACTTTGCATGTCAATTCGAATTGATTCAAAAAATGGAAATGATTCAAGCCGTTACATTTACGTAATGAAATAGCAAACAATGAAACACTTTTTCCAAAAAATAATATATTTTGAAACATATACATATAGCTATGTCTTTACTTGCTTGTATTACTGAATGAGGAATGTTGAAATAGTGTTAATAAATGTATGTAATACTTAAACATACCAAAACCCTGGACAAAGCACTTCCACGCCGAATTCGAAAAGATTTCTTTTTGCGTGTTCGTCTCTTGAAATATTTATCACGAATCTTGTGAAAATAGTCAATGGCAGGCTGAATACTAGGTTTGATCCTTGCCCAAACCACAGAAAGAAGAGTTGCAAGTATTTGACCCACATCCGCTATGACGGAGAGAGTAAAGGGTATACCAATAATAGCAAATAAGATACAGAAAACACGGCCCTTTGTCGTCACAGGTGCAATGTTACCATAGCCAATAGTCGTGATGATGGTGGAAGCAAAGAAAACGGCCTGCACATAGGTCCATTGATACACAATTGTTTTAGTTTCAATGTCCACACCCTCATCCGCTGCAACAGATACTGCTCTTTCATACTCGAGGAGTGCATTGTCCAGGATGAGATCCGCTTTTTCCCGATTGATGTACTTGTGTCCTATGAGGTCCTTTGAGAAAAGAATGGATGGAACGATCATGTGAGGTGGGGCACCACCCATGGCTGCTGTTAAATTATAGACTAAGCTGAGGAAGTTTTGCCGCTCTGAGATGACGAGATCCTGGAGTGTTGTTAACTTTTCCTTTTCCAGGGGATGTTCCAGGAATTGGAATATCTGAAAAATATAATTGAAATTATGCATAATAAAAAAATACAGTACTTCACTCATCTACATCATCCTTTCAAATAATAATATTAATTATATTAAACGTCATCAACATTGAAAATTGAGAATGGATGATGCCATTTTTTTCCCGTACATTTGTCAATAAATATTGTATTCTCGCTCTAGTTTACAGGTTACATGATACATTCAAAATGAGATCATTTCCTACAAAGTTACACCTAATCTTGAAAAAAATATTATTAAAGGAAATATCTTCACTTTATTTATGAATTGTTATTAGAGTCGATTTTTCATTGGCTTGAAAACCTAAGAAACATTTTGAATGAATGAATAGTAATTAATTGATCAATCGTTTTCATTTGACAATTTGTTTCAAAGATTAAAATGAAACACTATTTGTGGAATTTGTTATGGTCTTTTGTTAAAAGAGGGTGAACATTGGACTCTAAGAATGTTTTCTTGCTCATGTCCTGGCTATGAGACAGAGGTCACCATGGTCGGAGTATTTTTTACTTTGTCATCTTGTCTTGTATATATATATATATATCTATTGATACACAAATATCTAGTATAATATGTACGTATCTAAGTAATAAATCCTCAATGTCAAATGCCAAATACGGTTTTCCTCCAAGAAATAAAATGCATCAAATACCTACTTATACCTTCTACAAAAAGAATTTTCCTCTCTGCAAAAGATATTGACTTAAATCAAGCGTGTAATTAAAAATAATTATAATTAAAAGATAATCTCTTCAACAAAACAATTATACATATTATATTTCTTGTCTGATGTTGATGATTTATTATAAATTGATTTATAAAATAGGGGAAAGGGAAGTCATAAAAAGTACCCAGGAATAAAAGGATTTTTTTTACGTACGTACGTACATAAACAGTACATATATCCATACAGTCAAACCTTAAATTTGGAAATACAAATGGCTAATAAAATTATAGAGACATCCTGCTGATTTTTTTTTTTTTTTTCAGTTGGCATTCCCCTTTTATGTTTAGATTTTTCTTTATGTTTCTCATCGTGGTCTTTATTGTATCTCACAACCTTTCCTCCTCTAAAAAGAAACGGAAAAAGAGGATCAAAAATCTAAACTGGTAGCTCGGCTAGCCAATTATTCTCCACTCTGGAATTCTTCTTCATTTCATAGTAGATAATTACTCACAACTAATTCAAGTTCAGAGCGAATGAGGGGAAAAGAAGTAATTAGAAAAATCGGCAGCTCACCATAATAAACGGTGTATATTTTTATGCTAGTAGCGGAATAACACTAGGGTACACTTCTAATTAAAAGTTAATTTTCTGAAAAGACGGTTGATAAAGAGAACCAATCATTAATTAAGTAACTAATATTACAAATCGACATAATTAGTTGGGTGACTGAAACATTTATTATAAAGTTCACTCCGAGGTTATAAATTATCAAGAGATGTTTCCTCAAGGAAAAGACAAAAATAATAACGATTGAATAGGACTTTTCACAAAATACGTCATTTACATGAATATTATACGTGTGACTGTAAGAGACAGTTACAAAAAAAAACAAAAAAAAACTTTTATAACTAAAATCGATGTCTCTACTAATTCTATCATGTTGAAGTACCCATTTTCATTTTGAATGTTAACGAGTATTGCTTACAAGAATTGGTCCCGAGTGAGTATTATCTAGTGTCACTCTGAGAGGCATAATGCTTGAATCCAAGGTATTAGTGTACTTTAAATACTGTAAACCATGTATTCATTTTAGATGGCCTTAAGTATGTTTGTAACGATATACTTGACTTCATATTATGATTACTCGTTTTCAATTTGAATTACGAGTGTTATTTTGTATATGTTGTATGGTATGGTATAAGACCGTGGATTCTATGGGCTGACATTTTACTCATTATGCTCAAAACTGAATGAGTTATAGTTAGTATAATTTACTAGTAATTTGATAATAATTTCACACAGGATCCAAAAAGTCATGTTTAAATAAATAAATACTAACTTACTTTGTTTTAAAAAATGATCTCCTCACAGGGCAAGAGATAAAAGTAGTTTTAAATCATTGCCAGTAATATTACTGAAAACCGATATATTTTTGACCTAGAGTAGAGTCATGTCTGGTTCTGATATCGCTCTTCCATCTTTCTGGTACTGCGTAATTTGATTAGATCTTTTAATTGCAATTCACTGTACCGGCTCACTTTCACCCTTACACAAGACAAGACACTCAAAATCGAGATTTCCCCTACAATAGACATGATGTTGTTTCTTGGAATTACAAATGCAACTTTTTTTTCTTTTTAAGAGACTGTAGGACCTTCAACTCCTACCTTCAAATTTATCGAAGCCTTTTATATATGTACTTAAATAATTTTTTTCTAAAAGGTGTAACAATGGGGTCTAAGGAATTAATTTTTTTTCCGGTATTAGCTTTAAAGGTATAGATACATACACATATATATATAATATCAAGAAGGATCAAAGCCTAGAACTCCACTTTGATATTTCCTCACTGTTTTGGGGACATTTTAAGCTATCGGAGAAAATTAACAAAACTGCTTCAGACTTTAAACTCTTGTTTTCTAAAAAAAAAAATGATGTATATAATGCAAAGAAAGGAAATGTTTAACTTCAGCTTATTAAATTTGAATTTGTATATAAAGATTCAATCAAAACCCCTAGAATATGTTTTGATGAAATTGGGTGTACTATTCAATAAATAAAAATCAACTTACACTCAAATTATTTTACTCTTTTTAACTTTGAAGCCATTGGGATTGGGGGGTTGTACACCTACTTCCCTATATGGACCCCTAATACAACAAAAGTTCGTACATGTTCCTTGTTTCTAACCATGGAGATATAACTAGGTATAATAGTATTTTTTATGGATCGATTTGTGTATGTCTAATAACAACTTACTTTGTTAGTGATTAAAAACATCTTTGGAAGCATTTATTATTATAATATCATGTTTATCCCTAACAATACGATATGAAGCAATAAATGAATATGAAGGAAACGAAGGAGGGCTAAATTTCCTCCCTCCCCCCCCCCTTTAATGCTAATATTGACTTAATAATTAATGGATAGTACCATACATATCTTAAGTAAACAAATTCTACGAATAAAATGATATATACATATATAAAATAATTGATTAGCGGTTCCCTCCTATTTTATTTTTATTTTGAGGGAATAGGGTAAATTATATTACTCCCTGGTTTGAGTCTATGGTCCTAAGTACGTGTTTGTCAAGCTCACAAAATATTTGAGAGAGAGATAAAAAAAACTCGACACGTTGAATTAGAAAAGACATTATTTGGTTACATATTATATGATGTAGGTAAATAAGAGGCTGTGATGATAATTTGTTTTGACTCAATTATTTTTATTCAGCTGTTGATATTTTTAAATCTGGACTGTCACATTAATACCCTAAGAAGACATGACAGCAATAATTGTAAAATCAATACTATTGCAGTATTGCTTATTTTATCGTCTGGAGCGGGAGTTTGGATAGCCCTACTTATTTCATTAGCCTATAAAACGTTGATACAAATAACTAATTAGTGTAAAAGTTAGTGAAGGAATCAATTATTGTGACTCGATTGGTTAAACATATATATTATTTTTCAAGATTTAAAAATTCAAAATTATATTTTTTCATGAATACAAATACATAAAATATTTCAACAGTTGAGACTGTCTCACTCACTTGATATAAGGTATGCGCAAAAATTAAAAAAAAAGTTATAGCCTTAGTCATTTGGTATGTTGCCAATTACGTTATTTTCACGAATATTTGGACTATTCAATTGAATGGATGGACAGATCAAGGGCTGGCACATAAATTCTGTGATATATTTGATATTCTTTGGATACAATCATAATGTCCGTATCCCATCATATATGTAGTCAATAAGCAAAGAAGGAAATACATACTCCTGTGGTTAATATATATGTATGTTGTATGGACGTAAAATCTTAAAAAGTATGTATAAATATTATTATGCCAAAATCTCAGCGATTTATTTATAAATAAAAACTACGTAATTTTTTTTTTTTTTAATTTTTTTTAAAAGATCGTAAAACGTCATGTTCTTATCTTTTTTAGCTACTAATGTGTCATATAACACCTTACTTACAACAAATGATTTGAACTTATCAAGAGATGCCCTCAATGTAATAGTAAGAAGTGAAAAAAAAAGAAAAAAGCTTTTGGATCATCTTTAAAAATAACTACAGGCTCAAAATGATGCGACTAAGCCACCTTTTAAATTATTTATATATATATATATATGGCTATAGGTGAATCACCTCTAAATTGAAACATGCCTACATAAAATTATAAGTAGGTTTATGTTTTCTTCCTTATCTTTTATAAAAAAGTTCTATTCACATACTATAGCAACACTGCAAACGACTTAGGATTTATTTAAATAGTCTCTAAATTACATTTCATGGAAAGCACATGATTATAAGCCCATATAGTCATTTACATTTTTAGTTAGTTAGATAAATGCTAAATTTCTAGGACTCTACGTATATCATATTATGTATTGCTCATTTTTCAAAAGAAAATGACTTCCCTTCCTTGCTAAAACACCTGTGTATACATCTATTAGGGTCGGGACTAGAAACGAGACTCATTTTGTTCCAATCTCAATGGATTCCCTCTAAGCTAATTTAGAGCAATATTTTGCTCACCGCTTTGCTCATTTAAAACAATAATTGACGTCACCAACAGTTTATTAAGTAATAGTCGTCAACTTTTTGAGCATGAGGAAATTTTTTTACTGCGTAGTTCACAGTCTGAATTGGTCCATAAAAACGTAATAAACTTTTCAAATTATTGTATTTGTTGAGATGTAGACTTTTAACTTCTACTGAAAAATTGTACATTTATCGAACAGATGCCTATCTTTTCGATCTTTTTCAACAGTTCAGACAACTAAAGAAATAATGATATCCTTACAATGAATAATATTTTGTAAGCAGTAAGGTCAAAGAAGAAAATTGACACAAAATGAACTATAAAAACATCTTAAAAGCTGTAGAGTATTTTAAAGATTTTTTTTTAATAGTCAACCTTTTATTATAATTATATTTGACTATAAGGATTTAAAGTTATTTTGTTTGTTTTTACTTTGCTTTTAAAATATAATACGCAACTAAGATCCTTTGTACTTCTGTTAATATTCAAACAGATATGAACACCAATATAAAGGTTTGAAAAAAATAGAAAATATTTTACAAAGGATTCATAAATTCCAGACCAAACCCCTAGATTATTACCTTTTCAGTTAAGTATATATATTGTACTTAAGTCGGAGTAACAAAATACTCCGTTTGAATGAATGAAAAATTATATATACTACTATGGGCAAAAAATATCAGGAATCAAAAAATCTTTACTTCATCATCAAAATTCAATTCATCCCCCTAAAAAGTCGTCACACGTATCAACTTTTTTTCAAATGTTAAAAACAGTTATAAAATTTTTTGTTGAGTCAATAGTAATTACAGAACTGTTGAGTTTAGAATTTATGCTATTAAAATTTAAAATCGAATGGTCGGCTTTTTTGAGACATAGGTGATGTATCTCAAGAAATAAATCATCACAAACTCTCAAAAATTCAACACAAAATACAGTCTGGAGTATTCATTCTAACATTTATGATTTGCACAACATTTCTTTAAATTGCAATTTAGACATCATCTTTCAAGCATTTTAAAAAACGAAAAATGCGATTTTCGCGGTTGTCAAATGAACACCGAGTATCTCAAACACAAATAAATATTTTGACGTTTACTTTGACACAGATGTTAGGTATATACAGTAGTGTCAACAAAAAAATAGACACGGTTTTCCCGGTTAGAATTTCAAAAAAAAAAAATTAAATTCAAATTTCCTGGTATTTTTTACTCATAGTTGTATATATAAA
Organism: Lepeophtheirus nordmannii; assembly: GCA_963680855.1. Lineage (NCBI taxonomy): Eukaryota > Metazoa > Arthropoda > Copepoda > Siphonostomatoida > Caligidae > Lepeophtheirus > Lepeophtheirus nordmannii. Next base: position 9,461,350 of record OY804519.1, read on the forward strand.
AATTTGAATACTCGTTGTTCTTTTTATATTCTCATAGGAAAAGTCTTAAATTTACGTCATTACGGATCCTATGATATATTATATATAAAAAAATCCAGTAAAACAAAGATTTTACTTGTAGCTCAGAGAAAAAATATTAATTAATTCCTCTCGGAGGACACTCCATCATTCATAGTTACAACTTCCATGATTCTACAAACTCGTAATTATTATTAAATATATACAGATTGTGAATAGCACTTTTAGTGAATTAAAAGATGAGTGTTATTATTTTAAATATATTTTATTATCCTTAGCACTATTAATGTCTTGGCAAAGATTTCAACACATTATTATTACTATTATAAATGTTTGCATTTTTATCTACTTAAATGCTTAGATTTAAGTTATGTATGTTTCCCCATTTTTAAGAAAAACATTGTAAATTACATTTTTATAAATGATTCTTCTTTCTTTTCTTTTTGTCTACCTGCAAAATTGTATTTCTTCCTTGTTTTGTATGTACATAAAAAAAAAAAAAGAGTTGACTTCCCTCCAAAAAGACCATTTTGAAAGAATGAGATAGAACTAATGGCTCGTCAACCTTTTTTTTCTTCTTTTCTTCATAGGACCACTTGATAGTCACAAAAAGCTTGGTATAGACGTCCACATAACCTTTCAATTTCGTATTTCTTACTATGAACTATGAAGAAGAAAAGGATGCATGCCTACCGTGGGCCGAGATTTCACATCCCTGAGGTGTATAAATAAATTCAATTCTTCAATACCCCTTGATCTCACTCTTTATGATGTTACGGTTCGTGACCTAAGAAAGGTTTGTTATTGATCTCAACATTTATTACGGAAGAATAACGATTTAAAATCATACTGAATACCTAAATTGTGTTTGGTTTGAAAGACAAACAAAATGGGTCTGTAGTGTTCACTAATCATTGGCTGCGGAAGGTTATTTATTATGAAACTTCTTTTAAATACTTCTGAATAATTTTACCATTGGCGTAAGGGCACGTTAGCAAGACGTGCAATGCTGCAGAGTTCCAAACATCTAATGCTCTAAAACCACATTAGTTCTGATTTCGATCTGTCCGAATTTCTCATTGTTTATTATTTCAAGATCCTTTTAATACAATCCACTAACATACAAAATTCTTAAATATTTTTCTTGAAGATAATACTCATTGGACGCAGACATTGTTTGAAACTGGACTCTATACAGCATTTCAGCAGTGTCATAATCACGTTAAAAATACAGCATTGTACAAATGATGTAAAAAGTTGAATTACAATAATCATCGTGTAATATTTATCTTGAGCAAATGGAAATCTTTTATTGACAATACCCAAAATTTTTACAAAAAGAGATTGAGCTGGGGTAAAAAGCTTAATGTTTAATTACTACACGTCAAGTATTCAAAACTATTACTTGTCACGTTTAATCAATGACCACATACAAAGGAAGCTGTTCTTCATTTCCAACTTATAGCTCTCTGGAGATAACGTACTATGTATTTTATATTATGGTTGCACAATTTGTCATTTTTCAACACATTATCAAAATGTGAATATTTTACCAATTGAAATCAAAAATGCAGTATATTGTTTAAATAGTTGTACACATTTAATTGAGAAGATATTAATATAATACCATTTACCTATTTACTGAACAATCTCTAAAAGTTTCATTGAGTAAACATTTTGTTGACTCGTTTCACAAAATAATTATGGGTCGTATTTAAGTATTAGTACAAAGTATGTAGTACCATTTAGTTATTTCTTTTTGGCATACTCCAGAGTTGTTAACAAATATAGGGGGGGGGGAGACCATAAACAGTTTGTAGTAAGCCAATTGTGGAAATATTATTCAAAAACAGTTTATAATCGCTCATAATAAGGGTCAATTTTGAGTTGAACCAATCAACATTCAGAGCACTAGTTTGCAGAAAAAAAGGCCTCAAAATCGAAAGTTGACAAAAAATTACATTATTACATTTTTATGTTCGAAGTCCATGTCGAGTTGCGAATCCTTTTACTTTGAGTCTATCTCATGCCTGAAATCACAGTTTAATAATATTTATATACAGTGTGACTCAAGTAACAGACACTAGCTTTTAATTCATCCATCGGAAATATTCGAATTCAATAATTTAAAATGGTTAATGTCACTTAGATAATAGTTATTACTATTTGTAGTGAAGAATGTCTTCAAACCTCGAGTCCGAGGCAAGTTTAAATATTTTTTTATGACACAGAATGAAATTTTTAACTTTAAGTCAGAGTCGAGTGTTTGAAATAACAATTTATTGAAACTCAAGTAAAAGTCCTAAGTTTTAATGCATCTACACTCTCATTTGACGATATGATCAGTCCGGAATTCATTGAAGAATAAAGAATGAACTGACTTCTTTTTGATCAAATGAGTGTTTGGATCTGGAGTAGTCATTCATTTAATGACAAAGTTTTTCAAATGTTAAAGAGCTCTTAAAATTTTTTAAGTCCCAAATGAGAGTATTTAACTGATTGTTTTTAAAAAATCGGTGGTTTAATTGTTATTAGTTACATAGTAAGACCACCACTTCACATATGGCTTGGTTTTAAACACCAATTTTACTCCTTTTCTAATGTCGATGTCCTTCCGTCAATTTAATAATAGTTTAAAAGCAATAATGTTACTCATAAAGTGCGTATTTTCATTCCGAATAGAAGACATTTTTGATTTTTCTTAACTTATATGTATTTATTTTGCTTGGGTTATTATCATCTGAGGTACCGAAATAGGGAAGCCATTTGCATCTACTTTTTGAAAAACCAATAAGAAAGAGCTAAACTGAGTTGATAATTATTATTTATCGAGTCCCCACAACACTAACTGCAATATTTGTTTCAAGCTATTTGAAATTCACAAAGAGAAATCCGTATATTTTTGCTGGCAAACATTGTGTTTAAAAATGAAACGATGTAACCACACGACTGCGGCAAATATTATATATATGTAAGAAATAGCATGATTAAAAATATGTTGTATTAAAGGAGTTGGAATAAGTATGTAATTGTTGGACAAAACGTCGAAGGAACAAAATCTCCAATTACTAAATATGGAAAGATATTCTCAAATGGATAAATAAAACTCCAAAAAATGTTAAGCCTTGGAGGACACGGAAATCATGCGTTTGATATATACTTGTGTTTAATATGTATATAATCAACTGTATTTTGTCTAAATTACTATTATACCTACAAATTATATGGAAACTTTGTAAATGGTATTAGCAAGGGCTCTTAAAACATTTTGAATTAGAGACTCAAGCAAAATTGAAAATCTCAACTCTCTGTGTTGCCCTTGTTTTGTACAAAACTTCTTAGGGTATTCTGAACGGAGTGATATCCAGTTTGAGAGTTACGTCGTTGCAGATACCTTCTGATATCACAATTTACATCCCAATTGCAAGGATGCTCAACCTACATCCCTTTTTATATATATAAAAAACAAAAAACGTACTCAGATGACACTCAAAAAATATTTTTGAAGTTTCATTTACTCATTTCAGAACTTCTTTTCTTATTTTGTAATTTGACGTTTTGTACTTCGATGTTTTATTTGTGCATCGCAATAAATAGACCTAATTTATAATAATATGCAAAAAACCCATATCATTCATGATCTAAAAAAAATCAACATATCATTACATTGGTTATGTAATATATCACTTCTTTTCTCTTTTTCTTTTTTAATATTAATGTATAACTATATTACTAAATCATTTTTATGCTCAAGTATATGCTCATTGATAAAAGATTTTACTTTACTTTTTATCAAAGCCATAAAAGTACACAAATATTCACAATTTGTCAAAAAAAAAAAAAAAGAAAGAAAAAAAAAAGTGCATCCTAGTACCTTATCGTTTATTTTTTAACTTTTCCTTCTTCCCAAGGACGATCTAACAAGGGAAGGATATTATCCAGTAGCCAATAGCAGGTAAGTACCCCTCAAGGAAGAGTGAGATGAATTAAAAGTCTATATACACATGTCTTGCTATGTCATGTCACGTTTTGAGTGCCTAGAAATCATTTGATTGCCTCATTCAAATATTGGACGACTTCCTTTTTGCTCTATTTACAGGATATTTTATGCAAATACAGGTAAAAATATACGACAATAACAATTTCATGATTGCAAAAAGTACTCTATGAAAATGGTTTTGACAAACTCCAAACTTGGCTTTGTGTGACTTCACAAAGGAAAAGTTATTTTATGAAATTTGCTATTTAGATGAATTTATTGGATTTACAGAGAGAGATAGGTACAATATTTAAATAAATAACTTGTTAATTAATGACACATTATCACTTAATCTACTCTCATTTTGTCACTGAACAAATTTTCCTTTATTAACGATATCTATGTACATATTTATAGTATGAACAGAGCTGGGGGCTCGAAATGCATTTAAGTTTTATTCTACTATAATTTTATAGTTAGCTTGGATTCGAAATAAAAAGACTTACGGTACAACACAGACTCCAAGTTAAAATATCCATATTTTGAATAAGACTTCGATGTTTATTCATAAACATCCTTTGTTTGATGTTATTGTTAGATATTACTGAAGCCTCATTTATCTTTTAAGTTTGATTATGACTGAATTGCTCCTGTTGGAAAGAGTAAGGTTCATTTCCACGACTCCTCAGAATTAATAAGTGCATTCAAATTGAAAAAAAAAAAAAACTCACAGCTTGACATCTACTCAATCTCAAAGACTCAAGACTTGACTTTTAGAAAATGACTCATAAAAGGTTCTCCTCTCATTTAACAGTTTATAATCGCTCATAACAAGAGTCAATTTTGAGTTTAACCAATCAACATTCAGAGCTAATTTGGAGAAAAAAAGTCTCAAAATCTAAAGTTGACAAAAAAATACTGATAAGGACGGGCACTAAAAGATTCACTAAAAAATCAGTTAGCCAATTATTCTCACCTATGAGATCATTTTTGATTTTACAATAGAACAACAACTAATTAGAGTTCAACCAATCAACGTTCAGAACACGAATGCAGTACCATCAAGATGGAAAAATGACAGTTTGCCTTCAAGATGAATTCAATTTGAACGAGTCACAATTGTATTTAGGTCAAAAAATATATTTGCATTTATTAAATTAGAACTGTCAAGGATTCTGAACTACTTTCAATCCTTCTTATAGTAATAACATGTGAGCTAACATTCTAACTTGAGGCGGTTCTTTCAAAATAATGAATCAAAATTCACAATATTGAGATTTAGGGCAAATACTTAATTTTTTTCGTGAAAGGAGATACTCATCTTTTGATGAAAAATATTTTTGTATCTTTAACAAGCAATATATAATCTATATACACATATGTATAAATAAAACTAACAATAGATTTTCTTGACATCTCCATTCCATTCCTATTACCGAAGTGGGACTACCCAGTAATTTATGACTTGGTTGAAAGGACAGCATCCCTTTCTCTAGTTTACTTCTTGAAACGATGGAATTGATGTGGGATATATATATATATATATATATAACATATATAGTTAAACCTTTATTTACGTGTGTGTCCTATTATACAAATACATGCAAGACGAGCAATATTTTCAGTATTTTACGTCTTGCAGAAGGAGTAAATTTACGAGCAAATATTCGTAGCTGGAGTACTACCAATAGAATGCATACATTCACATATGAAGATCATGTTTGAACAAGATGCTGAACTAGGTATGCATACTCTTAGTGTTAGAGTATTGGGAGGAGGAAGACCCGTATTATGTGGGATAAGGGAAGTTTTTTAAAGCTAGTCAATGCAACAAAATTTTATTCGCATCACCCTACACACGAGAATTTATTGGGATAAACACAAACACACATTATTCTCCTTTCAGCTGATTTTCATCATTTGACTCTTTTGATTTAAAGCAGCTGACTCTACGTGTTATGAACTCGTAAAGGGTATTATTATTATTTATGATTTTTATATATAAAAAATATATTAAATTCCGCGCCCTTTTTTTGAATTATTGAATAATAAACAAGTATTAACGATTGATTTGTTTATTGATAGAATTTATCAATGACTAGTATACCTCTAAATTATAACTCTGTCTAATATTAAAGAGTTGGCAACAAGGAAAATACTGAAGAGTAGCTACCAGTTGTTTTTCCAAATTTTTCCTTTCCCTTTTGTGTGTCGAGGTTGCGAGTGGACAAAAAAGCTCGATGTGACAAAGGCTGTGTCAGTGAGTTCAATAAGTTTATTGAAGAACATTAGCGTCAAATTATGAAACTTTGACAGAAACAAAAGGAAAAATATTCTTAGCAGTGTAGGTACAACAGAATTAGTTCCATGGGGTATTTTTATCCCTCTAAAAAAATGAATCCATTGAATTTCATTAAATTTTATTTTTTATCAATTTTTATTTGTAAAAAAACATTTTGAAATGTTTTACACCAACTCCCTCCCTCCATTAATTGATTTGTTACAAATTAATTACCATAATACGATGAAACTTTTTAATTTATGTGTTCACATTTTCACAATAAGTATCGATTATATTATTTTTTTCAATCCTTTCATTATATTCTTAGGCCAAACGTAGCTATCAAATAAATGACATTAATGAATAATTTTTGATTTTAAAAGCATTCCCTCCTTCTTTTAAGAGATTTGGTGATAATTTTAAAATTAAAAAAAAAAAAAAATTGTACATACAAAATAGGGATGCTCCATTTTTTATGAATTGAAGGTTAAAACATACCCCCCCATTGGACTAACAAACTATACAAATCCTTACTCTGAGTACCATCAATTCAACAAAAGCTAGGGTATGGCAAATTAAAATAACGTACATATGTGAAATACACATATAAGTTTTCCATTAACTTGATTTTGTATTCATATGATTTCTGGAGGCCAAAGTATGGTAACTGTCATTCCCAATTGACGTGGACTGAAGATACATATTGAAATAAAAAAACACAGTTATATGAATGATTGTTATTGACTTTTGAAATTAAGGAAAGTAATAGTGATTTCAATTAGATTTTTGTATGAGTATTTTATGACTGGAACGTACTTTCATATGAAAATTATTGATTTGAACACCGAGTACTTTGAACTAAATCGAGGTATTACTGTTTAAATGTATTTGAGAAAATGCATTGATAGATGTGCCCATAATTGAAGTATTTTAGTGGAGCATTAAATAATGTATTAACTACAGATGAGAGGTTGAAAAGAGTGCAAATACTAAATAAAATATTCCGCTTCATTAAGATGAATAAGCAACTTTTTTGCTCTGATAAGCACAAATATATATATATATATATATACGAAAAAATAAAGAAATGATCTTGAAATTATTTCCTTATGAATGATGTACTATTATCATTGCATTGTATGAATAAATTTAAATATATGTGTATATCTTTATATATTTGTAAATACCATGCACGTTTCTTTTCTTTCATAGGAAGCTGAGAGAGTACATGGAAGGGAGTAAGGATTGATAATGATAATATGAGAAAAATATTCTTTAGAGTCCAACTTTTTACTTTTGAAAGGTGTAAATAAATCTTTTTGAGGGTATAAATTTATATATATATATGATCTCAAAGATACAGCTCTTATTATAAACATCATTCATCTTTGTAAAATATATTTTATAAATATATGAACGTATTGTATATACATATATCACGTCAAAGACGCTCAAAGGATTTTCGAAGAGGGTAGTTTCTTCTCTTGCTTTTTTAAGTGGTTTTTTCCCTGAATATCTATCTATCCATCTCTAAAGTATCTAAAGTTATTTATGATCAAGGAGAGTAGAGGACACAATGCCAATTTAGTCCTTCTATTCCATGGCATGTAAAAATAAGGTATAGCCAGGGGTTTTTTTAATACAATCATAGTATTTATGTAGATGAATGTCTTTTATGGCAAGGGATGACCTATTTATCAAAGTTCTATATAAAGTCTGCATCATTCTTTTAAAAGATTTCTTTATATATTATAACAACTAGAATAGCAATTGTTACTAGAACAATTAAAACTGTCATGTAAATATATTAAAAAGTAAAAAAAAAAATGTGACAAAAAGATATTCAGTCTCATTTAAATGTTTAAATAAATTAACAAATATTATCAATCACAGCAAATTGTCATGTGTGTGTTTTTGTTTTGTTTTTTACTATTCCTTTTGTTTCAAATGGCATATATACTAATTTGAAGTTATAGAAACATGATATATTCAATCCCCCATCTTGTTAACATTCAAAAATAAACCAATCATCAATTAGCAATGGAGTCGTTTTTGATATGACGTCATTACATCACTTGGTCTGTATAGATAGCTATAGCCTATAGCTATAGTTAGGACTATTGTTTTTGCTAATTGAGTACAGAAATTGGTTTGATGACGTCAAGAAAACATGTTCCTTAGAAGATTCAGCCATATTAGCCCACTTCTTTACTTATAATATTGATGAAAGATGTGGATCAAGTTACTTCTGAGTCATCAATCATCATGGCCTACACTCCTTTTAATATACTTCTTGGGTAGCTTTTTACATGTATGTTTCATAACTATAGATACTTATAGTGTCTACAAGTATGAGTTTGGGACGAAGTTGCAACTTGTTCAAGTAAATTACAAGAGATAAATATGTGGATCTTTGAAAAAGTTTAGTGACTTTCCTCTAACCATGAGTTATTATTAAAATTCCCTATTAAAAAATTGACAAGATCCATAACGATTCACTCTCAGCTATTTACACATAAAATATCATCACTCCCTCATTTTACTCTAACTTGAGGAGGGGTTCTAGTTATGTAAATTGTATATACAATAATTACTCTAATAATTATTACAGATCCTAAAAGAAATATAAATCTAATTCACTCAATTAATTTTAATCTTCTTAATGCTACTATTTTTGCACGAATGTGAATATATTTTATGGAGAAACTTAAACAATAAATTATGAATGGTCAAAATCGTGAGTTTCTTTAATAAGGACGTCCCTAAGTAATGATGTTTCCTAGTACATTTCAAGGTCAGATCAATATTTATGAAATATACTTAGGAACAGCTATAAAAAGCTATGGGATTCATTTAATATTGATGACAAATACTAAAATATATCTCTCCAAGGAAAGGTAACCTTGGCAGTAATTGGAGTTTGAACAAATTGAAAGAAAAAGAGGCAGGATGTAAGAGCCATTTAAGTTATTTAACGTCTCAAAGATAGGCCTCTCAAGACATTACATGAATGTAAGTCATAGTAAATTCATAGGCATTGTAGCTTTCACCACTCATTAGATTTTGAGTCAGCCATAAGGGACAGGCGTGGTTTGCTAGAGCAAAAATTTATTTTATTTTTACAATACTAGGGATATACCCAAAGGCCTTTCCTAAGACTTTCCCTAAAAGGGTATATACCCTCAAGTCTCTTTTCGGAAAGTGAGAATCCAAATGGAAAGGAAAAATTTTTTTTTCAAAAGGCGATAGGTTGCGTGCTTACAAATGCACATGACAAGATTTGAGTTTGATGTTCTTTGCAATATATGTACTACACTAAAATGGTTATTATGTATACTAAAACTAGATATAAACTATATGTAGATATAAACACTTACCATGGCTCCAAGAAGCGTGTATACAATCAGTCCAACATAGAGACTCAAATGTGTTAGAACGGCTTTGACTTCACCAAATCGGGATTTAATCCGTTCGAAAAATTCACATCGATATCGTTTTTTTCGTCTCATTATTTCAAGGTTTTTGTTTTGTTTTTAAAGAAGGTGAGGACTAGGGGTACATTTCGATGCTAGTGCACGATAATAATTATTGTAATTCATTCATAGCAAATTCCACTTTTTGCAGAGTCTCTCAATGTCTTTCTTCCTCTTCAATCTTAAGAATAAATCAAAGAAAAAAAATATAAATATGAAGAAATGAAATAATAGGTAGTAAGAACTCCCACCCTTCTTACTCTCTCTCTCTCTTTAGTACTAATCATTTTTCTTCACATACCAATTTTACTTTCTCATGAAAACCATTTTGTTTCAACACATATTAACATAGGTGTTTGTATATGAAGAAATATGTACATATATAAAAATATTAACTACAGAACTACACTTTGCTAACAAAGTTGTCCAATAATGTATATTTTAGATTGATTCCTAGGATTGATTTCCTTGCTTTTTTAGTATATTCACATAAGGACAACAACACATCACACAGTAGACTAGAACAGGGGAATTGTAAGACTTTGAGCTTTTAAATGGTTGTGATTTAGATGGGCAGTTAGGGTTGTAGGGTGGAAATGATGGATTCATATTTTGAAACTAATATAAATCAAGTAATTTTAATCTTTATTTATTTCTTAATTTTACTCTTATTTTAAATGGACTTTTGACTGTTTGTCCAACTAAAAAAACCAAGCCTTTTTTTAATAACTAAAAAGTCCTTTGACAAGTCCTTTTGGACCTCATGTCTGGAAAAAGAGCAAAAAACATAGAAAGATTTTTCATTGGCAGTTCGGCATAATTGGGCAATAGGTAGAGGATTCAAAATCTTATATTTACTTCAACAATTCAGCTGGAAAAAGGAGCAGTTAGTTCAGATTTTGCTATTGTACAATTTTTGATTTCAAAACACAGTTAGCAATATACTCAACATTTTACTAGCTGGTTTATACAATGTTATGAAACAGTGATTGAAGCAAAAATAACCCGATCATTCGACGTGTTAGTTTTCTTTTTTTCAAATTGAAATAACTAAATCACCATGTATGGGAACATTTTGTTTGTACCCGGATTTTAATGGTTATTTGATAGGTACCCACCTTTTATTTTCAACTTAAATTTTCAATCAAAACTTTTTGCTTTTGTGCTCTAATTAATTATTGATATTTTTAATTTTTTACTGCATGCTAAAGATTTAAACTCAATTTTTCCACAAAAAAAATGTGACGTCATACATTGTACATCCCTAGATGAGCATATCCCTTTACATCAGATACAGTCAATGCCTCAATCTTGTGAGTACTGTTATGTTCTCAATTAGTTTTTTTCTACAGTTGATAACTGTGGAATTAGAACATTGATGCAAGAAACAATGAGTTTTCTTGTGATTAAATACGTTGATAATTAATTAATTAATAATTGCCATTGAATAATTATACAAATCTATACATAAAAATGCAATTTGATTTAGAGTATGACAAAATGAGTACATCACAGATAATAAGTCATTTAACAAAATTCAATTCAATATTTTCAATCTTTTAAATAATTTTTGAGAGTTCCTTTCAATTCCTTTTGACTAATTAATTATGAACATAAAATTAGAAATAGTCAATTCCGTAAAAAAAAATCACTCTATATTTTTGAGTTTTTATTATTTAGTCTGAGTAGTAGTAAGGGACTTGTGTAAAAAAGGTAAGTAGTAAATAAATAAAAATGATAATGTTACTGCCAATAATTTTGTAGCATTAATGGGCTAAATGGAACGAAGGAGTCCATAAATTTAAGTGATGTCTCTCACTAAAACAATTTAGAAAAGGCGTAACATTAAATATATATTTAAAAAAGTCCTTTGGAAGAGATCCTTTTCATAAAAAAAACAAAAAACAAATTACCTTTTTTGAATGAGGATATGAAATCACACTTTAAAAAAAATAAAAAATTGTATCACATTATCCTTTAAAAAGAGTCACTTGTTTAAAAGCACATTCGTTGTAACACAATTTCAATAACATTCTGATATCCTAAAAAAAAAAAGCAAGTCCATAAAGACGTTTCCTTTTCTTTTTAAGAAAGTCCGTGAAAGAAAGGGGGAAAAAGCAGGCGCTTCAAGATTCTTACTTTTCCTTCAAAAACAATTTCCTTAGTCTGTGTATCATAAGCAATGATCTTCGTGTACAAAATTATGTACAAGTCACAACGTATTTACTCATTAATTATACTTAATCAATTGTGGACAAGAAGGATTAATTAATCAAATTTATTTTCTATGAAAAAAAAAACATAATACCAACATATCATATGGGACTGCACGGTCATGACGGTATAAACAATATCTACTTATTCCCTCCAGAGATTTGAGCAACTCATACGCACGAGAAGTTTTTTTATTTACTCCACACCTCGCCTTTTGAATAGAAAAGGAAATTTTCGAGAAATGCATATGGTAGCTATGAGACACACTAAAGTAGATTTTCTCAACTGGTGAGTCACATGGAGCTGGTCAAAAATGAAAATAATTCATTGATTTTCATGGCTATGATAATAATGATTTTTTTTTCCAATGTATTCACTATAATTTAAAACCACACTAAATAAATTTTCATAAGGAGTGATACCAATATCAGGGCTGATCGAAATTCGGTCATTTTCTAAATGAAGTACTTTACGTATAATTGACTTGCAAGACAATAAAAATGGGTCGTGGCTGAATAACCAATCTGTGTCTTAGGCAAGTAAAAAGGCATTAAGTCCTTCTATAATTAAAAGTAAACTGATTAAATCAGAAAAGAGTTAACTGATGAATATAACTACAGAGGTTTCCTTATTCCAAAAAGTGAGGCATGACCGTCAATGATGTCATCTACGGACTGACAAATTGCTTGCAATCGTTGGTAATTCTTAAAAACAAATAATTTATCAAAATGGTATCCTCAAAACATAAAAAACCCTCTCAATATGTCTACTTTTGATCGATCATTTCCCAAGCTCAAGTTGAATATTTAATTTTACAATCTCTCATGGGATATCCTTTTTGCCCATCAATTTACTAATTCAGCTAATGAACTTATGTAAAAAATAATTAACGAGATTAATTGGCATAAAAGAGTATAAGCGTGTTACTCATACCAACAAGTATTACCCAATCAGTTGACAGGTTCACCCATCACAAGGATTCTCTATTTTTTTTTTTTTTTATTTATTAGAACCCTTGCAATACTAACTAATATTAAGGAAATATTTAGACATTGCTTAATATCACATAATCTTGTTGTGTTGAAAAACATAGTTTTTAAGGATAAGTTCTCGTTGGGGTAAACTAATAAGTAAACTTTGTGATAATATATTAAATATTATATAGGAACATATTGATACTTTCTTTTTATCTCTCAACCTTTCTTCACAAAGTAAAAAGGAAGAGGGCCCAAAATCAGTTGTTTGAATCGGTCTTTTCTTTTCAATTGATTCGAGTTTAACCTATCAACGTTCAGTACACCAACAAAGGGAAATAGAAATTGTGAATTCACAGCTGATAATAAAATAAATAGTAGTAAAAGGAGTTGATAATTGTAATTCTGTATGACAATGGTGAAATTGAACGAGTGAGCATTTGTCTCATTTCACGGAGGAACACTTTGAGAATCCCTCTTCTAGTGGATCTCTTCCTCATGTACTTTGAAACAGATGTTTCATACTGGGATATAATGAGTAGATTAATATACGGCATAGCCTTCCCTCGATCCATTTGATATGAATTTTTGTCTAACCCTGGTTCTCTAATAAATATTTTATAAATACTAATTTCCAGCATTAAAACAAATAGCATGAAGCATATTCATTCCCATGTATTTCTACCTACTAATGCTTCTCTGTATATACAATGTGCTATTTAATGCCCCATCATTAATCAAATAACTCTTTTCGTTCCACCCGTAGAATGATTGTAGTATGCATAGTAGACCCCTGTTTTGAACCCTTGATAATAATAATTAAAACTGTACATATGTACGTATATTTCATCATCTACTCATATAATTAATTTTAAAAAATTGTTAAAATATAATATTATTTAGATAGTTTAAATATGCACATGAATTTATAATACTGTGTAATTACAAAGTGCAGTTTTGTGCATAATATATATATATATATATATATTTATGTATTGTAATTAATGCATAAATGCAAGTTATATTAGACTGCAATTGACCATGGCTTTAAATACATTTTTTTATCCTTATTTCTCTCTTTCTTCATCCATTATGCGTTTCTTTTTTTTTTTTTTAAATTTCATCTCTTGAAAAGGAAATACATTTGTACAAGCAATAAATCTATTGGAAAGATATGATAATTTCCTTTTAATAATATATCTACCTAGATAACTTACAATTTTTTATATAAATAACTTGGAAGAAGAAAAAAAAAGGAAATAAATCAAAAAGCATATATGTCATAAATTTTGATTTAAATAGTGCAAGTTGGTTGTTCTAAATAGATTGTAGGTAATATAAATTGAGCATATTATGATCTAAATATATGTTTGTAATTGTAAATGGTCAAAATAACACTCGTAAAATTGTAATGATAAATGTACCTATATGCATTTTTATAGAGCAAATCCAATGAATTCTCGACTCTGTTCAGTAGGAACTCATTATGTATTCAATTAAACACCTCAAAGTTGTTTGTTTCTTACCTAAAAAAAAACCGGTTCTTAGGACTAATGACTGACAAAGTTGAGTCAATTTAGATTGATAATATCTTTTAGTTATCTTTTTGGCTCGCATAATTTGCAAGGAATTCAAAACTCACTTCCTAGAGTCAAATATATTTAATTAATTTTACATAAATAATGCATTTTTATGTATGTTAATCAATGCCAAAGAGTCTTCATCCCACTTCTTTAAAACTATCTCAAAGTTAATCTAATATCTAAAATAATTTTATAGATGTAATAAATTTGCACAAAAACACTCTTTTACAAAGGATTGTGAAATAAAAGCTTTAAATACAAAAAAAAAAAAACCAATAATGTAGAAATAATTGAAATTATTTTAAATTACATCCCTTTGTAAGTGTTAATTATTATCAAACACACCTCATATCTTATGAAAAACCAATTTTTCATGAACTTAAGACTGTCATAAAGTGTGACTAGACTTCAGTTCTTGGTCCTAAATTGAAACCGAACATAACACTACATCAATGAAAATAAATAAGTAAATCAAATAAAAAAATCACCAGTAACGAGTTTTTAAAGATGTTAGAATCGAAAATAGAAGTTTCGTTGAAGATATACATCAATAAATATTATAATACATAGATCAACCCTAGCATTGATGGATCAGATGCTAACTTGTTTGATATGGAATAAAGAGCCAGGCAGCAAGGGAATGTCATAAGTATTGATATTATCAAATTTTCAGCTTACCCATTCATGATAGCCAGAGCTTAATAACATTTAATAGATTAAATCATTAAATCCAAAATTAACAATTAAATCAAAATTGGTAAGAACTGAAATAACTTATAATTTACATAAACTCTATGAATAAAGAGAAACTGAAATATTTTAGTTTCTTTGTCCATCATTGCAGCAAATAGCTGATCTCTCTAACGATCATGCAGGGAAATACAATTCATGAAGAACCTAGCAATGAGTGAAAATAAAATATTTGTACATACACATTATATATGAGAATGTGGGATGTCGTTTTTATTTTGTAAACACTTGAAAATCCCTTTTTTATGAGGGACACTACAGCACAGGTCAGAGCATCTGGGTCTCCTGTTACAATAGAATGTATGTAGACATATAGAAGTTGGTAGAAATTTCTTCCCAATGCCCCTTATTAGTGATGTAGTTAATGAAATCTGTCTTGATCTCTATTCCTCGTAGTCTTGGTCCTGGATACTCTGATCCTTTTCTCTTATCAACGCTATGATTTTTGATCAGCTACACTCTAATGCTTCAGACTAAGCTGTAAAAATCCCTACTATTGGTGACGTGATTCTTGGGTAAGATTTTCTTGACCCCAAAACTGCTCATTATTTGTAACCTTAATCTTTGAAAAATAGTACAGGTAACAATTGACTAACTACTCCCTGATTTCAAATTTCCTTAGGAGATGTTTGGAGATCTAAATGAACAATGAAACCATGATATCAATTACCAACCCCCTTTCAGTATTATTTTTCGAATCCTTCTATGTAGTTATAAGAATATAGATTTATATAGCTGGAAAAATGCATAATATTGGGAGTAAAAAACATAGCAATCTTCCTTGAATGTATCTCACAACCTTTCCTCCAAAAATAAACAAATAACAAAAAAAGACCCAAAATCAGTTGGCTGTTGTAGTTATCCTATTCTTACCAGCTGTGAAGCTATTCTTTATTGAATGTTAGGGCATTAATCACAGCTTAACAAAAGCTAATTCGTATTCAATTAATCAATGTGCACAACGATCTGTGTGTCCACTCGCAACTTAAACTCTCAAAAGAACAAGGATCAATACAAAAACCAAAAAAACACACCATATGTTAGTTTGCCTTCTGTATTTTTCTTGATGACAACTATTAATTTTGGACAAAATTATTATTTTTAAATATACTACATATTGATAACACAAAGTCTATAATTTGTACTAATATTATATAATATTCAAAAATTCAAAAAAGGGTTAATCCAAATATACGTTGAGTCACCTTCTTTAAATTAGAAAAGAGATAACTGATCAAAACAACTAAATTGAGAATAAAATGTGTGGTTTTTTTAAAATATAAATGTAGTAATGAAATTCTTGAGATCCGTCTTGGTTTGGGCCCTTCAATGCCTTGTTTTTTCTATGCCTTGACACCTTCACATTAATATCGAGATCCAGATCCAAAACAAAAAAACAAGCTAAAAATTTACTTTTATAAAAAATAAAACATGTTTTTTTTTTTGCTCTTGATCTTAATCCCTTAAAGTTGTGATTGGAATCCCTCAAAGCCCTGGTTTTGTTGTGGTCTCAAGTGAGATAATACTCATCACAACACTGCATGGATGTTACAGAATACACTGCTTTTATTGTACATTATGTGAGCTTTTTTGATATAATTGAAGTTGAGGACTGTTCAGTAATAGTCATCACTGTATGCATTGTTGGTATCTCAGATAAAGAAAAAATGGTAAAAGCCCTCAAAAATGCGCAAGAAAATGTTAGAAATTGAATCAAGAATGGGAGCTGAAAATCCCAAAAATTAAATAGTATTTACTTTGGGATCCTGTCATGGAGGGCTCCGTGACCTCACTATATGAACTCTCGTTAGTAAAATTACTGGTGCTTTCTAACGATCCCCAAATTTAAAAAATATTGGATATTAACTCAATATAAGATATCTGACGAATATGTAGTTTGTAGAACTGTTTCGTTTCTAATTCAGAACCAAGGATCCAGTTCAGTCCAATCTAGTGCAATTTCTCATGTTACTTCCAATAAAAGAGAAAATTGACCTTCAATCGACATCATAAAAAATGCTTTTTTCTCATCTTTATCAAATTATAAGAAATAATTATTATTTATCTATTTTTTAATAACTAATCAAAGCATTGTTTTGTCTCCAGTAGGGCTCTATTGCAGTAATTGAAGTGCTTAAAATTAATACATTCCATCTAATTTTAAAATGTAAATTACTCTGTCAATTGAGTTTTTGAATTGCTATCAAATTGTATTTATAAAAAAGTTCAATATATTTAATTAGAATTTTTTACTTGTTTATCCTAAAAAGCACTCACTAACATGGGACAGTTGATGAAAGTACAACAGAGTTGCTGATGCTTTGACGATTCCATTTGTGAAAAATAATGAAATTCAATGTGATATTAAAATATAACTATTTCATTTCAGTCTGCCTCACTTCTACATATGTATAAATATATTACTATGAAATTTGTCAATTGAATCAGACTGTGCACATATTGAAAAATTAGGCATAAAATCAATTTACCAAAGTTATCATATATATACATATATATGTACATATTAAGGGATTTAGAGCGTACATATATATAAATATATACAAACAAATATGTGTATTTGATACGAATTCTGTTTGGATTTATCGAATGGAATTGAAAACAAAGGATTGGAATCAAAAGAATTAAAAGGGGCCCTTTTGTATATTATGTATGAATACAAAAAGGGGAAGTGAGAGAGAGAGAGAGAGAGGTTTAAGGCACCATTTAAAATAAATGGCTCTTAAAACACAAATGATAATGGTACAAATAATATGTATTTATGTAGAGTAGAGAGTAGAAACAAAGCAAAATAAGGAAAGAAAAAACTTTTTCACTGCAGCTCGCTGAGCGACTCCATTTTACACTTTATTATTGTAAATAAGATATTAACATATTATTTGGCAAATACATGACTTTTACAAACAAAACCCTGCATTGAATACTATCCTCTAGCTCAAATCCTAGCTATTCTATAAATAATAAGTACATATATATGTATGTATTGACCATGAAAGAGTCTTTTCATATCAAACCAGAAGCACACTCTAGCAAATGGTGCAATTAGGAACCTTTACCATAGAGTCTGTCGTTTTAATGTGATTCTTTTTGAGAACTCGATCCATAAAAAGAGCCACACGGGCAATGGCTCGGAATCGAAGTAAAGGATCCTTTTTATTGATTTCGCTCGGAGTCCTTCCTGAAATATAAGAGTTCTCCTCATTTTCATCAATGCATTTAACCGCACGTGAAGGGAGTGAGCGGATTTCTTCAAGGTACTTCTTGGACTCTATATCTGCAATGAGAAGCACAGTCACGGAGCCATCTATGCCTCCAATCACAATCCTGAAAGATACTATTTAATTATACAATCTATATATATATTGTGTGTACATAAATTTTACCTCAAAGGCGAAATGGAACTTGTAATAACGGAGGCCTCTGAGTGTAGCCAATAGTTGGATATCAACTTTCCATCGGAACGACGAAAGAGACGAAGAGTTCTTCGCTTACTATGGTAGTAATAAATGTACTTTTCACACTAAATTGGAATAAAAGGGATAGTCGTTACAATTCAGAGATCATTTACAACATAATTAACTATAAATCATTTTTTAAATGACCAAGATATTGCGTGTCTTAAAAGTTTTTATAGATACTTGTACTCATTTTCCACCATGAAATCCAGTAGTTAATGATGTCTTAATAGGTGGTCTACATGTTATATAAAATATCATGGCTATGTAATCATCAAATAAAACACATAATGACAATGGGAATCCCCCCCTACTCCTTCAACGCACAAACAATCCCAATAATTATACATATTAGGGCATTATATATATTCACAAAAGGCTTATTTCACTTTTTATACATAGATTTAAAAAGAAACATCCTCGATTTCTTGTAAGTAGATTTCGGAACATATAAAGGGAAAATCCTTTTTATTAAATTCAATGGTCTCATTATGTATGTGCATTCAACACAAGGATGATTAATTCAAATTTGCGTTATTTTACAACTTACTGAATGGAAAAAATATAATTTGTTTTAATAATAATGCTTTCTTATATACATGCACATAAATGGATGCAAGATTAGATAGATAAAAATCATACAAGTACATTGGGTCCCATTAACTTTAGAGGAAGATCAAATCGGCTCATCCAAGAGAAAATATATTTGTATGTTCTTTTAAATGATCATTTCAATCATTTGGTATATAAATTAATAAGAATCCTACAGTATAAAAAAATATTAAGCAATTGAACTTTGTTAGCAATTCACATACGATAATACTCTGAATTACAGGCAGTATCTGTTTGGGCAAAATGTTTTTAATTCTAAAGATTTTGCACTTATAAACATTCGATTGTCAGTATTAATATGTCTAGTTTCAAGTAGTGCCTATGTTCTAATCAAAAGTAAGAGTGCCCTATTTAAAGGGACTAAAAACCAAGAAAACAAACTATGAATAACTCAATACAACACTTGTTATCATCCAAATAAAAAGTTGGTAGTAGATGTCCAAAGGAAATGCTAACCAAGTGGCTCGGTATCACTTTGTTTATAAATGTGTCTCCCTAGAATGAAATGAGGACTGTGAACTTATTTGTGTTTAAAAAAATAAACCTTTCTAAATTCAATTTTTCCAGCCCCTTGAACAATAAAGTAATGATGAGGGTAAATCCCAACCGATATTCGATCGCGATCAATAATAAATGGGATATTGAGGGATTTGTAGGTTATCTAAAATAGGCAGGATAATATGTACAAAGTCAAAAAAAAAAAAAAGGTGATTCTCCTCATTCCCTGTCTAAGGATAGACTTTAAATCCCCCTGATATTATATGAGAGGTCTTAAAATATTGAAAGAGTCCCTAAACACTCATTAATGTTTGATTTTCTGAAATCGAAGAAGTTAAAAAAAAAAAATTAGAAAGATAAAGTGTGACGTAGTAATGTGGCTCTCTAGATCCGTATTGTTATCTACAATAAGTATTCGTCTGGTTGTCTAGACCAAGACCGAAGCAATCAGATAAGAATAACTTTTTTATTTTGATCTCGACAGGTCCAAGCCCTCAAGGTCTTGATCTTAGATGAGGTGGTCTTGACCTCAACACTGGTGTGACGTACATATGAGTACATAATTTTAAATCCTACTCGTGGGTTCTTTCAAGATAGAAAGAAAGAATCATTGACATACTCTACATTTCTTCATTAAAATTTTGAACTTTTTGCGAAAGGAACTCAATTATGATCATTAAATATCTTCAAAATTCATTCCCATTTTTAAGAGGGATACTTTGTGACGTCATATGGTTTATATATATATATACTAAGTAATTAGTAGTTTTTGTATAATGCTGAGCTGAAAGGCCTCGTACCAACAATTACGAGTGAAGTGAGACAGATATGAATGATGAATAGGCGAGCATAACTAATGGTCTATATGGATTTGAAATTACGTCATAATAATTTTTTATATATGGAAGTAGAAATGGAATCTATAATAGTTATTGGTATCTTATGAAATATGCTTAATGAAACATAAACCGTATGACGCTACAAAATATTCTTCCAAAAATTGGGAATGTATTTACTAAGAATTAAAATACAGGGAATGAATAAACTAGAAACGTATTTTCCTAACAATTACAATACATAAATATACTACAATGGGCAAAAAATATAGGGAATCAAAGAAATATTTATTTAATCATCAAAATTCATTTCATCCCCCCCCCCCCCCCCACAAAAGTAGTCACATGTGCCGATTTTGATTTTTTTTTCAATTTTCAAAACAGTCACAAAATGTTTATCAGAAGAATAACTGCTGAGTTTATATATGCTATTAAAATTAAAAATTGTATGGTTGGTTGGCTCTTGAGTAGTAATAGGCTGTGTATCTCGAGACACAAACCAGTGATTCTCGAAATTTAAAAAGAATATTCATTTAAACTTTTTTTTTTAGTTTAAGAGCATTTCTCTAAATTGCATTTGAATCAGCATCTTTCAGACATTTTAAAAAAACGAAAAATTCAATTTTAGGACTTTACAAAAGGACGTATAAACGAATTTTTTGACGTGTAATTTTGCACAAATATCAGTGACAGTAGTGACATATATCTCTTTCAGAATCCTGCAAAAAATTAAATTCAAATTTCCCGGTATTAAATTACGTATCGATAAGTATTTAAAGCAGTTACAAACATATGTATATGTAGAAGTAATTACCGATAATTAGAGCTCTCATATATCTAGGAATACATGAAATATTTGCAGACTCAATATACCCTTTTAAATCAATAAAAAATCACCGCACAACAGATAAAAACAGAGATATCTGTTTTGTTTTTGTTCATGCTCTAAACAAATATACATAGTTGTCTATTTATATATTTAAGAATGTATTCCTATATATATATATATATTGTAGTGAGCTTACAACATTCAAACTCAAGGTTATCCCAACTCATAAAATGAGTAAATGATTATGTAATGTATGAAACTTACCAAAAAAAAATAAAAAAATGTTAATACGTATATCTACGTAAACATTGAGCCAATAGAAAAAATGTGAGTACCCAAATAAATTCAATATTCACCTACAAAACAAATATTTAATCCTTCTAGAGAGAGAGAGAGCATTTATGTATGTTTTTTCGTAATTCCTAGTTGCATCAACTACAAATCAATGATACAATCATCATTTGTCAACATAAGTTTTTCCATGGTTATTTTTGTAGCTGTTATTTATACAAAATGATCAGGGACAGCAAATTTAGGATATTTACAGTATAGAGTGATTTAATTGATGTGATGGATTGGATCATAAATCAAAGCAACTCCATGTTGGAGTTCTACATACATAGAATAGTTAATACTTTTGTTGATTAAAATACACTAACTTTTAACACAAAATCTATAGAAAACTATATATTTAAATGGCTTTAAAAATAAATAAAAAAGACCAAAGAAGTATCGTGAATAAAATCAAATTAAACATTGACAGTAAAAACTCATAGTTAATTTTGTGATTAATTTTGTTCTTGGTCAATTAGGGACCAGAAATGTAAGTAGAATAATTGAAGGAAAATATATTATCCTTGCAAAAGTAATGGTTAATTTATTGACTACACAAGTATGCAAATGTTTAATGATGTAATGACGTAATATTAATGCATAGTAGGATCTCAAATATAATATACATATATATATATATTTTATAGATACTAATGCGTTAAAAGTCTTTTAATTTGTAAGTCTCATTGTAACATCCGAATGAACGGGAGTGTGTGACATTTTCCTTAATTAAAAAGAAAAGAAAGAGTTTTTATTCATATAAAGTTGGGCTGTTTTAGGCCGACTTTCACAATGATAGTGTCATGTAAGAATTCTCAATAAGAGAAATAATATTTAATGTGCCACCCATTATCTAAAATGGTTCATAAGTCAATCTCTGTAAACTCAACACCTCTAAGCGTTTGAGCCTATGTTAAATTACCCTTTTATTAACATACATAATAAAAAAGTATTGTCTAATAAGTTGGGAGAAATGATTCATTTGCCTGACCCATCTATCAACTGATTTTATGTTTGAACTTTTTGAAAAAAAATTCCTCAAAAAATAGACTACTTATTACTAACTTTATCAAACGAAAGGATGGGTCAGAACGTAGTTACTTGTCGGAATGAAATTGAACATTAAATATATTCTTGGAGGTAATTTTGAAGCTGACATTAAATCTTAATTTATGGGACCTTTTCCATGAATAATAATAACAAAAAAAAAGGATTTTTTTTTTGTCTAACGATGCATGTCGAAAAGGGAATTAATCGATTTAAATAAATACGCAGATAGAAGAAGAAGAAGAGATATTATTTATGAGAAAGATATTGACAGATACCTAAAAATCTATTATTGACTTACCTAAAATGCACAAAATCAAAAAGAAAACAACATAAGTTTTCAGCAAGTCATTCAAAAAGGAACTTGACCTCATAAATATATACATACATAAATATTTAGTGTCCCCAAACATTTCATTACTCCATAGGAATATTTGAAATGAATCAATTCATTTATTTTAGTTCTTTTTTCTTATTTTGGTAAATAATAGGGTTTGTCTCTCAAAATCCTGTTTTCTGGAAATTCTTCAGGATTTTAGACCTACAGGAGATTCCCTGGAAATTCCACATTTTATTATTTCATAATGTAGGCTTCATAAAAATTAAATGTTAAGTACATAATATTAAAAAATCACTCGGGTTAAAAGTTTTTAGGATTTCTGCTTTGTAAATGATGCAGTATATGCATTGATAATTATGAAGCATCAAAAATGTTCCGAATATTGTAACTTTACCTCAACAATATGCATAATACGTTCCTTGTTCTTTTTTTATTCTTCCTTTTTATAGTAGGGCAAATATAGTTTATAGACAGTCTACATGTGAATCATAAATATAGAATATATTGATTCATACTTGAAAAAATAAAATAGAGACTATGAATCAACCTACAAAAACTATTTCATTATTTATGCGCCTGGTAAATGATTTCTTAACAGTTTCATATTGGCGGCACAAATGATCAGTATTTGGGATATAATATCTGCTTCTGGGATATTTCAGATGTTTTCAATATTAAAAGTTACATGGATTTAGGGGAGTACGAGTTGACTTTCAGCTTGTGTGTCCAGTCGAGTCCTGTATTTCACGATTAAGCAATACGCAACATCGCCAAAAAGATGATTTATTAATAAACACAAATCCCCAAGACTCCTTCTTCATAATACATCTTAATTGACAAGTATCAGAACTAAATATAACGTATAAATATTTAATAACTGTTACTTAACTTTTCAAGGGAAGGAACATACACTAATTTTGAATCTTTCAATAATGTATTCCAGGAATTCGTTATTTCTTTTTAAAATATCAACACAAAAAAACCATATATTTTACATTATTTATTGTTTCCCGGGATCCTGGTGAAAGTCAATTTCCTGATAATTGAGAAACCCTAATAGATATATCAATCCGAATAAGAAATAATTCATTTTATAACAAGTTATCTATTCCAGATTTGATTAACTTAAACGGGTGATGTGAACTTATTTGAGCTTTTTTACATGACGTCATCATAGTAGATGACTTGAAGGGGACATAAAAATCCAAATTGCATAAGAATAAATCCCTTGTTTCTTTTGGATGAAGGAGAACGGTAGATTAATTTTATTCATATAGAGATCATTCTGGGATCCACAAATGAAAAAACTTAGGCATTTGCCGTCTATCAAATCCCTCTCTTAATTATATTTCAAATTCTAATATTAGTACTTTTGCCAGGGTTATTCTATGCGAGTCTTTGTTAATTTTTAAGGCCATTAAGTCCCTTCAAGATGTTTTTGGAAAATTTGTACATTTTAATTGACAAATATATCAATTTGTGTACATATATGTCCCCATCATGGCGTCACTTTAATTTATTATGTAATTTGTGACGTCAGTAAAAACACACGACTGTATTTCTCAACCTTTTTTCCAAAAAAAATGTCCAAAAATACTTGGTGGTTACTCGATTTTTCTTCCCAACTGTCGGACTATTATTTTGAAAGATGTATTTCTATGTAGTAATATAAAATTGTTCACAATTTTCACAGGAGCTAATTTTATTACAACCAATCAATGTTTAGAAAACAGATAAGTGTTACAGATAAGGAGTAGAAATATTGGTTACTGACGAAAAAAAAAAATTTCATGTTAGTTGAGTAAGGTCAACAAATTGTCATTCCTTTTAATAATGTTATCCCCCGAATTTTATGTATTTTGTTTTCAGCTGTTGATTTTCTGACTCTTTTCCTCTTATTAGTGTTTTCAACGTTGAATGGTTAAACTTGAATTAACCCTTTTTGTTAAGATGTGAACAATTTTCTACCATTATCATATGAAGAATAATTACAGAGTTGGGAAGAGTTAGCCAAACTATGTACCAACTGATTTTGCGCCTTATTTTCTCTTTCTTTTTTAAGGAAAGATTGCAAGATACAAAAAAGATAACAACGTGCAAAGTGTATTGAATCAGGTGGAACTGCAGATTGGGTGACATAATACGTAGCTGGGTTTCCATACTTGCGCTTTTGTGGATGCATTCGCGCTATCAATTTTCTTTTTCCGCTTTTTAGATTATCCATCATTTTAGTTTGCTTATGAAGTAAATTATTTTTTTGTATGTAAAAGCTCTTATTTAGTTTTTTTTGTCACTGCAACACAATGAATTTATTGGGATTAACGAAAACACACTGTATTCTCCCTTCTTTTGATTTAAAGCAGCTGACTACATGTTATGAACTCAAAAAGGGTATTATTATTATTTATGATTTTGATGTATAAAAAATTGTGCGCCCTTTTTTTGAATTTTGATATACAAGTAGTAACGATTGGTAAAATTTATAAATGTATTGTATATCTAAATAATAAGTTATGCCAAATATTAACAAATTGGCAACAAGGAAAATACAGAAGGGTAGCTACCAGTTGTTTTTCCAAATGTTTCCTTTCCCTTTTGTGAGTCGAGGTTGCGAACAAAAAAGCTCGACGTGATGGTGGTTTAGTAAACCTTTGGAACTTTGTCTACAATAATAATCACGTAACTTCTATAAGTCACTTACGAATAACAAAACATCATATACATTATCAAAACTAATGAATCGGAAGAGCAAATAGCCTCCGTTATATCCTCATTATACGATTAAAAGCCTAATAATATTCAATATATATATATATATGAATATTTTGCAAAGAGATTCCAAGTATTGATGGTATGTACGTGATAGATAAATATCCCATCAATCTCATTGCTGATTAAATGAATAAAATATGTATAGAAAAAAAAAAACTTTAAGAGACATACCTTTGTAAATTCACATATGATGGTGAAAACCCCTTCAATACATTTATTTATCAAATTCCGATGTATCAATCCTGTTTTCAAGTCTAAAATAGAAAGGCCTCCACTATGAAAAAAAGAATGAAATACAACTAAAATAAAGACAACTGAATAGAATGACTCAATGTACATAAAAATATAAATAACAGACACTTACTGCCTTGTAGTTAAAAAAAAATATATTATAAAAATGTCTATCCTATCTATTTTTAATGAAGGCAGAGTTCAATATTTCGTACGAATAAAGTTTTATAAAACATATATGCCATAGACAATGAAATTTGATTATTTATTTACTAATATGTACAAACATTACCTTGTTGGGGATGAGAGTCCGGATTTTCCATTCTCCGTTGTTTGTCCCGTCCATTTGTATATGGATTTAAGAAATTTGCGATGTCTATACATGTATAAAAAAACAAAAAACAAGATTGAGTTTGCTCAGTGGGTTGAAATGTCAAGTAAATGTAACTTACCTTACATCCAAAACGTTTCCTTTCTCTGAATCCACTATAACAACGTAGGAGGTTTCGTAGGGAATGATAGAACTGGGTCGTTTGAATGAGGGATATCTGGAATTCAAAGGAACTGAGTGAATTTCAGAAAACCAAAGTGAAATTTTATTTCTTTTTGTAGGGTTCAATGTGTTTTTTTTTTTTACTTATTTTCAGATCATTTGAGGGTGTTTTAAATAAAGCCCAACAGATATATGGGCGAGACAATGATTATTGGCAATTTTATTTCTATGGGTATTTATTATTTTATATTTCTTGTATTTGTTTAAGAAAAATTCGTTTCTTTAAATAACAAAAAGAAATCAACAGTTCTATTCCAAAAACTAAAAAAAAAAGGATATTAAAAGATTGCACAGTTATTGAAAGCTCACACATGGCCAGTGCAGCACTTTTGTGAATATTACATTATCTTTAATTCATCTTTGAAAATCAATGTAATTAAATAATCGTCAAGAAATAAACAAACAAACAAAAAATTACATCAAATTGCATCCATAAAATAAAATTGAATCCACATTTTAAGAATTCTAAAATCTTGAAAGATGGGCAAAATTCTACGGTGATAAGAAAAATTATACAACGGGACTTTAGTTTGTTAATTAATTATTTTTCATTAGATCTCAAGAATTAATTTGAAGAGAATAAATGGGCCAATGAATTTATTAAACCTTTTTTAACGCCAAAGTTATTGTTATTATTAATCGAACCCCAAAATTGGTCAGGGACAAGTTTAAAGTATAGAAATATGAATAAAAATGTCTTGTAGGTATGTATATTATCTAGGGTGGACTGGTTCATTAGCACTTGTAAATGTAGGTATACATTTATAAGTTATAGGACATTCATCAACACTTTCAAAGCATCTGAAAAGGTTTTTGATAAGCAAGTATGTACATACACACGAATAAATATGATATTTATGACTTTGAAACATTTCTTGCTTATACGTTTTGCTCTTGAGATTTCCGTAACTAATATTTCATTTTGGGAGTTGTAACTACATACATACATACACACACACAAACATATATCTATCCTTGTAGTAAGCATGTATCCATTATAATAGCACTAAATAAAAAGGAAATTACTTGAGCGTTATTTTATGAGCTAGACTTCCTTTCTTGCTATGATGAACATACATAGCATTGGTTCCCTTAAGCTTATCTATGCCCATTGTAATAATGAAGTTTTGATCTCGAGTTATCACAATCTGCAAAGACATCAAATATTAAACCAAGAGACTCTAAGAGTGATTCATCATATATTTTCCTCAATGTTGTTTATATTATATGTAGTGTGAATAACTATAATAATTTTATTATACATACATAGACATGACTTTTAATACATTTTCAAGTGCATTGTAAACTCACATCTAAAATAAATCTGACCGGAACTTCAAAACCAAACATTCTACGACCATTTACTAAATTCCTTGCAGAGACATTAAACGATTTTTTAATTACAACCTCCTTAGAGCTCTCCTCCATGTCCTTTGAAACGTTCAAAGCCACAGACAGAAGCCCTGAAGAAGAGAGATTCATCAGTTGTCGTATATTTTGGATATTTTCACGGAACAAAACAACTCGGGCCTTCAGATTCCAAATCAATAGACAAGAGCAATCTGATGTGGCCAAATATTTTCCATCGGGAGATAGTTCCATTTTATCAAAAGCTACCCCTCCTGGATTTTCAAAAACTCCAGACAGCTCTCCTGTTCTTAAGTTCCATTGTGCTATTCGATTCCGTGTTAATGAAATGATTAAATTTAATGATTCACAAAGGATGATCTCATCGATTGAGAGCTCCATAATGTCCAGGGTATGAACGGTTTCAAGGACTGTGTTAATATCCCATATCTAGTGAGGGAAAAAGATTATGTATTACATCGACCTTTATTAATCCAAAAGTTACTAATTATACCTTAACGGTTCGGTCCATGGAAGAAGTAATGAAGATATTATACTTATTTTCGCACAAGCTATGCATTTTGGTTATTCTTCGACTATGTCCATTAAAAGATCTAAAATAGATGCACATTAATCATGT
The DNA here is from genome assembly GCA_963680855.1 of Lepeophtheirus nordmannii. Lineage (NCBI taxonomy): Eukaryota > Metazoa > Arthropoda > Copepoda > Siphonostomatoida > Caligidae > Lepeophtheirus > Lepeophtheirus nordmannii. The sequence continues at coordinate 9,490,133 of OY804519.1, forward strand.
CATATAGAGTTCAAAACCATTGAATTAATAAAATAAACCTTAATAATTGCTCTTTTTCATAGTCCCAAACGAATATGTCTCTTCTTACTGCAGCAATTGCTAAATGTGAGTTAAATTCATTTGAAGCAAGGATACAGTGATTGGATTCATTTAATTTTTTACGAACATTCTGTAAGTCTGAGGGTAGCCTTAACTTTTTGACATCCTTTATCTATAAAAGAAACAGCTTAAGGGTATATATTTTTCATTGTAATAATATGAGATCCTTTCGACAAAGATTAGGTAAAGCCAGGAATTTAATTTCTATTATTCCATAGACTTGAATTTAAAAGTGACTTACTTTGTTATTTAAGGATATAAGTAAAAAAGAGTTTGGAGTTGTGGCTATGAGGTAGTCATCCTGTGTTGATATACTAAATACATCATGATTCCCTCTATAAATGGGCTCTTCTTTGGTGATAATGCAGTCAGGTACAGATTGAAATGTCTTTATTATTTGAAAATTATGATTATGCGATACTCCTTTATAAAAATCGTTTGGTTTCGATAAATAACATGAAAAGTAGGATATGAGCCTAAAAGGAGGGAAGCATCAATGGAGACTAAATCAATCAATCAATTAATTATCCATGCTTACTTTCCCATATCCAAAAAGAAAATACAATTAAAGACCCGTACAAATTCAGAGGGCTTTCCATGTGACCAAACTCGAATATATATTTGTGCATCCTCCATTTCAGCCTCGCTATTCCAATGTAAAGTCACTTGAAGATCGTCTTTGCAATAGAACAGCTTGAGAATATCATAATCTTGTAGAGGGAAAATAAATTCTTTGAGATGAGTTCCTTCAAAGTCAAATGTCCTTGTGAATAATAAAAATAGGTATGTATTAATATTTCAATGGATCAAATGTTCTAAAGCCTTCAAACCTATATTTGAAATTATTATAAATAATTATGAAATCATTTGTGATGGATATTCCAAGGATTTGCTCCAAGGGTCTTGGAATGACTAAAAAATCTCCATGCATAATATCGATTATGATCATGTTATTTGAACTATTATATGTTGCAGCATAGCGATTGTCATCACTGATTGTTAGTTCCATCATCATTCCTTCCGTTCTTGGATCCACATGACGACAGACTTCACTCGACTCAATGTCCCATGAAATGAATCTAAAATTGTAATTAATAACAAAGGATCGTTAACAGTAAAAAAAAAATAATTATAATTTTGGAAAATAATTAAATTTGAATAAATTCCAAAATTGAAAATTACAGTGCTTTGTTATGATATGGACTTATTGAATAATACAAACAGATTTCAACATGATCATAGTGAACACGATCTTACTAGCGATCCTAGTAGTACAAATCATTCCGCCATAGAAAGTTTGGACGATGTTGAGTCAAAAATAATCCCTGTAAGCATTGTTCTAATGCCTGTTGCTCAGGGAATGTTAATTATGGGTAGTCATATGAAACCAACGGACTGCAGCTTTGAACTTCCCAAATATTTACTCGTTGCGGGCTCTGTATCTTTAACTTTAGGGATCATGGGGGTTGTTGCTAAGCAAATCCTGGCTTACATCACAACACATTTAGGCCCTGAAGAAACTATTCCTCGAAGTGCCAAAAACGTACTGAATGTCCTCAAACTCATTAGTAGGCTTCTTATGGTGACACAAATTGCAATTTTGATTGCAGGAGTGGTCATGATGGTACCCAATTTATGGGATTGGCAATCCCATGATCCTAAACTACCTGGTTATTGTGAGTATGGTCCTGTTGTGTTTACGTCCATTTATCTCTGTATTACTTGGACATTTGTTTTCTTTGGATTTTTTGCTATTATATATATAAAGATAGGATTCCGAAAGCGGGAACTCAGAGTGTAAATATTTCATATTTGTGTGTGCGAAAAAATTATAGTTTAAAATAAAATGATATGCAATATATGTATGTACGTATCTATACAAACAAATTCGCGTTTGCACCTACTTATTAGAAACAGAAATGATGTATCTTTTATCACTAGTCAAGGAAGATCCAAAAACTGCAAAGCTGTGACCTTCCAATGAATATTTTAAAGGTCCACCCGGGCTAGGTAAACAGTGGTTCACAGGTACAAGAGAATTATGCTTCGATGATTCCGAGTCGCATTGATATACTAAGTTTCTATGTATTTTGTAGAAAAACTTAAAATGAGATGAATATTTTGAAAGATCTTACTTTATATAACGATGGTTTCGGATTTCAGGAAGAAGTCTAGCGACTAAATGTGGACCTATCATATCAGGAAATTTATCCAATACACCCCTACTCAGTCTCAATACCCCAGATACTAAAAAAATCTACGTAATTTTCACGTTGCTTATTATTATTCTACGAGATGTAATATAGGTATATTTTTTTTTTTACTTGTCGATGTAGCTTCTTATTAGATATTGCGGATAGTGCATGAATAAAGTCTTCCAGTACATGTTTCATCAAAGATCCAGATATTTTGGAGTGTAGCCAATCATAATTGAATAGTACATGCTCTGCTAGATCTTCAAAACGGTTGGATTTAACCAAATGATAGGGTAACTCACTAAATTTTCGAAAGTTGTATCTAGAATAAATAAATATTCGAGTTATTCGACAGAAGAATACAAAAATAAATTTACCTTGATACTTTTCCATTTGGAGATATAAATACATTAGGCTGTGAAGGAACCTTCCTATCCGCTTTATCCTCCCTGTCTGATAATCCCATTCGCTGTACTTGCACTTGAGAATATCTATAAAAAATATTGTACGTTAATTCATTTCTTCATGAGTTTCTTGAATATATACCTAAAAGTCTTTTCAGCTCCATTGCTCCATTGCCCAAGGAAAAATTCTGACATGTTTGAGTGTAGACTGCATGAAAAGTTGTCATCATTCTTAAGGTATCTCTTGGAACAGACATCCTTAAACTATATACAATATTAGCAAATAAATACAAAAGAAGATGACTACTTTAGTATCTATTACCTGAGAATGAGCCCAAATTGCAACCTTGGTTCCATCCGTTTCTATTTCAGAAATGTATCCTTTTAGTTCTCTCTTGATTTTCGTCCATAAAATTGGGGGTAATCTCCTAACTGAGGGGGTAAAAAGATATTGTTGAACAGAACGTCAATCGGGCAAAAACGTGGAAGGTCAAAACGTGAAATTAAAAAATGGTGAAGGAACTTCTGAAATGGATGAATGAAACTCCAAAAATATTCAAATATTGTATTAGTTAGTGCTATTTGAGCTTCTGCAATTGATAAAAATGAATGCACATACTTTGAGATATTAAATGATATCTTTAATGCAGGGAATCTCAAAGAAGGACAACATACAATGTTTGTTTGTTTTCACGAGGGTCCCTAACTTAATAATTTTTAAGAGCCGCTGCTGTTAGATACATCCAAGGTCTAACTCTTTGGCCTCTATGTCTTTATCTTGTATCTAAATGATTATGCCTCTGTATAAAACAAATGAAATTTTGAAACGCAGACATTTTGGAACAAAAAAGTTGTAAAACCAAAGAAAATTCTGACATATAGGGCTTTGAAGAACAAGTTGTTGTTTATCCAACTCTCCATGGACTTCGTGTCATGCATCCTATTTGAAAGTGTCTCTACTTTAAAGATGTCATCACATATCACAAAATACGTCCTAATCCGAAGAATGCTTAAGATACATTCATTTTTATTAAATAAAGAAGCTCAAGTAACATTAATTGAATAATGAAATATTTTCGGAGTTTCATTTATCCATTTCATACCTTCTTTCCATATTTTGTAATCTGACATACATTTTCTATCCTCACATCGAATAAAAACGTGTTATTAGCACTGGATGAGATTCTGTAGCTTACCTTGTGGCCTCGTATAAGTAAATATTTCGTGTAAAACTATATCGTCTAATGATAGAATATCAACTATCTCACTCTCCGTTAAACCATGTCTTGAAGCTGTGATGTAACTATGATAATTAAATTATATATGCAATCAGCACTAGAGATACGGTAGACAAAATACCTAACCGTTCGACTAACAAGGTGTTTTCCACATTTAAGCTCTATCTGATCAAATAATAGAGTTACAAAAGCATTCACAGAAAAGGGAAGTTTAGTTTCTTCAGGGATGGAGTAGCTTCTCCATGATTTCATTTGCGAATAACAAAGTCGAAGAAATAGAGGTGTAGAGCATATAGAGACAGCGTTCATGGCCGTTCGCCATTGGAAATGAGTTAATCTTCGATTGTTTACGCTACACATCCAATTTTTGAGAATGGATATGGCGAGATCATAGCCAAGCTCCCCTAAGAGTAAATGATTCGAGCCCTCCTCACAAATACCTTTAACGACCATGTCAATATTCTCCAAAGACATTTTTGAATCTTATGAGAAGGTTTACGTGTATATATATATATAAATGTACATATATTTCCGTTTTTTACTGAACTACTTTACCTATTTTGAAGGATAAGAGGATTTTGACATTTTGTGGGAGATTTCGTGGCAGCCATGAGGTAGTTCCATTTTCGTGTGTGTTCACAAAGAATTTTTCAACCGAATCTGTAAGTATATTTATGTGACAACTGTAAATATCTTAGGTACAGATTAAGTATAATTATAAAATGATACATTTTTGAGTAAATATGTAATGGAATAAAATAGCTCAAATTCACATATTATGTGGACAAACAATGCTTTTATATCAATTAAGTACTAAAAATTTTGCTAAAATAAATTAATGTCATAAGTAACTCATAAAGCAAAAGCTGGGCAGAAAAACGAATTTATTTACCCAATATAATTACCACATAATGAGCTTCAGAGGCCTTTTCTAAAAGAGATTTGAAGTAATTTTTCAAGGGAACAAATTCTTCAGGAACTTCCTCTAATGGAACTTCCAAATTATAGCAAAGCTGTTTGCAAATGCTGAAAAGAACAAGTTCGATGCTAGATGATGCGGATGTTGAGCCTATGAATCTAATACACAGCAATGGAATTAGAGGAGCAAGCCACAGATCTGAAAAATTAAATAACGTCAATTAGAGTGATTGCATATGTATATATAAATATAACTTACGAACTAGCATTGCAATTTTTCCCATGAGAAAAGATTTTCCGGATCCAGATCTTCCATAGACCAAGAAACATCCTCGAGACTCTCCTTTGATGTACTTCTTCACCTATTTAATTTGATTGATGCAAGTAGATACTGGGACATTATTGCTTAGGAAAAATGGGGGAAAAAAAAATTAAGAAACCTTTTCTAAATGGTCTTCTTGTCCATAGAAAAAGCGACTACCATTAACACACAGCTTCATATGCTTTCCAATCTCATGTGCTAGTACTCCTCTGGTCGAGTTATCTACTTTCTTCATGGCCTTGTCAATTAAACGGATAACACTCTGCATAACAATAAAAATAAAATTACTCAATTTAAGAAAAAATAGAGTCTTACTTTATATAAATCCACTACGAATTTATACAGGTACTCGTCCCTCAATTCAACACTAGAAAGAAGGAATGATCAAAAATGGTTCTGGATTTAAAAACCACACAAAATGAACCTTACTCGAGCTCAGTAATACCAACCCATTCGACTTCATATTTAAAGTAATTCCCTTTTTCAAGTTTTTTCGCTAATTTGTCTTCCTTTAGAGTTGTGAGGAGCAAGGAAGCTGCTTTATTGATTTGTCGATTTTCCATATCCAAGTAGTGAGCGGGTTTTCCAGTAATGGTTTTATCAGATATATTGATATTACTGATGGTGCGGAAAAATGCCAGACAGTGAGCCTTGGTGTTCTCTACTTTCAATATCCCTATATCCGCCTCTTTTTCAATGACGGAAAATTGATACTTGTGATATGCCTCTTCATCTAGTCTTCCTGACTACTCCAAATCAAAATGAATGAAATTGGAATGAAATGATTGATTGCTGAAAAATTATTGCAAATCTACCTTGAACAAATTATAAGCTGCTTCTCGAAGCGTTTCCTGTAATTTACACAGAATTCTCCACCATTTCTCTTGATCCTCATTTTGTAGCTTTGGCACTTGAGTATTTAGGAAATTAGGAAAGTGACTTGAAATCGGCTGAAGCACCATTGTCACAGGAATTGAATTTGTATCTTTTTCGTACCAATCTGTGAGTAGTTCAGTGTCCTTTTCAAACTCTTTAAGTATGTTCAAAATTAAATCAAATTCTTCATGAGGAATAAAGGTAGGAACTGGCCGATATCCGTATTTTTGACCTCCTAAAAATATAAAATTTGGACCCAAGGAAGTCTTTTGGCATTTTCGAATTTCCTCCATACATATATGGGTTGTCATATGATCATCTGTTGCATCATCTCGAATTCCCCATCTCATATCAACTATCTGGAGTTTCAAAAGAAAGAAAGAAGGAAAAAAGCAAGCTAATGTATAGAATAATAAAGCCCGTCATTGCATAAGTTATTATGACCTTTGTAAGACCAATAGCAGTTATTTCATACAGTCCCCCTAAAAAACTATTTTCCAAATCCTTAGACTTTTTTTATAATATTACAATGAATTTACTTATGTAGGAATTATTTCAAAATATGTTAAAATTTAAAATTTGTATTGGTTTGTTTATAAATCATTTTAGAATATAATTTAAGATGAATAAATATACATAGGGTACAACTCACCTGAAACTCGAGGCCATATCGTTCTCGGCAGTATTCTCTCAACTTGGGATAGACCTCAGATTGAAGAGTATTCTTCTCCAAAGTCATGTCAGTATATGTAGAACAAATATAAATCTTCACAACTGTATTGGATAGCTCTGGAAGGCGCTCAAAATTACCAGCAAATATTCGATCTATTGTCTTGTCGTCCATGATTTAAATGAAAGAGCACCTAATGAGAAGTTTTTAATTTGAAAGTTTCCCTCCTTTATTTTTACTCCTCAGCTTGCTCTCTAAGACACAACTAAGGAAGTAAATAAAAGTCATTGCTTGTTATATGAAGAAAAAAAGTCTTTGTTGCTATTTTTATTAACATTATTATTATTATTATTTATAACATTTCTATGAACATTGACTCTTATTTTCATAACATACATAAATGGCATTTCATAAAGTACCCTTGACCAATATTTATTTATTTTTATATTTCAGTATAAAATATGTCAATGAAGTATTTAGAAACGTTTGATCAATAATTTTCGAAGGCCCTTTTTTGAAGTAAAAGACAATAAGTTATAATTATGTTTTTAAAGAACATACATAGTTGGATACATAAATCACCCATAATCATATTTCATGTGTACAAATTAGGTTATTCAAATAACAAATAAACAAAAATCAACAGTTTGCTCACTATCAGAACTAAGGTATATAAAGTCATAATTGACTCGACGTAAAAATGATATATGTACTTAAATATATATATATATTTATGTAACTACATGTGTCTATTATATCATTATCGAAATCTACAATGACTTATGTATGTATAAAGAGAAAAAAACGATTGTTTCAAGGTTCTTTTCTTCTTTTAAAGAAAAAAATGCAACTAAATTGAACTGCATTATTACATAAAGTGTTGTAATATTATTAAAATGTCATCACGGTATGTTGTTTTATAAATTCTTTGGTTTTACAATTTACTCATAACAATTTAGCAGTTAAAGAAATTAAGGGGAAAAAAACAAAACATGCAAAAAGTGGTTTGGTTTCACACACATGTATAATGAAATATCATATATAGACGTTTATATATTCAAAGTTCATAAAAGAGTTTTTGTTTTCTGATTATCGATAATGCATTGGAAAATGCAAAAAAAAAATATATTTATAAAAAGATTAAATTATATTTCTATCAAAGTAATTTTTTTTTCTTAGTAAAAAGTTTATTCATATATAGATACTCAAATATTGAAAGTTTTATATAGATTTATATATGTGTATAATTATATGACCATGATACTTTAGAAAAGCTTTTAAAAAGTACTATATTACCATTGTAACAAGGTCTAATCAGTGGTAATACAAAAGTTATTGTACCTACGTAATTATTATATTTTATATCTTATTTAATTTGTAAAATAATGTTCTTATTTTCAAAATTGAATTAATTTAGAGACTAGTTTCGGCTTCCTTGAATCTTTTTAAAAAACAATGTCTATTTTGGAGGAGTCTGACATTGTAGGTCGGCAATTATCGGTTGTGAGGGACCACTGTATAAAGCGAAATGGTAAACTTTTTCGACAAATAGCAGAGGCAACATGTAATATATTTGATGGTAGAAGAATTACAAGACTACTCTTGACTCGTCTCATGGATGATCGCAAAGTATGTAGCTTTGAAGAATTTGACGGTGAAATTATGATTCGTGCGAGAGATGAACATAATTTTAAAAAGAACGAAATGATTGTCTTTGAGCGAGAGTGGGCAGATAACTGGAATCCAGAGCTCTCGTATCACGATGCTAATTCAAGACTATTACCCCATATATTCGGGCAATGAAGCAAAGATTTAACCCTTTGTATTTATATTGTATGATTGTTACTCGAAATCTTAGATTGTATCTATATGTGTACAATAGTTAATTTAATGATGGTGTTAATGACAATTATAAATGTCCATTTATTCATTCAAGTAAATTAATATGCATGTCATTTAAAATTTTCATGTAAATATACCCTTATTCAATAATTTCTTTACAGTACATATCTATTAGAAAAATAACGGAAGTTTATTCGATGAATGCCTCTCAACCTTTCAAAATTTGAACAGTATACTACTTCAATATTTCTTACATTAATTGTTCAAATCTACGTAGATAAAGTTTTGTTAATTATATTATTATCTCATTCATCTAATCATTTGAACTTGCATAATAACTATGCTTACCACTCCATTTATTTAAATGGAAATACATATTTGTAAATATGATTTCTAGACTACTTTTTTATTAAAATTATATTTTGAATTATTTTCTAATTGATCTACTTATTACGTCTTCGTCGACAAATAACTTATATTTCACTTACTAAGCAGAGATTCTATAGACAGTTAAGATGACTAATTTTTCAAGCAAAGAATACTAAAATCAGAGCAATTTACGGGTCATTTTTACGAGTCTGGGTCATGAGTCAAATCTTTAATTTTGAGTCCTGGTCTTCTCAATTCGAGTCTGAACCCTCAGGTTAATAAGACATATTTGCAAAATGAGTCCGAGTCTTAAGTATGTACGAGTTTGACTGCTCTGACTCTGTCATCATCAATTTTAAATAAAATTAAATCATAATTCAAATAAGAAGAATCAAAAATGTTTGTAAGTCTTAAAGGCTCGAGTACGAGTGAAGTCGCGAGTCTTTTCATCTCAAGTCCGAATTGAACCGAATCTGAAGTCAAAGTTTGATGAGACTTAGAGTCCTATGCTCAGGCTCAAATATATGAACATAAGTAAGATATATGTATAAGAAAGGAATGTATACAAATTCGACTCATATCCTAATAGATTACATTACTAACCTAAATTTGAATGGATACTTTAATGCCGTTGTATGGCATTTAAAAGAACTTGCATTACTTGAAACGAATACTATTATTATCTATCCAAGGAGGAGTGTTTTATTTATGAGAAATAGGTAGTTCAGAAGCATATATACATAGGTTTCTAACTGCACATAAAGATGCACAATATTTTTGGGATGGATAAAACGGTTATTTTTAGATAACTGGTACTGGGTATAGACATCACCTTTAATTGAATACTTAGGCGTATCATATCATAGGCGTGCAGAGTATTTCTTTTTTATGAACTAGATGTAGAAATAGATGATATTCTGGGTGCATGATTGTCTTATTTAAAATATTATACAATTGCAGCAACACTAATCCAGTTATCCTAAGCATACAATCATTGTAGTATTATTCTCACATCAATCATAATCACATCCTGGAGTACATATTTAGAAGACATTTTAAGTATGTTTATACTCCCACAAAATTGTAAATATTTGCTTCTCATAGCAATCATTTATTTATTTTACAACGTTCTAGCTCTGAGTAACTAAGTTTATGCATACCTAACATATTTATGTGTATAATCCGGGACTAAAAGAGAACTTGAGTCCCGAATATACGTATATAATATGTATGTATATCAGTATTTACATATTGTATCCCGAGCAATAAATTAAAAGTTATTTATGGATGTAAAACGAGTTACTATTTTTAATTTGACCTATCCTTAAAAATTAATAGGTCCGCCTAAAAAAAGTGCATTAAATGATTTAAAGTAACATATGATTCAAGTATGTAGAATGAAGATATTTTTACCCATGCTTCTATGTATGTAATAGTCTTTGTAAAGGTTATCTGAGTATCTTCTTATATATGTATTTATACATAAATAGAGGATGGCTGTCTTTTAATTAATCGTGAGCTTGATTTTAAAATCAAAAAGTATAAAATATTGTTCAAAAAATGAATTGATTGAAGGAGACTACGCCTTCTACTATTAAATTCATCTTTTATACTATAATTATAATGAGTTATTTTAACCTTCTTAATAGTTTTTTAATGGATCATGGGAGCAAGGATGGGTGGATATTTATACTTTTTTTTAGGGAAGTTTTCCGGGATGTATGTAAATAAATATAAAGCAAACTACCTACTTTCTGACGTTAAAAAATGAGTAATAGATGGAATGAACAGTATTTCATAATCTTATCATCAACTCATTTGATATATGTATATGTATAGTATGAAGAATGAAGAACATGCGTATGTAACCAGGAGAATGCTCAACACCAAACAAACAAACAAACAAACAAAATGAGATTTAATTATTATTTTTCGTCAAAATGCCAAATTATTATGAATGTTTTTCATAGATATTTGATAAAATTACTAAAATTCACTCATATACTTCTATGAGCGATTACTATATGGGTTCCTTAGATTCTTAAAATTATTATAATCCTTACATATGTATATTATTATTGTATTCAAATCATCAATCAGGTAGTTAAATAACCTTTTTTTTTCCATCGAATAATGATGAAGGAACAATATTTCAAAGACTTGACTTTTAAATATTATGTATGTATTTAATGTGAATTCTTATCATGGAAATACAATCTTATTGAGAGAAAAATGAATAGTTTATTAGATGTACATACATATGTGTTAGCATGATCATTTGTTCCAAGATAGATAGATATATTTACATATTTTTTTTATTATATTCCTTGAGTATACATATGTACATATGTAACTTAAAAAGGTTATCCAAATCCATCAAGGATTAGATCCATGGAATCTATCGGAAACTTCAATCTTTCTATGTGTAAATTGTATAATAAAAAGAGTGGAATCAAGCATTTATAATGAAGTTTGTAGCACATTTAAAAGTTCGGGGCTCTTATGATACTTATGGTTCTCCTAGTTTTTTATATTCATTTATACACTAAATTAACTAAATTTTACTTTGTCGAAAATGTTTTAAGGATCTATGTCTCATTCTTGTAGTAATTGATGTTCAAATCTGCAATTAATTAGGGTTGTTGTTGTTTTTAAATCAAATATTGATTTTCAAGCATTTTGAATTTGAATTTTTTGGTTAATGTAATAACTTTTATAGGTTTGAGCCAAGAAAAATTACTTTTTCTCTTGTAAAATTTAATATTGATTTCAAAAATGTGCTTATATGATATGTGTAAATATCCAACCTATAGAAAAAAAAACAATGTAAAAGTCATCAAATACAGCTGCATTTTGTTCGGGGCCTTTCATTGTTTGAAAAACAAAATAGATAGATATAAAGTCTGAATAATTGATTTGCTTTTAGAGGTTTCTAGTTTGGCAGCAATATTGATTCTATTTTAACTTTATTGAGACAAAAAGAGCTCGAGGTTGATATTATATATAATATTAAAATTACATAGTTGAAAAAAATGGCAATACTTAAGGTCAAGTAATTTTTGACTCCATTAAAATTGAAATTTCAGCGCCTTTGATACCAATGTAATCATTCAAAGTAATTGAAGCAGAAGTACTTCCTAAACGAATCCAGAATCACAATTACTTTTCAAATGAAATACAATCCGTTCAATTGATCATGAAGACACTTCCGCCTCTCCTGTCCTTAAACATCATGAAATGAAGTTCTTCATTCAATATCATATACATATTTTATCATAACTATAAGGTAGGATAACTATATAATTATTCCACTTCATGTAAAATATGTGTATGCATAATTGTACAAAAACTTGACTTAATTGAAACTATGTTAAGGTAAACCTTAGCTAATGTGTAATTAAATTATATATAAATCGATTATAACTTTTAAACATGAACTCAATTAGAATACAACACACGGTCATATAAGTCCGTACGTACCTTTAGATTATTATTGTTATTATTATTATAGTTTATTGATGAGAACATGTCTGAATGAATTTGAAGAATATGTAGAATAAAAAGACGTTGAGGATGAAATAACTGTGCTTGCTATTATACATATATGCACTGTTTATAAACGACTCTTGACTATGCCTTGTGCGAACCAAATGAGCTATAGACAGCATAAACAACAAAAACAATGCAGTCCTCAATGCAAAATAGGACTATAATATAAAATTAGCATGCATAATCGTGAAAAAACATGACAAAGTATACTTTATTTGCCCCCTCTCCCCATATTAGGAGTCATAAATGTCTGCCTACAAAATCAAAACTCTTTCGATTCTAAAAAAGGCCAGTTCTTTGGATATAAAGACTCAAATACTCAAAGATTTGAATATCAAACACAGAAATGAAGCAATGGATGATAGTCGTTGAGTAATGGACGTGCGTATGACGTATGATGTAGTTCATACGTTGGATAACTTAGGCAAAATGGCACTGCAAGCGATATCATTTGACCTTGAGGAATACCTTTGTTGAGTGTGTATGTGTCTTTTTATTAGTAGTAGTAGTTTCAAGTTGTTTCTAACAAAATTAAATGTTTTTGTCCAATGCTTTTAGGGTGTATAATATCTTGCATAGATATAATTTATGTAATTTCTCTTTGCAAGTAATAATTATTATTCGAATAAGTATATAATATGTAGAACAAGGAAGTTCTGAGGTCATAATTAGCATTAAAGATAATACCTGGACGTGACAATTTTCCTTTAAACTTTAAGGAATCAAGGGCGATAGCATAAGGAAGGAAATTCATATAGTTTAGGCCTTATAATGAACATATAATAATGATATGTCAATCCAGAGACTTACTTATCTATTAAACAAAAGGAAATATTTTGATAATATAAGGAAAATAAACATTATTATAGTTTGACGTAATTGATCACTTAATATGGTGATGAAAATACTATTGTATAAACAATCAATTTCGTTATTTTGAATGGTTGTATGTTATAAAAGTCATTCAAGGTCTAATCAAATATTAATTCTAATTGGTATTATTGATGAATGAACAGGATCAATTATTTTATTTTTTATCTGTCTATAAATGTCTCCATAGAGACTTCATATTTTTGTATTTCCCCACCAAATTTGATAATGTTTTTTTTTTGACAAAATACATATATATATATATATATATATTTATTATTAATAACTTCCAATAACAGTAAGTAGGAGAGCTTTATTTCCTAAGGATGCTGGTTAAAAGTGCCTTAAAATAATTAGGTATATGTATATAGAAAGTTTGAAATGAAATATTTGCCAATGTCTATTATGACATCCTATGCACCAAAATGTTTAACTTTACGTACATATAAATAATTAGGAATGCATTTATATGAATAAAAATCCTCATCAATGAAATGACCTCGCATTTAATGGTTTGGGGCAACTTTAATCAATTAGACTCCTGTATATAGGAAGTGTAGCAATATTTTGTTCAATGTTTGTAAATAGATCTCTGTACTAATTATAGGTCATTACACATATGATCCTCGGAGACATTATAATTCTTTGAGTTAGGGCTTTAAAAGTATTACTGTATTTGAAAAAAAAATCTTTGTCCATAGCTTCAGTTAGACGTTACATTATTTATGGAAAATAAATTAAAAGATTACTCGTCTATAGGAGCGCTCCCCTACGAGAGGTTTGCTGAAAAAATGATTTATAACGAAGGAAATTGCATGACTTTAAGTTATGAAATTTGAATATCAACTCTTTTTAACTCCAAAGCCTGGAGGGATCTCTGTATATTCCCATCATCTAACAATCTACGCCCCTGCATATATTGAATGAAATCAAGTTTAAATCGTACTATATCTGATCATCAATGACATGTGTAATTTAGCTATTAGCTGAATGATGATGATTAGTTTTTGTCAGAGTTGGGGACCCGTGCTCGTAACTCAAAATATATTAATTTAAACAGTGACTTGAGGCATGATTCGAAGTGAAAAAATTCGTGGCTCCACTTAGACTCGAGCTCACAACTCGAAACTTGACTCGGGTTCGTAAAAAATGATTCATGAACAACGCTTTTGTTATTTCATATTCAATCAAGTATGTATACACTTTGTAATTAGTGGTGGGGACGGTTCCTTCATCATGGGATGTCTGGTAGCAGTGATGTCAAAAATGAAGAGAACTTGAATGATGCTCTCAATGTCATGTACCACCTTGTATATCGATGATCCTTGAAGTTTATATGAACCTATATATGTATATGTATACATATATACAAGTTCATAACATGTATAATAATTGCTAAACTTTTATGATTGCAGTTTGTTCCATGCTTATTAATTGCAATGATATCTTTACCATGCTTTTTTCCCATGGATATGTCGAAATGACTCTAAGAGAGAATATTTGTTATACTTCAAATTTAAAAAATTACTTAAACGATCTGTTGCTATGCTGTTATGTACTTACGTTTACCTCTTACAATACTATGAAACTAATTCTACAAAATATTAATCAAATAATATTTGGACAATTCTTCATTCTACAACTACCATTAAATAGTCATAGTTATTAATTAAACATAACTATGAATTTGTATAATCATTTGTAGCATTCCACTTGTGAAATAAACAATAACATTCTTTAGCTTCTAATAAAAATGATGATTTGATAAATATAAATCTACCTCTGCACAATGAAATTACGTAAAGTTATGTAACGAAAAGAAGTCAACTATTTTAGAGGTACAAAATTCTTCAACATTTTATTTGGCAGATGATTCAACCGTCTATATAAACTAAAATAACATCATCTCAGCCCACGTTTGAAAATTGAGTCGATTCAATTCTTTCAGTCTCTATTAAATTAGACATACATAATATTGAATTAAATGTAAGTATCCCATCATCAACTTTTGACGACTTGAGGTTAGAGTTGTTGTTTTTTTTCATAAGAGCATCAATCTGGGTTTGAAAAGTCCTTTATAGAGAATACATTATTTTAGTAAAGAGCATTTATTCTTTAGTTTAACCTTTTCCTTTTAACAAGATATCGTTGTAAATTTGAAGTAAAGTATGAAATATAGAGTATATTTATATAGATTCCCATAAATCATTTTTTTTTGTTTAACTTTTTCGAATATCAGAGTTTTGTGTGAGGTGAGTATTGGAGAAGAAGTAAAGACTGGATTTCAAAGGCTTGTTCACAATGGCATTCTCAAAATATCAAAAATAGGATGTGAGCCTCATTTACTTATTTGTTTGTGAACTAAAATGAGGTGTGTCTATGCCATCTTGACCGTAAAATTTTGTCTGTCCATTTGAGTATTGCTTAGTCACAACGAGCTTTTTGAAATAAACAAAAATACTATATATTCTCCTTTCAGCTATCTCTCATGAGTTAACTCTTCCGATTAAAGCAGCTGACTCTACGTGTTATGAAGTCAAAAAGGGTACGTTTATTATTATTTATGGTTTTGATCCAGAAAAAATATATTAAATCAAGGATTGCGTGTCCCTTTTTTGAATTTTTGACTATTATACAAGTAATAGCGATTATTTTGTATATTGATAGAATCTATAAATGTATAGTATGTCTATATAATAACTCTGACCAATATTAAAAAGTTGGCAACAAGGAAAATACAGAAGGGTAGCAGCTACCAGTTGTTTTTTCAAATTTTTCCTTTCTTTTTTGAGAGGCGAGGTTGCATGTGCATAAAAAAGCTCGTCGTGATTGGCTAATGATTAGGTATTTATATATATACATATATACTCCGTGGATGCTAAGACTAAGTGTCTTAGCGACATCTAGCGGCTATGAATGTTCGATTAGTTTGATAGTGCTTTTTTCCAGCTCCCGATGATTATACCCTTGCTCCGTAATTATTTTTTTTTTATGAGCATTGATTTACTTAATTGGCTCTATTTCACTTCGGAATATCCCAGCCATTAAATGAAGAATAGTTCATAAAGTCATAAAGAGAGTGGTACAATTGCCCAGTTCAAAATCTATTGTCTGCCTCTTTTGTAGAGAAAGTATTAGAAATACAATCAAAAATTGTTTTTCGTGTTGCGGGGAAAGGTAAACCATAGGAGTTTAAACTAAATCTTATTTGAATATATCTAAATTTTCTTCAAATATACTTTCAATATGCAACATTGGGTTCTTCATCATGTGGTTTTTTGGTAATTTTTTTATGGATTACTCCTTATACTAAAGCACCGTAATGATTTCTAAAATCTCTGTCAATGTCAATATATGACGGTCAATTTACTTGAATACATGATATTTTGTACAGTATTTGTAATTCTTTTTTTTTTTTTTTTTTTGAAATAGTAAAATTACTTATTTACATGTATGTACATTATAAGTGAGTGTTAAGTGAGGATCCTTTTTGTTCTTTGTATTCAAGGGAGAGTGTTAAAAAATAACCGGAAATACAATTTTTTTCATTATTTGTAAAGAATTGTTTTTAGTATATCGATGTAATAATTGTACATTTCAAATTATATAAATGATGTGTATAAAAGTGTAAAATAAATTAATCGATACCTATTTTACACGTTCAAAGATCTAATCCCCAGTTTCTCAACTTCTCTACGATTAAAATAAAAAAGACTTTTAATAGAGATCTAGAGCTATAAATCTAGCAATGGGCTGTAATATAGATATACTTACTTCATCTCCTTATGACGAAGCTATATCAATGTATGCTGTCAATTTTTTAAATATTATTGTTCCGCATTAGTATACATTGAACTTTGACTGGTTAGACCTAAATAAGCTCTCTCTAAGCTGTGAAGAGTTATTTAATATTAATTAAAGAATAGTCTACCATTATGAAAGAATTATATTTTAAATATATTTTCATAGCCGGACGCCAGATCTAAAAAGACATGTCCGAGGACTACTGTGTCTAACTATATTGTAAAACTCTATTTGATACCACGTTTTGCTTTCAAATTGGCATGAATAAACTAAAAACATTATTCATTTCAGGCGCCACGACGTGTTGACTTTTATTTTGCACTAATAACGTCATTCCAACATTTAAATACCTACCAAAGAAAAATGCTTTGACAATATCAATATTTTCTGTTCGTCAATGACACGGAATCTCAATAACAGATTAATCTATTATCACGCAAATTTACATTCTACATTGTATTTTGTTTCTGTCATTTATCAATTTTTTTTATAAATCTTGCCCTTTATATAGGTGTTCTGAACCTTGATTGTTTGAACTATAATTAGCTCTTGTTAAGCCATGAACAATCATTATCGACTATAATTTCAATGAAGAAGTACGTGTTCCTTTCTTGGAATGAATTGGCTATCAACAAATTTTGAGCTTTTTGTGTTTTGTTTGTTTGTTTCTTTCTTTTCTGATGAAAGGTTGTGAGATTCAATACAAATAACGTCGTTATATATAAAGACCTACACTAACTCAATCCATTATAATCATCTACATTAAAAAAACTACATCATAAATGTAACGACTATTATTATCTCAATAAATGTTTCTTAACATTTAACCCGGAAGGATTTCATGAAATGACAGACTCTATTCTATAAAAAAAAATGATCAATATGATGGCATTTTGAGTAGAACTAATTTGTACTTTTTTTAAAAAAAAGTATTAAGTAATGGAAAGGAAATAGATGTACACTGCACAGAAGTACATAAATGAACAATATCATTATAAATTGATACCATTCTTTAAATACCCCCAGATCATTAGAAATAATCTAATGATTTTAAAAATCCATAAATAACTATGTTAATGGAGTTTATAGAATAAAACCCACGGACTCGCACTTATTTTTTTGTGGCGATAAAATAACGGACACCTGGCAGGATCATGACAAATACCTTTATAGTCTAAAATTAAATATTTATGTCTATATACTAAGTAGCTAGACCGTCCGGATGGGATACCATGGAACTCACTAGAACAAGAACAACAAGTATGCCTATCACAAAGGCAATGCGGAAGAACTTTTCATACATTGTTAGTTTTTCCCAAGTTCCCTCCTCCCCCCCCCCCTCTCGTTTCAAGGATAACAGAAGATGATGATCATGATTGTGTATTCGGAGTTCGCCACTAGGGAAGGTACTCTACAATAAACGAGTACTCGTCGTCCTATTCTTCTTCTGTTAGAGACTTAATATGATAAAGTGAGTGTATGAGTGACTGAGTGTACATACATAAAGAAATAAGCTAAGGCATCATCTCAAATCCTTTTTATCAGAGCTCTTTAACAGCAACAAATATATATTTTCGTATTTATTACTACCAACGTGTGTGTTTACAAGAGACTCAAAAATTCCGTGTAGGTTATTTATTATTTCTTGTTGTTAATATGAATTAAGTGTCCCTGGTCTTGGAAAGACATTTTGTGAAGGAAAAAGACAGGATATTTTTTTTGTGAAAACACTCATTTATTTCCCAAAATAAGAGGATCACCCTTGCAACATTTTATCAGCTTATACAGAGAGAGAGAGAGAGAATCATGGCATATCTGACGTTTCTTTCGTGTTTTTTATGTATCTTGACGGGTTGGGTCCAGGCAACGGGTCATCGAACAATCTATGAAGATCATCTCTTCTATGACATGAATATTTTCCAAGTAAGTCTCTTATTTTAAATCCTTTACCCTTTTTATGTTTTTAACTTTTTCTTTTTTTTTTTTTTACCAAAAATGTTTCCGTTCTTTACTCATAAGTAACCAAGTAGTGCATAAACGTTTACCACACCCAGAGCGACTACATTTGTACCTTTGTTGCTAAAAGTCCGGGTTGGTGCGTTTATCTATGTATCTATCTATCTACTACCTAATTTACGACACTTTATATGTACATATAGGCAGCTACGAACCACAAACTATTACAAATAATAAAGTAATCTGCATCTATAATCAGAATGAGGCGATATATGGGGATGTAAAAAGCTTGTACACAATACAATCTATGACAAGCCAAATGCCATGTCTTGATGAGTAATAATGAGTTATTGCAAATGCAATTTAATTATACTCGTAATACATGGTTGAAATTTTTTGGGAGTGTTTTAATCACATCCTTCCATTTACATAATATGTAAATAAGTTTCATTTTGCGTTGATTTATTTTTACCTTCCTTCAATCCCTTCAAATCCTCTTCCAAAAAACATTAATGTCTCAAGACCTCTATTAAGAGAAAACCTTGGGGCTACATGACGTTGCATTTACATTCATACATACCTATGATATGGATATTATATGTAAATATTCAAAGACATTACATAAGCCCATGCAGAGAAGGGGCTCTAGTCCTCAGAGCCCTCTCTTCCTACATCCCCCTCAATACAAACATAAAGGTGTAAATAATATTCTTTTAAACACTTGCTGATCAAAGTTTAGTAGCTAAAGATAATTATTAATTGACTATGAGTAATTTCATTCTGAAAATCCTTTTTGTCTCTTTGCGTCTCAAGAATATGCATTAAGTTAAAAATAATATCCAGTTATTTTAGTACCTATGTATTTTAGTATCTTGAACTATAACTTGGCAAAGTCTTCCATAGTCAATAATATCTTGCTTAAACTCTTCTGGGAAAATACCTTGAAAAAAAAATAATTCCCAACTAGATGCAGGAGTGATGATCAAGGTTTTCATTTATAGATGATTACATACATAAATCTACAGAAATAGTATGACAAAGATGAAAACGATATAATTTCATCATGGCTCCATTGCATTTTCTAAAAACAACAATAAAGCAAAAAAAAAAAAAAAAAAAAAACTGTGCAATACAATGTACTCTTATTTATTATTAACTGCAGGAAACCCTGAACAATTTATAAAGAGATGACTACCATGGCGTTAATACATCCATTATAAATATAAAGTACTATTACTGGTAAAAACTATCGGGAATCAAAATGCCTATATTATATCATGAAAGTTATCTTCATTCAATAATGTTTGTCCAATTTTCACAACAGTTACTAACTTTGTATTAAGTCAATAACAATTACAGAATAATATATCTGCTGAGTTTGGATATGTACAAAAATAAATTACAAATTCTTAAAATCTAAACAAAATACTGTCTGAAATACTAATTTAAACTATTTTGGATCTCAATAACATTCCTCGCAATTGAATTTTAGTCATCATCTTTCAGGCATTTAAAAAAATTCGATTTTAGCTGTTCACAAAAGAATAATGAATATTTTGTAATAATGTAATTTGGCATAGATGTTAAAAAAAAACGGAAACATGTATCCGTATAGGAATCCCCAATAAAATTAAATTCAAATTTCCCGGTATTTTTTGCTCAAAGTATTATGTAATTAACTTAAATCCATTCAAGTTTTAAAATAATACAAATGCTCACATGATGAATTTTCCTAGTATACCCGATTGTGCAATTTCTTCTAATGTAATACAATATATGTATACATACATTAACGATATCAAATACTATAAAATAATATGTAGTATTAAAGACTTAATAAAGTAAATACCTACATACTACTATATAAGATTTGGAAATCTCATTTGTAGATATATTTGAAGGTCGATCGGGAATTTGCAGAGCTCTATATATGTATATATATATATATACTTACTATGATCTACCTATGTAAGTTGAACATTATTTTAAAAGTAGACTTTTTTTTTCCCCATGTGAAAAACTACCTACAATAGCTCGTGTTTAAAATGGTTGAAACGCACCTGTAGGCGTCTTTTGTGTGTACATATGTACATTTGCTTGTAGTAGGACTCATTGAATTAAAATTCACATGTTCACTTTGAGTCATCACTTCTTCATGGATATGACTTATGAGGCATTTCCTAAAGAATATTATCTGCGGCTATCACACGCCACTAAAACAAACAAAAAACTATCTGTATTTTGTAAAAATTATACATACTATCCTGGTATCAAGTCTTTTAATTAAAAGCTCATCCTACAAAAAACAAAAAAAAAAAAAACATTGATCAATATGAATTCATTTCCTGTTTCCCCCTCTTTTTCATACAAAACAAGTCTGTTGAACATATATAGATGATTGTACATATATATATATATATATATATATATATATATATATTGAATCCCCATTCAGTTAAGGACGTAGCTACTAGCTAGCTCCTCCAAATTGCAGAGTCTCCTATTTAAAATGTATGACGTCACATTTAATTATTTACATATTTTAAGTATTATGCGTATTCATCATGATTATTTCACACAATGATGGGGTGATGTGGAGGAATTATAACTTTTATAGTCATCATTCAAGGAACATACATCAAAATACATAGACCACAAATGATCATTAGACTTATTGTTCCTTCATATATTCAATTGTAATATATTAATTATCAATCGTCTAACCAAAAAGCGGAAGATATTCTTCATGATGTGGAAGTGATACCTCTAGAGTAAATGATTACATGTAAAGTTGTATGTATATATATGTAAGCTGTATGAGGCATCCATGAGTCCAATTTAAGTCAATCATTATCAATATTATAATATATGTAGTCATGTCAAAAGAGCTTTTAGGTAGGTAGTAAGGCCATAATTTGAAATTACTCTTTGAGTCTCAAGTCTGGATCTATCTTATTCTTCAAGTTTGAATCTTCTAACTTATAGCTGTGGTTGAGTCTGTAGACACAGAGTTTAATGACACTAAGGCTTTTTAAACATAGTTTTTTGGGAGTTTTTTAAAAGTGACAATTTTGCATATGACTACTGTCATGATTATTTGACAAAAAAAATTATTTCTTTCAAAATAAGCTCTTCTTTCGTCTTCCTGACCTTCTGTTATCATCTATTTAGAATATTTTCATGTACATACACAATACAAATCTACATGTTTTGATAGAGAATGAATTAAATGCTTTGTATATATTTTGATTCCTAGTGCTAACGCTTGTTGTTTTCTCATTCTCTAATTACATTGTGGATATACGTGTGATGAGGTCATGAACACGAAAATAAATGAATCATAATTATTTCATTATATGTATTCCCTTCTTCAATATAGTATATGTATGTGTACATACATATACAAAATGTGCGTACATACTAGTATTCAGAACAAACAACTATCTGAATAGTAAAGAACAATTCTGGTTCTTTACTATGTATATGTTAAAAGTATACAACATTGTGACTGTCCTTGAAATATATAAATATATTTCAAAGGTCGAAGAGAACCACTTGATTGACCCCTGTTTTGAAAGACATAGAAGTGATTAAGATATGAAGGAAATGAATTGACAACTTTATGTATATACATATATACATATTGTTTGATAAGGCACAATGAGAATGAATGATTAATTAACTCAATGTTGTTAACACATCAGTCTACTTACATACATACATACATATGTATTGTGTAATTCAGAGGTGCTCTGTCTATTACGTAATTTGTAAATAAGTAAAGGGTTTTGAAACTTGAGAGATGTGCTCTGTGTATGTTTGTACTTACTTATATATGTATGTATATATATATTTATAATATACTTGTAAATTCCCCATTCGGGGCCCCTTAGTAATAATGACTCTGCACTAATTGATTCCTCCATTAAAACATCATTTTCTTTTATAAGTACAAATATTAATTCATTTTTACAGTTTAATGGCGTCAGTTCAGTTAAAGATAAGCTATGGCAAATAACAGAAACGTTAAGTTGAAATACACACGACATATGATGTATTAAAATGTTTTCTGGAGGCCAAAGTATGCCGACTCCCATATTTTGTCATATGCAATTGATACCACAAATGCAAGCCTCATTATTTCGTCACTCTAACATTGAAGTCAATCTCAAAGAAATAAGAAAAAAAATTGATCTTTCTATCCCTTATCATAGCCTTATTTAGATGTGAAACATTATAGGTGGTAGAATATAAAAGGTACTAACTGACAGAGAAGTTAATAAGACTAAATAAGGGGCTGTTCTCATCCCATTTTTACAAAATGTCATCTCAGTATACTGAATGTGGAAGGAATTGAGGAGGAAGGAAAATAAACAATGCTACGACTACTTTATTCACACATAGTCAGATCATGACCAATCAACGTGGCATGTGAGATTCAATCGCAGAGGGAATAGATTTTGTATACATACATGCATAGATGTTGAAAGAAAGAAAATAACAACAACAACGATACGGAATAGAATATCGTGTATACATACATAGGTCTATTATAATTTATAATTAAACAGATGCTTGTATGTATGTATGTATACATATACCTAATGCCATGCAGACATGAGTCCTTCAAGGAAACATTTTGCTAAGTAAACATGATTCTCTCTCACTATTCAATTTGTTTATAAGTCAAAATTAACTTTGAATGAAAACATTTAATGTTAATTGCCATTAACAAAAAATTAATTTATGAATAATACACACATTTATTTGAGATAATGTCATGCTACAAATTACATTGTAGGCATTCTTATTGGCCATACATAGGTACATAGGCAAGTGGAGGGTTTGAAAACATTGTTTTCCATCGCTATGCTTCCTTATTTGCATATTATGATCTATGATATCCTCCCTATGTTAAGGACTCGATTTGACATGACTTATGTATTTAAGAAGCGGATTATTTTTCAAATGTAACTTCCTACACAGCTCGAGGTATTCAAATCTCTCTTAAAGGATCTGATTTAATGATTATCCTTGGATAATTAATTACTGTGTTTGTCTACAATCAAGCAAGATAAAATGGGTCTTACTCAATAAGATGTCTGAATTTGTATTCTAAAATTTATAAATCCTTAGTTATCATTATGTAGAATTTCTATAACTAAATTAATCCATTGAAGGTTTAAATAAAAATATGATAGGTACTTTGAAAGGCAATATACAAAAATATCCCCCATTGAGTCTGGAATATATCAGTCCAGGTTTGGTCAAATACGATTTTTTAAATTTCATGGCCCTTTTAGATATAAAATCTACATGCGTGCCAAAGGAATAAAATGTTAGCTTCCAGCACTGACAGTCACAAACAGTTTGGATCCAAATAGTCCAGTATTACCCAGATGGTTCGGGGTATTGTAATTATAATTTAAGTGAACAGACTGTGGGCCTTAGGTTGGGCGTATCTGTCTAGACTTTAGCTGGCATGCAAGTTACTCCATATATGTATATAAATATTAAGTCCATGAATTATATTTTATACTTTATGAAGGAAAACATAGATTTTACTTTCTTTTTATTGCTTTTGTATTAACTCATCTCACATGTATCATAAATTTTTGAAAACCAGTCAATTGACTCAACATTTTAGGATTATTTCAACATTCAAGGGCAAAAGACCTTTTGTTGTTTGTATATGCGTAGGGATAACCTTAGTTTTTGCATCTGTCTAGGAGGTCATTTAATGATCAAATAATTGATATTTCATCGTTGAATGGTTTTAAACATACTGCTGAATGATTTAGTTCTATAACAAATTTGGTTTGATAGCAATTTATTTAAGGAACAAAAATATTTATCTTTTAAACACTTACATATTGTGAATAATGATATATTCATTCTATCTCTCAAACTTCCCTCCAAAATAGTAAAGAAAAAATAACCCTAAAATCAGTTGGTAGTGAGCCTATGTCCTCACTCTGCCCTACAATTGAACTTCTTATAGAACATTTTCATCAACGTCACATAATGCATAGTAAATTGAATCGATGCTATGCTATAATTGAGGGCATATATATAGTTGTAAAATTTGTTAAATAATATGGACACATTTCCAAAAAAATCTAAAGGAAACTTCACCCTTAAATGGCTTTAAAAATTAAAAAGTAATCCGCAGTTATCCTTCATTAAAAAAATGTTTTATAACGATGACGTTATGTGAAAACGATCTATACTTTATCTAATAGTTACAAAGGAATGAGAAACTATCAAATATTTTTGAACCCTATTTTCTTTTTCTCTTCTGAGTTAAGGTTGTGAGATAAGTACACATACAAAAAAGATAAAGATGTGAATATGTGATTGAGGTCAATTCATACAGAAAAAAGCAAATTATGATTATTTTTTTGTGTTCAAAATGATTTTTGATTATACTAATTTGTACTCTTTAACAAATAGCAGTTACCTTTTATTTCTATTAATAAATTATTCTGCTTATGTTCTTGACAGGAACAGGAGTGCGTTTTAAATATCCTATGAACACATGATTTAATACTTGGTTAAGACGTTTATTTGAAATATGATTGCATAAATGTATATTATTATTTGTAGCTTGGATGTGTTGACTATTTCATAGAGATTTCATGCGAAGCTAGTTATTTAAGAAAAATGATCTAAATACACCCATTAAAAATAAAATAAACTCAATCCATTATGTCTCCTTTGTCATATTCATTAATGACTCTCTTTTTTAATTAATAGATGAGAGATGAGGTATTAATAATTTAATGTCAACAAGTAATTCATTGTTTGTTAGTGATATGGAAAATGTTTGATTATTTACCTAGCAATAGAGATTTATCTGTATTGCTAGCAAATTAAATTGCATCAATCAACCTTTCCTCAAAGAAAAAATTAAAAAGTATAATTAATTGGTAGTTTGTCAATTCTTCCCAACTAGAGTTTGGATATCCCCGGACATTTTCTACTCTTAAGAACGAAGATTTTCTGGGGATAACATTGCCATCCCCGGGGATCTCCGTACTTAATAAAAGTTCAATGTTTTGGTAAATGTAATAATTTATTCCTTCATTTTAAAACGCTTTTTAAGAAATACTAATTTATCAATTGTAATATCACTTAAACGACTGCAAATTTGAGTAAAACAAAATTGTCTAAAGAACTATAAGCACGTTCTATTTCTGCACTTAAACAGGGAATCGCCACCAAGGCTTAAAAAAGATGTTCCAAGTATTAAAGCCGGGTTTTTTTCTATTCAAATAAGAACAATTTCTTTACGAATCAAGGAAAATCCAGAGCGTGGTTCATTCTCCTTAGATGACTTTTTAAGAAAGTCATTTAGTTTTTCAGCTACAAAAGTAGATGTCTTTGGTTTCTTATTTAATATTGTTTTTATCCCATTCCATTCCATTTTCATCATAAATTCTGGAGTACAATTCTACAGCCGTAGTAATAATTTTTAACACAACTTTGTTTATAATTGCTGCTCAATCTGTCACAGTGGCTATAACATTTTTGGAAAATGAAACCGTATTTTAGAGAGAGAGAGAGAGAAAGAGAGTAAGAATTATCTACAAGAACTTTATTTAGCCTTGAATTAAGAAACTCAAGGATTCCAATATTTTTTGAGCTTATTTGAAAATACATGGAACATTGCTTTACTATAAAATCAATATAAAAACTTTTTAAAATACCCGGAAGTTTTTGTCCGGGGACGGGGATTTTAATTTTTTCTTCTCTTCGTCTTATCAGTGCTCTAACATTGCAAGGCTTAACTCAAATTTGCTGTTGTTCAGCAATGAACAATTGAAAAGAAATTATAAACAAATACAACTGCTTTTGGGGCTTTTTTCTCTCTTTCTTTTGAGAGGAAAGGTTACGATATTCAATAGAAATAACGTCGAGTTGACATATCAGAGGAGCGCATACATTTAGTAACTAGATTAGTTATGTTTTTGCACATTAATTTAAAAATTGAGTCTCATTAGTGAATCAATTTATTTATTATGTAATAGTTCCTCAATAGTTGGAAGGAAGAGAAGCAAATTCATGAACAAGTCCAATCACTCAACCTTGCAATGTGTTTAATTCCATATAATTGAAACGATTTTTTAAAGATGAATGATCCCTCTTAATAAAGGGGCTGAAAACCAAAGACTACCCTATTCTTATGATGAATTATTTTGAATTTTGATTCATAATGCGGAAGTTATTCTTCATTGATAATAATTATTATTACCCTGTCGCAATAATGAATAGGATAAATGCGTTCCTTTCAAAGTTGAGGAATACTTTAATAATTTTGAAATGCATATTGAATATGATTTGTTTTGAAGATGATGATGGTATTTGCAAGTTTTAAGGCTTGGCAAAATTTATTTAATCACTGTGACCACTGTGTTTCCTATTTTTTTGGCACTCCTCGAATTAAGGCAATCATCAATATCTCTTTTTTTAATCCTTGGTAATACTTCTGGCTACTAAAAAAATACATAATTTTGATAAGTTAATAATTATTTTGTAAGTTAATCAAACTAAAATATTGATAATTTAACTGTAAAGCTTCATTTGAACCATGAGTGAACCAACACTGATTTGTAATGTATTATAAAAGTCCACTAAATACATATATGATACAATATATATATATTATTACTTTTTTCTAGGACAATGCTGAAGGAATGTACGATCACTACAAGGTGGACATGGAAAATGCCTACGTTCACGAATTTTTATCTTCACATAGTCAAGCTGCTGAGGCTGTCATGCCGGATTTTGAGTTCCCTTTCTATGGTCATTTAATGAAAACTTTTTACATTACAACTCATGGTTTTCTAAGCTTTGCTCCTCGGCTTCACAATCTCATGTACAAAACACAATACGTAGCTCCTCTACGAGTCAAGTTAGACCCAAGTGAATCGGAGAATGCAACAGTCAACTACTTATCCACGGGGTAGGTGAATAACTGAACAAGGTTGACTCGGACTTCAAAGTGAAAAAACTCGTGACTCGTAATTAAAAGATTCGGACTATAATACAACTCACAAATCTCCTTTAAGTTTTAGATGATTATTTCGTATCCTTTCAACATCATTTATATTGTTATATGTTTTTAATAATGACGGAATCAGAGCAAGGAACTAGGACTCATGTAACTGGGACTTCTAAAAGACAGCTAAAAGACTCACAATTCGACTTGAGCTCAGGTGAAAACACTTGAAATTTGACTCTGACTCATAAAAATACTTTGTAAACAACTTTGGTGAAATACTCCTTTTTTGAGTCTGTATGTATATTGTACTTTTAAACTCCTTGTTCTACCACTCATTTCAGGCGTTCTTTGACGATTGAATGGAGAGACGTCACTGTTGCAGAGCCTTATAAACATCCTTTAGGAGGGAAATTCACATTTCAAGTGACGCTCTTTGACAATGGAGACATTGTTTTTGTCTACTCTAAAGTACCTGATCTCTTAACAGCTGATGCTCTCTATGATGATGAACCTGTGGCAGGAATATCCGATGCTTTCCTTGTTGGCAACAATGAACTCCATGTGTATCATACAGTCAACGTTGATAATACAGATATTCATTCTAGAACCGTTGTAGTATTCACCGCAAAACCCACTTGCATTCAACAAAAGTCCTGCGAAGTAAGTAGATTTAAAATTAATCCTAATAGCTTTTAATTAATGTCGTAATCAATGCCTTGATTTCCAGGAATGCAGCAACTTTAAGGAAAAATCCCCATTTAATTGCGTTTGGTGTGATAAAGTATCTCGTTGCTCGGATGGAGCAGATCGTTTAAGAGAGCATTGGGACTTCAATCAATGTGCAGCTAATAACATAAGTAGCATAGATAAATGCAGTGTCGATCCTCAGCACATCGAATGGAGAACCTCTGTTCCAAATGAAAATGCTCCAAAGAACGTTTCCTTAGCAGAATCACCCAAAGCATCCCCCCTTACAACTGGAGCTATCACTATGTCAGTCATAATATCTGTCGTTTGTGTTCTGTTACTCTTAGGAATAGGCATTGGCTTTGTGTATCTCTATGGATTGGGACATCCAGGAGGGATTGCTGCCCGAGTATCATATACACTGCAACAAAAATACAAGAGATTCGATAATGAAAAGGGTTTCACAGCCAAGGAAGAGAAGAGTATGCCGAATGAAATCATTGAAAAAGAGTCAAAGACTGTTGAAAATAATAACAACAACGAAACGGGTGTTACGATTTCTTTTTAAAAGAACAAGGATATGGAATTATTCATCATTTCAATTCGTTACTCAACTTCCAGATATTCAACCAATGAGATTCATTCAATAAAGAAGTGTCTCTTGTTCCAAGAAACAAATAAAATCATACATGCATTGAAAGCTAAGCAAAATTCATCGCCTTGATGTATGTTAGACATTTCTCATCAAGCTCATATTATTTTTTTTATTTGCATTATATACCTAAGCCATATTTAATATGATTCATAGTCAGATCGTTGTTTTTTTATGAGTGAAATTACGATTCAAATACAATACTACATACAACCTTTTCTCACAATGCTTTCAATAAATATCCATAATAATAATTGTTACTCACTCAACATACATAATTTATATGAAACAAATGTGTTTATAAACATTGCTTTAATTATAGTGAATATATTATGATCATACTCTCTGAAAAATTATGAGAATATATGTATAGTAAGGTTTAATGAAATAGTTATACATTAATTTGCTGTCTGTTCCATGTTGGTAAAAAGGAGGGACTCCCGGCGAGTAAAGCAATCACCCTCGTTTTAATAAGTATGTAAAAAGATCAGTAATTTTTTGGTTGTTTGCCAATAAAGTAATGTTATATTGTTGGAATAGTTTCAATTTAATCAGAGTGATGATATAAGGTTAACAAATTTAATTCGAGCTCAGAAGATCACTTTTTGGAGCAGTAATAAGTGGCAAGAAATCATAATAGGCCTTGTTTTGAGTTTAAGCTTTTTTGAAGGACTAATGCTGAATAAGAGTTGGGGGATAGATCTTTAAGAATTCGTTCAAAAAACTATTCATAGATACGTCAAGACCTTTGCACTCACTGTTTTGAAAATTACAGATTTACATAACCTTTTTGTTGTTTTCCTTGTTCCTTACTAGGGTTATATCAGTCCTTATTGTAGAACTTTAAACCAATTCCGTCCAGTCCTTGTCATTAGCCTATGAAAAACTTTCCAACATTTAAATGCCTCCAACAAAACATCAATATTACTAATTGTAAAGTAATTCAAATTAACAATTGGATGTGTGTGTGTTGTTTACTTATTTGTTTGTTTATTATGACTTTGTATTTCGATCCAAGATGGATAAATACCCCATCTTGCAGACTATGAACTTCTGTTAGTTTGCTTATGTTCCATTGAATTTCTTCAATAAAACTGTAAGTAGAAATCTTATGAAGAATAATAATAATTTGCCAAGTATTTTTATTCTAATTATCTTTGGATTTGATTCATACAAAATAGCTAATATAAATTAATGATGACGTCATATAATAAAAATTATTCCGTGAGATGGGTTTTGCATTCAATTCGGACGCTTTCTGAAGTTTTTGATGGGATCAGACATCAAAATTTTGGGACCAATACAAAATTCCAAGTCTTTAAATAAACTTTTTTCTGAAAGTACAGTACTATTGAGGTTTCAAAATACTTTATACAAAATTTGAACGTGATTAAAAAATATTTAGAGGTCACACATTCACACTAAAATTTCCATAGTTACTGATTTTTGGACAAAACTGCGTACTTCCTTCTGTATCTTCAAAATACATAAGAAATAATGTATTTTACAATAAAATAAATATTGTGAGACCTTGAGAGCATTATTTTTCAAGAACAAGTTTTTTAAGAACCACTATAATCCCCATTTTTTACCCTTTTCTCATAAAAAAAAGTTGATAGCAACATATGATTACCTAACTATAATTATCAAAATGCTTTGAGTAAAAAGATGCAATGAAAACATTTACAAAGTACAAACACTTCTTTTTTTTATTGCAAAGAACTGATTATCTTTAATTGATTTAATGGAAAGGTACGAAATAGCATATTGATCTGTTGATCTAGTCTAGTCCTCAACCTAAAGCCCTATTATATGGAATGAGATAGAATTTTACCTATACTTTGATCCCTTGACTATGGAGGTCTTTATAAGTAATTGTTTTACACTTCTAAGGTCTATTATTAGAGGACTTTGTCAGTCGTTGTGTAGATACGATCTGATATTACACAATCATTTAACTTAATTGCCAATATTTACATATTAGTCAGTTAAATTCAAATCCCAAAATGTAGATAAAATCATTTTTTATTCTCCGAAACATTCTTTTTTTTCCTACTCTACAGACAGCTTTGCATTAGATTAATATTAATATAAATTCTCCAAATTAAAACCACTTTTAATATCACATTAATTTCAAAATATTGCTCCCTTACAAAATTCCTTAAATTCACAAATATCTTTTTAAGAATATAATCATTACATTTTAAAACAAATTCTTCTTGTGTACACCACACGGCAAATCCACAAAAATGCATGCATTTCAAAAGTTGTGTAATAAGATATGAACACAAATCTTACATTTCAAGAAACAAAAACAAATAATGGGTTTTATAGACACAAAAGGGCCCATAATTTAATTTTAAATAAAGTTGATATACATCTATCTATATATATATTTATTTTTTTTAAATCGTGATGTAGATGTGACTCAAATAATAGTGACTTTGATTCCTGATTCTCAATCACAAATCAGTGTTCTTATCCGTATTTGAATATCTGTTAGATTAAAGCTAAAAGTCATGGATTGGTGTTGAATTAGTATCTATTTTTTTTTAGAATTTGGCTACTCCCTAGTGTACAAATATTGACTAAGGGAAGGGATCCTGATATTTTGTGTATGATTTAAACTCTCACACTTGTTCATGGACCTGTGTGGATCATTACACATAAAATATAGAGAAATATATGTTCATGTATTTTTACGTATTTGCTCTAATACTTTGTCATTGATATTCCACAAATGAGGTTAGAATTACTTAAGTAATTTATTTAAGTAGGTGATATGCTATTGTCCTGCCATTTTTTGAATTGTCTCAAACTTTTTTATTTGTTTTTAATCCCCTCTTTCTAAAAAGTTTCTATCAAAATGTGACATATTCTTGATATTCATTTATAATATGAAATAATATCACAAATGAAGTCGCAAATATTATACCATAAATAGACTGTGTCTTTTTTTTTTCCTCTTTCTCTCCTAGTTTTTTTGAAATGAAACACTTGGACAAGTTTTTAAAAAATAAATAATTTTCTTCCATTTAGAAAATTCATCTAGCGAAATCGATGTTTGATTCATTACTTATTCATACAGGACATAAAAGTATATAGCTGTACATAGCAGCTTGAAATATAACTAAACTACTTAAATAATAATAATTAATAATTAAAAGTAGATAAGTACATTTAGTATATATGTAAATAATATTACGAGTACATCTATTTAAATTTTGTAGATTTCCTATGATATTTTTGCATATTAATTTTAAAATATTGAGCATTGACGTCACTTCAAATCATCCCCATGATTGATCTACAACCATACGTCATATGTACATAAACGCACTTATAAGCTTAACATTTATGATTTTAGACAGCTTTTATTAAAGAAAATAATAAGTGCAGGTTGTCAAATTACATAATTTTATGCAAAAATTAAAAGCATCTAAAGTGCTTTGAAGCAACGCCTTAAAAAAATAAATAAAAATGATTAAAACAAACATGTAATGACACATTTCTTCTACAATTTCATGACTATACAAATTGGACTAGATAGGTACTTATGGTAGTGTGCCACATCGAATTATATGACACTAAATTGGGAGTGACTTTGGGCATATAGAGTCTTCGTTTTCAATATAATAAAGTGAGTGAGTTTGAAAAGGTTTTATTGTATACATTTTCTATTTATTATTAACCTATGAAATTTCTTAACATACTTGAGAATCTGAAGTACCCTATGGCCCCCATTAAACAGGATTTGATCACTGCACTTTACCCCACCAAAACACAGACTTACAGAAAAATTGAAATACTATACCTTTTGAAGTTCAATATGGGAATAAATAATAAAGAACAAAATTCATGAAATTGAACATAATAATAAATTTTATAATTAATGAAAATAAAAAAATAAGGTGAGACGAGGAAGTTTTAAAGAGGAAGCAGGAATGGAGTGGGTGTGTGAATGCTTAAAAAAGCAAAGGATGAATATTGAGGACCAGTGGTACATGTAATTGATAATGCTCCAGCACACTCCAGGATTGAAGATGTTTTGAATGAAGAAGTGTTTTCAATTCACAAAATTTTAAGACTTGGTCCTTACAGTCCCATGCTCAATCCAATTGAGCATACTTGGTCAATATTGAATGCCTCTGTGAAAAGAGAATTAGCTAGAAAAATTGAGAATATTTTAAATGCTGAAAGAAGTGATTAAAGTATTTCGGAGCAAAGATCAAGAACAGCTCTGTAACAATTAATGGAAGAAAGACTAAATGAAATTACCTCAATGATTTTTAATAAATTGTATTGCTAGCATCCAAATCGTTTTGTAGATGTGATTAATTTTGTTGACATGATATTCTAATAAATTTATTATTATGTTCAATTTCCTACTTAAAACGTAACCTGGATTGGTTTACTACCAGTTTGAATATCACATAACTTTCCTGACATTGTATTATGAACATATTACTCTGATCTTATTTCATTTCGATACAAAATGAGTTGTAAGCTTTTGGATTTATATAAAATGTATGGTCAATTGATTCAAATCAATAAACTCGATTCAGACTTGTGACTAAAGTCAAGGAACATGACTAAGTTGACTCAAGTATCCTTGACTTCACCAAACGAGTATCATTTTCTCATATCAACTATTCTATTGTGACTCGAGAGAACTTGAGTTACCTGAATCAAGTTGCAAGTTGTAAGACTCCAGTTCTTACAACCGGATTTTTCCTATATATGTATCGCATCTACAATTTACATATGTATATGCGTATTATATTTTAATCAAATGACTATTACATAACGTCATAACTTCCCTCTGCCATCTCTAAAATAGATTCTTAATATAAAATAATCCCTCATTCACAAATGACATGTCCATATGTTACTGCGGATAAGTTACTTTTTAAATAAATATAATTATGTTGGAAATGTTGGAAAAGAAATTTTAATTTAATATGAAGTGAATATATTGTTTAAAAAAATGAAGTTACATACATATATTGACGAATATATTTTCAATATATTTTGATTAATGATCTAAAAAGTTGATTATTATTTAATAATATAATGTAAAAAAAATTAATATGAAGGAAAGTTGATGATTTCTTATATTATGTATGTACATATATTAAATGAGATTTTTTCCAAACACGGAACGTTATTAATCTAACAAAAACACGGAACCTAGAGACAACATTTCCTACATATGTACATAGTTGAATGTACAATATGTACCTTGCATTTTATCCCCCCTCCCCCTTTTTTTCTCCTCCTTCCATAGATTTTGTAACTAATCATTAGAGTATTTGATGCTCACGTAATTTCTCTCCAATAATGACTATGCTAAAAAATGTTGACATATTTTTATTTAGAAGCAATAGTATTTGAGTATGAACTATGAACATAGTCTAATGAGATAAAAAGAATTTAATAACTCACGTCTGTCCACCCATCAAAAGATGTAGAAGAGATGTTCAAAGAGCGTGACATAATTGGCCACCTTCCTACCAATTAATTTCGGACCCTTTTTTTCTATTACTCTAAGGGAAAGGTTGGGAGATGTAATAAGGATATATTATGATGTATTATAAGAACAATCATAGTATGTATGTATAAGATTAGTTGATTCAAGAAAATCCTATAATTTCCCTTGAAAAACCGTTTCCTTTATTGATCTCATTAAGAGTCCATGTGAATAATAATATGACTATAATTATTATTATAGGAATAAAAAACAAAGTGAATGGATATTGGAATTGTACATACTGTAAGGAAAATCTAGAAGATTCTTTATTCCATGATTAAGTTATTTTTTATGTATATGTATGTACATAATAGTGAATAGTACACTTGTGTACTACATATGAGGGATATACATAGTAGGCGTTCCAGTAATTTACCTTTTTCTACTTCTTTTCTTTTTACAAACACATAACTAATTTGATGGTAATTATTATTATGAGTCCATGTATATTTTAAACAAAAAAAAAGTGACAAAAAATTCCATACAAAAAATGCTACTGAGCTATTTATTTAGTCGACAATTAGGGCATTGTGTTCTCACTTAAATATGTGGCCAGTGAACATAAGAATATGTACTGGTGATGCTACTATCAAAAATAATTCAAATCCTTCCATTTGTCCTCTTCAACTATCTGTCATATCTATTAATATAAATTAATCTCTTCAAATAATTTTTGGAAAAAGTCATGTTGATTGGAGTCTAATAAAGTTTCATTCATAGTCAAAAGACTTTTAAGTATCTAGTGGCTCTCAAAATTACGTTTCCATGAATTATAACAGACTATGAGCTCTTCTATAATCCTGTCCTTAAACAAAAAAGAAGGCTGTGTTTAAAGGGCAAGTAATTCTTAAATATTATTGTACATACAAAGTGTGCCCTACCGGCTCAGAGATGGATAACCCATGCAGATGCATGCCTGCGTGCAATAATAAATGAATGTATTTTTTCATCTTCTTATTTTTATTTTTGAAGGGTGTGGTTTTGTAAAGTAAGAGGACCCATGATATTTTTTTCCATTCAAAAATTGAGAAGCACTGCTCTAACTGCTCTAGACTACAGCCCTGGGTATCTCTCCAAATTATAGAAATGTGAATATAATGTCAATCATAATTATTGAGCGAAATTCTGGGTGGTCACAATGAAAAACAAATATTAAAATAGTTGATTGCTTATACTAAAAAGAAGATAATGAAGACAAATTAAAATTCTTCCAATCATATAAAAGTTTTAAACTATGTGTTTCAACCCATCTCTGAAACTTGAGACTAAATGTCCATATATGTATAGTGGACTCTGTGCCGTTTATATTGGCTCTACCGGTCCATAACATGGAATTTAAAAATCAGTCCATGTAGGGGAACACAAATTTTAAAGCACCCTGTGAAGGACATCTTCATCAATAAAATAAAAGTAATGCTCTTCAGTTTATCAACTGAATTTGTTCAATAAAACTTAAAGTATCCTTCGTGCAACGAGAATGGTACGCGCCATTATTCTTAAATTAGGCTTAAATAAGTATATATTATACTAACCATAAATATAAAACGTACTTCCAAGATAAATTATGATCACGTAAGTGTGTAGGTGTAAGATCTATAATGACGTCATTTACTAAAAATTACTTTGTGGGATGACTTTTGCGTCAGATAGGAAAAAAAGGGGAGGGGGGCTTTAGATTTAAAAAGGGGCATTAAAAATGAATTAAAAAAATAAAAAAGTATATTTCTTCTAAATTTTTGTTCAAGATAGCTTTTGTGTTGATCATATATGTATATATATATATATATATATATATATATAGGTACATAGATGGAGTCAATTGTATTATAACTTTCTAAGTTCAAGCTTATTTTAAAATATGGATCACGCCATCACCTTCTGATGATGACCTAATTCAAATAAACACTATTTATGGACATACAATTTTATATGAACCTTTCAAAACATGTAAGAGTTTGTTTTTATTGCTACTTTCCTGAAAACAAATGTCCCTAATTCCGAATAGGCTCTGTTTTCCTTCTTGATAGCAAATATATGTGTCAAGTCAACAAGAAACCAAGTTCCAAGTCTGAAATATTTCAAAAATGAGTGTGAACTGCACTCATATTCTTAAAGCAATTCTCTTTCGTTTGTATTAGTAGTATATTTCGATTAATTAAATAATGACTCCAATAATTGCAACTTATTTGTAGGAATAAAATACCGGCCACAATCAAAAATAAAAAACACCTGGTAGTTATGACTATGTAGTTACTATTACTATGATTCATGGTGAGCATGAAAACGGTTGTAGTTGATTCTTAATAGTTCTTAAACAAATGAACTGGTTTTAGCCAACTGTAATATTTGGGGCTATGAAAAAGATGAACGTTTTTTCAGAGACCATATCGGCTCCATATGCTGTCGACACATTTATCTGATTGCTCTATTGCATAGACAATTATCCTTGCTTTCTTGATTAAAAGTGATATTTTGGCAAAAACCGCGCGGCATAGGTCTTAAAATGACTCCTAAATATTTGGCTGTTATATTTATGAAGTAAAAAAACTTAAAAGTGGATTTTCTTCTTTTTAATATTTGAAAACAAACTTGCTTTCTTGTTGACTTAGCATATACATATGTACATGCCGGATAACTAATCCCCATAAATCCCATAAAATATCCTATCAATGTCGAAACCTACAAATCCGTAAATTGTAATGTACGTCAATGGTCTATGTATGTACGTACGTATATCAAACACATGTTGAATGTCAAATAATAATAATAAAAAGTCGCAGTAGATGAGGGTAGGATTGAAGCAAGAGCCTAAATCTGTTTCTTTAGGAAAAGCATACACGTAACTCAGAAGAAGACAGAATTAGTAGTTATAAATTGTATTCTACATATAGTATAGTACATAGCGTGTCAATGTTAGACGAAATTTTTATACATAGACATTTATTACGGGAGAAGGCAAGGGCCTTTCTTCTTCTCTTCTCTTTTTTTTTTTTCCTTCCCTTTTTCTTCTCTTCTTCTAATAATATTATGAAGACGTAGGTGGGTTGGCAGAGAAAAAAGGAAGGGAAAAAAAGGAAAAACGCGTACGAGGCTTTCCAGTGTGTGTTACACACACACACACACATATTATATAGATAAAAAAATGTAATAGAATCAAAATACACAACCGTAAGCTTAGTAGTATGGAAACTGATATTCGTGAAAAGTGAAAGGGACTCTTGAATGAAACCCAAAATTAAAATTAAATTGATCAAGGAATTTATATTGTTTATTTTGGTGCGCCTTCTCATCCTTGAAAGAAATTCCACTCTCCAAGCTCTTTTTCGTTTCGTCTTCTTTAAGGACTCAAAAGACCGTTTCCAAATATTATAATAAATAACGCGCAACAAATACACAACAATCACAGATTGTGAGGTTTTGTTGTTATTTATTAATTCTTCTTTTTTGTCGGGGAAAACTTCTCATGACTTATTCTACAGAATCTTTTTTTTTCCTTTTTTGGTGGAAAAAAAAGTAAAGGGGGAAAAAAGGAAGAAAAAAATATTAAAAAAGAGGGAAAGAAGAAGATCAAAACGTCAAGAAGGAGGAACTGATTGACGGTATGTAATTTGAATTTTAATATAAAAAATAAATAAATTGACTTATTGTCAAAACAACCTTTACTGCTCTTTTTATTTATGTATACATATGTATGTACACATACAGACTAGTTATCTAAATGACGTCATGAGTATAAAAATAATGACGTTTTCTTTGCATTGAGTAATACAATTCCCCCCCCCCCCCCGCATTATTTACATGTATCAAACACTCTTATAAGTTGATAGTCCTTGTAAGTGCTAATCAAACATACAAATGAATAGGTCAATCAATTTGTTTACTACCATACATTCATATGTGACGTCACATTTGAGTAAATGATATTTTTGTATGAAGAGCAGTACATACTGACTTATTATAAAAACATATATGTGTTTGTTGTATGGTCTTTTTTAAGCAAATAAAATGTTTTTGTTGAGGATTGTACAACAACCTTCTCACCATCATTCATTTCTTCCACGTAAGAGTGAAAAATTGTACATTTGTACATACACGAGGGATCTGTGTACATGTGTGTAGAGAGGTCCTTTCTAATGCAAAACTGACACTTAGAGCTACATCCATTACTATGTACTGATCAAAACACTCGCAATTGAAAAAATTATCACTCAATGTCAAGGGGGTGTCAAACTCAATGGGGCTCCACCAGTAAAAAAAAGTAAAGAAATTGTGTCTTATTTTGTTTTTATTTTATTTGAAGGACTAGCTCAAAAATATTAATTAACGTAGAATAATATATATTTCTTAACATTTTATTTCAATGCAGATTAATTCCTTGACATCTGGTCAATTTCATTTAATCATATTCAGTGTCTCAAACTTTTTGTCTTGCACCTCCTCTTCACTCAATATACTTCATTCTAACAAAATGGAGTATGTACTAAAATATCCCGAATAGCCCAAACTAACGTGGGCTAATCCAATATGGAACCAAACAGGCTATATTCATTTTTTTTATAAATATACTCTTGTTGAAAGTCCATTCGCCTGAATTC
The DNA here is from genome assembly GCA_963680855.1 of Lepeophtheirus nordmannii. NCBI lineage: Eukaryota > Metazoa > Arthropoda > Copepoda > Siphonostomatoida > Caligidae > Lepeophtheirus > Lepeophtheirus nordmannii. The sequence continues at coordinate 9,529,716 of OY804519.1, forward strand.
CTCTTCCCATAAGTTGAACTCTATAGTTTGAGAAGCCCTAAACTGAAGTATTTAATTAGCTTATCATAGTTTAACTCAGTGCTTCTCAAACTACCTTCCTCCTTTCAGTCAGCATTTGAGCTTCACTCTAACAAAATAAGTTTTCAATTCCTTCCTCCCTTGAGTAGCTCTACTCCTCTCTTATGAGGCGTGCTTTAGAGTTTGAGAAGCCCTGTAGCTAGTAGCCTCTTGTGCTTCAAAAAAGGGTTCCAAAGGAAAGGGAATCCTTGTTGATTTATTATGAGCAGTGCTCAATAATATAATTTAATGAATATATTATGGGTATCTATCTATGAACAATACACATATAATATATTTTCAACACCAGGTGAAGAATCTAACGCCATTTATAATCATTATACCTATTCGTAACACGTATTGATAAATGTAGCAACAACATATTGAGACATGTAGGCAGAGATCAAGGAACACACACACACAAAAAAACAACATAAAAATATGATCAAGTGTGTTGTTAATTCATTCATGTCACTAGGTATGTGTATATATAGGCCTACTTACATACATAAATAAATATATATACCTACCTAGGTAATATGTATATTTACATCACTTTGATGATGGGGCCTTCTTTTTTCTTCACATATACCTTAGAATTCCTTTCTAACTCACAAACTTTTAGGTGTAGAGTGAGTTCTCTTTCTTACGAAATTGATCATGCAACCAGCAAGCTTGTACGTATATTTATACTTATATTATGTCGTTTCCTTGCAGTTAAATATCAATTGAAGAGTAAGAGAAGCTAATTAACCTTGTTCCTAAATTAAGGTTTTGTCTATGTACATAGTTTGAACATTTAATAAAGTCTTTGGGGGCAAGGGAAAAAATAAGAGAGATAAATTGCTATTATGGATAAGATCAGAATCAATCTATGGTCTCTGTATGTTTATCATTTCTTTTCCATTCGAGTAGTATTTTTTTGAGAGTCAATACTCTTTTGGCAAAATATTTCACTTGTTTCGTATAAAATACCTTTCTAAGGAGGTTGAATTGGTGTTGAAAATCCATCAATCAATCACCATTGCTCTCGTTAAAAAGAGAACCGACTGTATCTATGTATCTATTTATAATAATCAATCTATCAAATTGATTGAATTACATATGTAGCATTTGAATGTGTTGAAGTGTTTACTCTTTGCACACAGCAATAGCCTGTTTTGTCTGGGTTTCGTTATTGTACTGTTTTCTACTATTTATTTCAAAACCCTTTTAGACAAAAAAACAAAAACAATAAAAAAATAAATCATTTCCATGATAATTAAAGTAATAAAATGTAAGCCTCATAGAGTTTGCAATGTATTGATGTGCAAGTAATGATTAAGAGATGAATTTATACAAAGGTATATGCACTTGAGTACACGTTGATAAACATGGTTAGTTTTTCAAACAAAATGAATTAACATTCGATAAAATCTCATACAAACTTAATCAAATGTCTTTCAAACTGAAAAAAAAAAAACCACTAAACTTTTATATGTAAAGAGAAGTGAGATTTTTTATTCTCATGTCTTCTCCAAGATGATCAACTTCTTTCAGACGGAAAATGTCACATGAATTTGCTCACAAAAATCCTTTTTTTCTAAATTAATGTTTATTTGTTCATTCCAATAACATATTTTCTTCTTTTTCTTCTTCAGAGCTCATTTATATATGTATATGTATATTTGATATTTGCTAAGGATCCATAGTTTGTTGAGTCAGCCATTTAAGTCAAAAAAAGGGAAAGAGAGAGAAATCGGGGGGGGGGGGATTAATAAAAGTATTATTTTACGGTTATGTATGTATTGCAAGTTTTATTTATGTATTTTCATAAGGAGTAGTGTGATTGTCAACTCATATTTAAAGCCCTTTTAATAACGTATATTAACACAACTAGGTAAATACTGGTTGGCAGCACTGATGAGGGTAAGGCAATTTTAATTTTGTCAATAAAAGTAGCAAAGATTTGACATTCCTTTTTAAAACTTTAAATCTATTTTTACATAGAACGTACAAGTCCAGTTCGCCTATTTGTAACCCAGGTCTGATTTAATACTCGAAAGTTATTTATATAGGACCTGAAGTTGGTTTTGTTCTATCTCTGAATATGATGATAGCATCTATTTATTTAGACGTGTGGACGAAGTCAATTTCGGCTAAATGTCATTTGACAAATTTTCCTTGAGTTTTATGACACTTTTTCTTACAAATACTCAATGGGGAACCTTGGAGCCTTTTGTGGACCATTTTAAAGGCCTTCTTTTTTTATAAGTACAATTGACTTTCAAATCTAATTCTAGTGATTACATCGATTCTCCTGAATTTTATCCCATCCCTTCCTCAATAAAAAGTTGCTAAATTATATCCATATGTTCACAATTAGCAGTTCTATCCCTGACAAGCCCTTAAAAACATACTTAGTCCTGGCTATGGTAGAATCACAATAAATTATATCAAAGTTATATTATTTTTTTTTCCTCACGCACTCATTAAAATCATAAATTCGATATACATAGACTAATAGATTTTTGGCTTTTTCTCTATAAGGAAAATAGATAGAGCCTTGATTATAAGTATATAAGCACCTATGTATAAGAGCAGGAATTAAGTCATTAGTTTAGTAGCTCAACTACTGTTCAACAGTCATTAAAACCTACTCATCACATCTATTTCTAGAAAAAAAGAAATAAAGAGGGATTCTCATTTTCTGTTTTATTTTTTTTGTACTTCATTTTTATGTAACTTTACTACTATTAAGTATACACAACATCATAGTGCCTTTTTATGTTTATTATTATTATATAATGGAGAGAAAAAGTGTGGGGGGGGGGGGTCTTTAAAAAGAAGATGGGTTGTGCTTCTCTAGTCACATAGCCTTGGATCATTGTTGCTTTTATTTTTATTTATTTTTTGGTCCATTTATCAGGTGGAAAAGTAAAAAATAAATTGGGAAATTATTATTGTTCTACATATAATAACACAGCTCAAATAAAACTTTTTTAGCTTGTCAACCGTTTTTATATGGATGTAATGTTTTCTCTGGATTACATGTCTGAGTTTCCTTATTGTTTCTTTTTTCCCTTTTATATAAACATGGAGTCTTTTAAAAGCATTACTTAAACACTTAGGAACATAGGTACAGCTTATGAATTGACTTTTAATATAAGCCATTTTTTTTTTTAAATTGGAGCAGGGGTTCTCAACCCTCCTCACCTCCTTTTTTGATTTGATTATCTTCTTCTTACAAAAATATAATTGTATTACTAGCTACATTGCTCTATTCTATCATATAGTGAGATAAACAAAAAAACATTCGAGTATAGTTTAAAGTAGGACTCGACCCATTTTTTCTCATCATTATATTAAAGCAAATAAATTATCTGCTAAAATCTTGGAAATAATAGATTGTAGGGATGCAATTATGACCGAATCTAATAACAATCTATACAAAAAATAATATAACTCTGTCATTTATTTAACTTAAAAACGTTTTGTAGATTATTATTAAAAATTCAGACAATATTATTTAATGTAGGAGTCACTGGCTGCTAAAATCGTTCTTCTTCATGGATGTGATTATACTCCACTTGGTGGTGTGAGGAAGTCTGCTGGTATGTTTCTCGAAGTAGCCTTAGACAAAATAATTAATCAGAATAAGATGGGGTTGTAAAAACCCTTAAATCATTCGTGACAAGTTCTTAACCACGTCATCGACCTTTTTATCGTTACCTTTATAACGATAAACTTATTTTGATACAATTATCAATGTTTTTGTTGTTATGAACTTCGCCCTGATTATGAATCAGAAATATTGTCGTGGTGCAAATGATTTGTTCCTCCCCAAATTATTTCCTTTTTATATGTTTTTATGGTCTATTTGAGTAAAGTCATCTTTGAGTTAAACATAAGGTATTAAATTTAGTGACAATGGCATCCTCGTACATCCTAGAATTTGTTTTCATAACTTTTTTGAATTGTAGATTTACTTTTATTTAGTTCAGTGGTTCCATCTTCTAATTTTTAATTTTTTAATAAAAATGACAGTTAACAGGGATGTCTCAGAGGTACCTTAAGTTAAAAAAAAACCAAAAAAAATGAGATCAAAAGTTTTGAATGGGTTGACCCCAGAAAATCAGACGTAACTGGAGTAGGCATTTAAATATAAATTATATTCCTCTACTCTCTCACCTTTTAATTAATCTTTTTGGCCCCGACAATCAATGTAATTTAAGGCATGTACAATCATTTTTAACTACAATAGTTTTTTATGCTTTGTTTTTATTATTATTATTTAATTATTGATTGTTAAAAATTTAAAAAAAAAGACATAGAATTCCATTGATTCTTGACATAAATTTATTTTTCCTTATGTAAGAAAAATTGCTCCATAATTTAAAAAAAAACCTAAGATAAAAAAGTATAGATCTTTTAAAAATATTGCAAATGAGTTGTGTTGCTATGGTGCTGAGGCAAATTATTTTATCAGAACAGAGGAACTGCCTATTTGTACTGGGTTTTCAAATGTTAATATGAGAAAGAAAAGAAAAAAACAGTTCAATTTATCTTTTTTTCCCTTTATTTATCTTCAAATTATAATTCCATCCCAAGAAAATCAATATTTCCCTGGTGCTACTTAATAGAAGTGTTTCTCTGATCCAAGTTCCACTTATTTTACCTACAGTGTTGAGATCCTTTTTTTAGTTTTTTTTTTTTATAATTCTTGTATGTGGATGGAAACTTGTGTTGTGTTGAAGGGGACTTTTCCTCAGACAGAGACTTTGAGTCTTTGAGAAAATATCAATCTTTTTTTATTTAGTTTTTTTTTCTATAGGAAAATCACATTGCTTTGGTCTTATTTATTTATTTATACATGCATGGAGTTATATTTTTCAACGTTTGCTTTCATTAATAAGCCTATTTTGATATAAATTGAGTTTTCTCTAAATTTTATTCTTTAAAGTAATTGAACTTATAAACAAACAGACCCATAAAATAAGGAGAAAATTTGACACTATCTAGAGTAATATCTGAGATGGAAGTCGAACTTACATATCAAAAAAATATAAATTCGTGATTAATTCTTTATTTACAAAGCCGTGTGAATTTAAAAAGTTCAAACATTGAAGCATCAGCTTATCAAAAATAGTAAGAGAGTCAAATTTGCGGTCTGTGTAAAGAATGAAAATAAATTTAAGGTAAACTATGATTTATTTAATAATGGTACAGAATTGAGCATTAGACCTCATTTGACTAGTTGTATGGTAGACTTATTGATCTGACTGAAGAACGATTTCCTCCTAAATGAGCTACCCTCTTCCATATATCTTTGTATTTATTTATTAGTATTATGTTACCTGTTAATTACATACATATCTGTTTCAAAAAGAAAGTAGGGATAAGAGAGAGAGCTGTTAATTTCTCAAGTTATATTCCCAATTGTACTCATCATCGTAGTTCAACCGTGAGCAATGTTTTTAGACGGATAATAATGTATGATACCTAGGAATGTAAATCATATACCATTCGGGCTTGTAATAAAAAAAGAAAGAGAAAATCAACCTGGCAACCCTGACAATTCAATGAATGTCGAGGGGGGAAGCAGCTTGAGCTGTCATGACGTTTTACTGAGCTACAAGCTGCTATTCTCCATTATATATACAACAATAAATAATAACATAGATGAGAGGAAGAAAATTAACTGAAACTAATGTCAGGTAATTATATATTTTTAACTAATAATAATTATACGAGGACTTGAGCCCTTTTTGTTTACATTTTATTTGATTTATTAAACTTAATGCATGTATTCCTTCATGCGACATCTTTACTATCAGGTAGATGTTCTCCCCTCAGTAATAAAGGAAAAATGATAACAGCTTTGGAAAACAAAAAGACCTGTTTGAAGAGCCAACTCCACTTTTTTATCACACGCCCAAATTGCATATGATTTACATTCCTAATGATACCTTCCACTTTTGACTCTGTACTTTATTTATATATGTAACACATTTACATACGTATACTCATATCACTATCCTCCCCCCCCCCCCACTCCACCTAAATTGAGTACCTATAGAACACAAAACAAAAAAGACGGAGAGAGAAATTAAAAACTCCTCCATGGAAACAGTCAACCATAATTAATTTTTTCATCAATATATGTATTTCCCTACTTATATGATGTGGGTCTCAAGAGCAATGAACCCAATTTTATATCTAGAGTTACATACTACGACAAATTGTTGTAACCATTTATTTTTTATTTTTGACAACGTTGCTCTTTAAAGACACATGAACTTTGACCCTATTAGAGTGTTCTCTTCAATCATTAAAAAAACTTTGTCAAACACCTGAAGTAAAGTTGAACCTTACGGTTATGCACATCCTTTTGTAAAAATATTTGGAAATTAATTGTCTTTCTATGTGTACAAGCATTAAATAAACATTCATATTCCATTTCTTCTTCCCAACCTCGTTTCCTCCAAAAAAACAAACAAAGAAACGAAATGCCTCAAAATCATATGGATGTCCTTTTAAATTGTGGAACTAACCTTTATTAAATAAATGTAGGAAATTGTAGGAATAATTCATGCTCAATCATTCAACGTTCGTAATCCTTTATAGGGGGAAAAGGCAGTTGACCACAACATATATTCGTGGAGGTAATATCGTGTTTCAAATATGTTTATTCTCACTTATTCACCAACATCAGGAGTGGAGAGTGTTTAAGCTTTTCTCATTACTGAAAGTAAGATAATTTTTGAAGTCTACTGCGTTGAATGAAATGAATTGGTCTCTCGAAATATGCACAGATATGGTTTTTCCTGAGTACCAAACAAATTCTTGTCAAACCCTTCAATTAGAAATTTGGAGATTCATTGTCTTTGTTCAATATTCAACATTTATGACACACATGACATCTCAAACTTGCTTAATCCAAAAAAACTAACATGAGGTTAATTAACTGCGAATTCCATAAATAAGTTTTCATGTTTTAAATGTCATATGTGAATGATATAATTCAAATAAATATTAGTAGTGCTGTTGATACTATAATTGTCATGAAGAAAGTTATATGATCATGAACCAATCCTTTCTATTGGGAATATTGTCTGCAAAATTTAACTCATTAATACTCATTTTTAAAGAGGTTTCAAGCACTTTTAAGTATTTGTTAGTGGCTGTCAAAAATCCTTTGGTTGTGCCTCAATTAATTAAACACGACATGACAATACAAAATATGTACAATATATGTACATAAATTTACCAATCAAACAGAAATGATAAATGATAATTTAATTAGAAGAAGAAAAAAAAAAAGCAAAAGGATTTCTCAGTTATTTTCTTAATAATAAGAAGAAAAAAAAGCACACACAAATAAACTCGAAAAGAAAAAAAAAGTTTATTTTTTCCTTTCAATTAGATCAACAATGGAGAGCCCGAATTTTTTCCTTCTTTCAATCAATCAATACCAATTATTGTAACAATACATCGAAAATGTATATAAAAGACTTGTACACATTAAAATGGCTGCGTGCATAATCCTATATCATTCCTGGACTGAATGTTCATTTATTTGATGCTGTTTTTTTGGCAAGAGGTGGTAGTTATTAACCAATAACTCAAATTTATTAGAATGTTTCTGACAAAGTATTAGACTTCTCGAACCATTTTGAGACAATGATATGGCCATGTAAATATGAAAAAAGAAAGGTCATCCCTCAAATTTAAAACCATGATACAAATGTCTTCATATTCCATAAACACTTCAGGGTAATGATGCATATTTGTCTTTAAAATCTTATTGAAATAACTGTCACTTGTTCAAATACTTCCCTCTTTCAATAACTCAAATATAATATAAATAAAAATCCGCTAATTTAATGACAATATTAAATAAGACTTTTGGTAAACAAAAGATATTTTTCATTTGATTTTAATACTACTTTGTACTCTTATAGTAATTGTGTAATCAATGTTACAAAGAAGTAACATATTTACATATATGTACGTATTGCCGTGAATATTTTAACTTTGAAAACTTTCATCGCTATGTATTATGTATCAAAACAATGATATCCGACGCTATTTTTGCTCCAAGGCACCGATATGATTCAGTTATATATACTTTGAGGCACTCATGTATACTTTGAACTCCTTGCAGACATTTTAAATTTACATGGAGTATTAGTTTTTATAAAATATATTGTCAATTTGAATTAATAGAACATTGTTCTTCTTCCTGAAGCAATATCTTGTTCATTGAGACGGAAACAAAATTGATGAATAGATTGAAATTCCTTCTCTTTGACTTGTAAAGTTTTCCTGCATGATAACTAAAGGATCTTTGGAGATGCAATTTTTAGTCTCTCAGTGCTTTCCATGCAAGTTATTTGCTAAAAAAACGATAAATACAAAATATGTATATCTAAGGAATTTCAATCTGTTTCCAAAATAGGCTCGAGGATATTATTAACTCTTTTAAAAATTATCTTTTTGAATCTAAAACTATATCGTGTTTTTATGGGCTCTTTTTCATTTTGAATGGTCGTTATTGCAAAAAAAAAAAAAAAAAAAAAAATAGTCTGAAGTGCCTCATATTTTGTCAATATTGTGTATTTGTTTTTTGGTTTCTTTATTTTTCCCACTAAACAATTGTCTAAACAAAATTTGCTTATCTAAAACAAGCTTCTTAAGACCTTGTTTTCCCTTTATATATGAATATATTATTTTTTTGTCACACATCAGGCAGTTTCTTACGGCACAGTAGCGTGCCTCACAAACCAATTGTTGAAAAATAATGCTACAATAATCTATCATACTAAGGTTCAATTCCTTCATTATTCATTCTTAGGAAATATATATATATATATATATATTATATGTCATAGCTAACACTAATGAGAATATCTATTTCAAAATAAAAACCTTTTCTTTTCTTTTTTTAATCTGAAAGGTATTTTGAAAATGGGTGCTAAAAATATTATTGGCAATCATTTACTAACCATTATATCGAATTCGGAGTGCTCTTCAAAAAACTCTATTGAGTATATCTATAAACAGATATTGTGATTTTATATTCTGTTTAAATAAATTATTTTCAATAGCGTTTATTAGGGTCATGGTCTGACATTGTGAATAAATATAGAACAGAATACAACAAGTGTGTCTTTCACATTTAAAAACTTGATGTAGAGATATCTATACATACGTTTCTAATTCAAAGTATCGTTTTAATTATTATTTGAATCAGGTCATTATTATTTAGTCTTCTATTCAAGGTCACAAGGTTTTTTCGTAATAAAGTTCATGTATGTATGTACATAGATAAATTGTTGAGGACATGCAAAACCATAAACGAAGTGTCATATCAAGGATTTTACCGATATAATTAAGTAGATCCTGTATGGGAAATAGGAGATACTTTTTATGGGGAAAATTTATTCATCCAATGTACATACACACAACATGTAAAGAGATAATTGTATGACCTTTGGTACTCATAAGCCATTAATAATGTGTATTTATTCATTCCCGAATATTTATTAACACTAATTGAACATTTTGACTTTTTTTATTCATCATGTTGTGGTAGATAGCACATAATTTCATTAGCCATTTATGATCATTTATAAATTATAATTATCTGTCTAAAAGGCGTTTTAATTTTGCATTTATGAATGTACACATCTATTTTTTGTTTGCAAGTATGTGCGTCGTATATTTATATATATATATATATACATATATTGAGTATGCATTAAAATAGCAATAAATGTAAGGAATTTAAAGTAATTATTGAATTATTTATATTTACTTAGATTCAAATACTGAGAGGCCAAAAAAAAAAAGAGTTTTATATTGCATATTTTATTAATGAGACTGCCTCTTGAATATATATTTAAATATAGTAATGACTAGAGATGAGAAACTAGAGTTCTTTCTCCCAAAGGGTGCCTGAGGATGCCTGCATCATAGAACAGTTGGTAGCACCAAGAGACACGAGCTTAAAAAGCACACAAATACTTAACAGAGCTTGTCAACAGAGACAATTTTGGATTGAAAAGCTCTCTTCCTGAGGGGTCTTTTAGTTAACAATCCTTAAGCAGAATAGTTGGGTTCATATTGTATATTCCTTAAAGTAAATCAGAAGCTACTCAGGCATGTGAAAGACTTTTCATTATATTCAGCCCACTTTACTGATCACTGTGATAATTACAATTATGAATTATTTCGTTTTGTTTTTAAAATTTATTTGGATCATATTTTTTTGTAAAAAAAAAAAGTAGGAATGTTTTCTTGATTCTTTTTTTACTTGTAAGTATGGCATAGCTTTAATACTTTGAAATTAATTAAAATAAAATCTTTATGCAACATATTTTGGAACTTCTCTAAAAAAAAAGAGGAATATTTCATGAATTTAGAAAATTTCTCTGTGCAGGATGTAAAAATGTTTAATAGCCATTAAATTATTATTATCAACCAATCAAGTGCTATTCACACTAATAGCGAACTTACAAGTTTTTTTCTGTTTTTTTTAAAAGTTGCTTTCATTATATAACTAAATTTACTCGATCTCGATAGATATTTCAAAATTTGCATCTTTAAATCTCTAAAATGTCAAGCAGTTTTATATTGAGGGGGAAAGTAGGGAGAGTTGATTGTAGCAAATCGACAATCAATATTTTGTGCACAATCGATATTTATACCTTTGTTGCTATATATATATATATGTATGTATGTATCAAAGTATGTGAGATAAAGGGTGTTAAAAAAATTGTGTCAAAAGTCTCTCCTTGGTGGGAGAGTTGATACATTGTAGTTTCCAATAGCATCATTTCAAAATCAAAGTGAATTATTTACATAATTATACCTTTTAATTATATTTATTGTGTTACTATTCTACATAAAAATGGCTTTTTGTGCAGTATGTTCATTGTGTTTGTAGACTACTAGATGACTACTTTAAGCACACACAAAAAATATTTTAACTTAACTTATCATCTTTGAAATTGCTTTTATCGCATCAGAGGACAAATACACCTGTATCAACTCTCCCTTCCTTTGCTTTTTGCTTATTTGCACTCTTTACAAAGGACTGTGTTATTTTATGATTTTAAAGTATTTTTATGAAAATTTTAACTTTGATATAGAATAAAAAAATTATATCAAATTCCTAAACTTTAGCTTTAATTTTTCTATTTTAGAGTTCAAAATCAACTTTTGGAAGAAAATTTGTGCTTTTATATTTATTTTATTCTTCTCAAATAGATACAAAATGAAGGAATACATAATTTTCTATGTACATACATATATGTGAGCCCACTCATGAAAATATTCATTAATAGTAGCTAGAGAGGGGAGCTATATCAACTCTTTTGTCCTTTCAATGTAGTTGGTTGTCACACTTGGTTTTTATGCCCTAAATATGACGTTAATATTGAAACTATGAATTATATATGAAGATTAATTACATTGTTAATGATCTGTGTAGGGTATTAACTACCCAAAATGGATGATTGAGTCCACAAATCCAGAACTTTCCAATTATTTTATTACTTTAGATCAAGGGGGGAGGGGGTCAGCCCTTTCATTTGAATAAACAAAACAATTATAGAATACCTTCAACTACCAAAATATGTGGAACTATGGTTGCCAAGTAAAAGGAAATTGTAGCCTTGCTCTGAATTAATACTCTTCATTTTTATTTGCCAAGGACATAAATAAGATGTGTATGCAAATATTTATTTGTTTTGTTTTTTACCATAATTTTATTCTTCATTGCCAAAAGATTAAAAGAAAAAGTAATTCATGTAAATTTTATTCAGGATACAATATGTATTTTTTTCACTCATCATGGGATCTTTTTTTAAAGGACTTTGAATGTTCTCAGAACGTATAACTCTAATGCCTTGCTAAGAGTCATCTTGAATTTCAAGTAATACCTGAAGTTTCGCTAGTTACTTATACTAATGTAGACTATCATTTGAGTACTCGCATTTCCGGTCGTCAATGACCAATACTGTTTAAAATATTTACTTTCACAATTGTCTAAATTTTGATATTCACATCAAGACGTCCGCATTTTTAAATTTAGGATTCACAACTTGTACCCACTTAAAAGTAGTAGTGAGCGTTAAGTACAAATGCAATACATTTTTTAATTCACAACATTACCTTTTCATAATTTTTTAATTTCATTACTTTAGTAGGTATCATCTACATATAATTCCTGTAATTATGTCCTTTCGTAGCAAGCTAGCTGTCAAATATTATGGACTGTGTTTGACATGAACATGGAGTTCTTATTCATACCTCTCAACATAAAACATATATGCATTTGATTTGACCTGGATATTATGAATGTATGAATTTATGAACAGGAAACTGTACTTTTTAGTCCTTGTGCATTTGTAACAAACAATATATCTGCCAAAGTTTAGCCCACTTCAGGCCCATTTACCCTGCTGCATATAGATTGAGTTAATATAGATTAATTATTATAGCTTAATAAGAAAATATAGAGCTTTAAAAAAGGTGCCCATCATATCTCAATAACATGTGATTTTTGCAAACTAAAATTTGTTGTTAAGGAGCTTTTTCCTCAGCAAAAATCATCATCAAATTATCTTATGGTCCTCGTGTGTTTTTGTTACCTTTATACACATGTTATTGAATATAAGAAATTCGATTAAAAATGTGGAAGTAGAGAACTCAATCTCCATCACTAAGCCTCAAACTTACAAGGAACAATGCCTAAAGAGTGTGCCTATCTTAATTTGTAGGGATATTTTCTTGGATAGAATGATAGATTCATGATGTAATGAACTAAAGTCCCTCCTAACCTTGAGGAAACTTTGCTCTTTTTTTGGACTGTCACATACATAATATGTGGGTGTTTAAAAATATTTATGACGAGGCAGGCAAAAAAGCAGAGTTAATTATTTTATAGTTTGATATATATTTTTCATATATAGAATTATTTGAAGAAACCTCAGTCATTTTCTTAATAAATGAATGGTTGCATTTCTTTTTTGATTATTGTTATTATTATTTTCCTTGGTATTTTTTTTTTTTAAGGAAAAAAGTGTGTATGGGGGAAAGCCTTTGATGCAAAAGAAACAACAATATTAAGTAAAAGCTTTCCCCCCCTTTTTTTTTTGAAGTATAAAGATATATATAACTAAATCATAATTAAAGTACTTTTTTGGCATCTGGGCTCCCTTTCTTTTGAAGGTGTATATATACACTTGCATACAGGAATGGGTTTTAATATTAAAATACTCGTACAACTACCACTAAATAAATTAATTCTTTTGTTTCCTTCATGATCAAACCACGCAAACAATTTTCCTTCCCTTTATTTGAGTCATACATAAATGAACCCTATGAATGAAAAAAAAAAAAAAACTCCTCGTTAGTTGCCTCCATTTTATAACCATTTCTAATCAGTGTATGAATACTCGTTATCTCTCTGGAGTAATGCTATTTCCGAGCTTTCCTCCTTCAAAATAATAATTTTACTACCATTATGGGCTTAGCAATTATAATTATCAACGTAAGTGAGTCACATAAATGGCTTTCCCTTTTTGGAATATTTAGAACCAACATAAATTAACAACCATATATGCATTGCCGAGAAGTAGGAAGTCAGAGTCACAATTTACTGTCTAATTCTTGCATCTCTGTTCTAGTCTAAAGTGGATCTCTTTTTAAAGCGACTAAAGCTAGGAAACAGACTGCGTACTAATCCGGCATTTAAACTAGTGGTTAAATGGTATTTCGCCATCCAAAATATTTGAAAGAAAAGTAGGATGCAATTCCACAATTATTCATCCAAGTCTTTGCAGTTCGAGAAATTATTTTTTCAAAATGATAATTGATTCTCAAATTAGATATTAGTTTCAAAATACTTGTAATTTTTGAGGATTTTTGACAGTTTGCTGATAAATACTATTTAAAGATGTTTAGTATGCATATTTTAATGTAATTTATCGTGATGAATATTCTTTTTTTTTCTTTTAGCTTTATTTACTTATTAAAGAGCAATCATATATTTTTCTCCTCTTACCACCCATATTATGGTGGTAGGTGAATTAATGAATGTTTTTTTGTTTTTATTATTTTGGAGGAGCATTGTTTTAATTACAGTAATAAGTAGTTCAGTTCATATCGCTCCTTAAGTAACTTCCTGGGTAGGTGGTACAAAAAAAAAGTTCATAGGTAGGGGTTATAACAGCCTTTCTTGCCTGATTTATGAACTTCTTAGACTACTATAGTGGACTGCAATCCTCATCAGGATCTAGATATCCTCACTTACCAATCCAAAATGCAAATAGAGAGCGCATTCATCATGTTTCAATAATATGCATAAATACATTCATACTATGTTTCGGCCAATTGCCGTAGAACCGATACCCACATGGTCAAAAGACTCGCAAACCCGAGTGCCACACAATTCCTGAAACTACTATCAAACTGATTTTCACTTAAAAATAATGCATATGTCGGTATGTATTTGCATCATCTATATATATACTCTCCACTGCAATAAAAAGAAAGCTCATGAAATGATTTTTTCCCCTCTTCATTATGTGTGTATAAATATGTATGTTTGTACGTAATATTGACATCTGCCAATTTTCCTAATCTGCACTCATAAAGAAGGGTGGAATGCTCCTTAGTCCCCGTTTTATATATGTACATTAAAGTTTCATTAAATGAGATTTGAAGAGAAGAAAGAAGTTTAAATTGCGTGGATATTTGTCATATATTTCGTTGATTTCCTTCTTATTTTTTAAGGACATGCATTAATACAGCAAATCCTTTCTCCCCTCCCACCACTACATATGTACATACATGCATATGTATTTAGATCCACCAAAAGGACAGATGTGTGTCTCTTAAACATATGTATCTAAATGTATATAATTACGTATATAATTAGTTTCATGTGGGTGTTCATTTCAGTCAAAAATATTTTCCTGAACGTTTTTTTTTTTTTTGCTCTTATGATGAAAGGAGGTCAGGGTAGTGAAGAGAGAGAGAGAGAGAGAACACAATTGGAAAAGGTGTTTCAATATACAGATAGGATTCTTTGTACCTCTACATGGAAACAGTCCACAAATTCCTTGAGAATAAAAGAAAGAAAGAGAGAGAAATAACTTATGGCAGTTGTTGAAGAGCCTTGAACTGAATTTCATTTTTTTACTTTGTATATTGTTAGTATCAGAAATGTGAATCTATGTATATATTATATCTCTGTTCTCTAAATGAGGTTACGTTTATTTAATTTATACATATTTTTAATTTCTCTTGCATTTAATTTTTATTGAATAAGATTTTGTAAAGTTCAAAAGTGGATTCAATTAATATAAAGTCTGGGATGCTAGTGAGTGACAAAATGGGCTCTAAGTCACTAATTGATCCCCCTTTTGTCTCATTATTTTAAGGTTGCGTTAGTTCTTTGACTTTATTGAATGAAGGAGTCCATTGAAAAAGAATGAAAATAATTTTCCCTTTCCTTAGCTATTGTTGAATGTCATCACACATATACATATGTAAATACAATTGAAGGAGGCATGACATTGAAATACACTTATTTTTCAGACTATTTGTTGCCTTTTTCTTTTCTTTTTTTAATGCAAAGAGTGTATGTAAGGCACACTCAAACTGTGCACGTGTTCAAACGTCCTTAGATGTTTAGAAAACGAACAAAAACACTACTTCCACACTTATAAATGCATGCACTTATAATGAATCATGATTCATCTTCTTTGCAAATGAAGGTGTAATCACTTTGACAGCAAGGGATACTATATACGTTAGAGCTCCGTGGTACGTTGCATTATTTGTTTATTTTTTTAAATGATAAATATTTTTATTGATCCGACTTTTAAGTTTGTTTGTTGTTTTTTTCTTTTAAAATAATACGAGAGGTTCAGAGATTTTCTTTCTATTGATTAATGTACAATTATAACCGTCAATACTTTTTCTTTTTGTTTCCAATTTTTTTTTGTTAGGGTGAGCATTTCTTCCTTTATAACCTTTTCAATTCTATATTTGTGAAAGGCTGTAGGATTATAAAACCCTTGGCTGGTGGTCTATTCCTTTAACTGCATATTTTTTTCTTAGAGATTGCAATAAGATATGAATGATCTTATGCATGGGTATGCAGGTATTTAGGAAATTATTCACCACTATTTATCTTATTATATCTTATATTAGATCAATTTTATTTATTGGTCATAAATGGTAGCACAAAAGTGTAGAGTGGGCTAAGTTTTTTTCTTTTTTTTTTCACACTGCATTCTGCTCACAGAGCCTATAACTATTTACTTCCCGCCAAAAATGGCATCCTTAGATACAGTTTATAGTTTTTGTGAAGAAATTATATTGTTTTTGACATAATTGAGAGAGAAGTATCTAAACACCCTGGGAATCCCACTTTTTTTTTTCAAATGTCTTCAATTTTCAAAATATTGAAGATATTATAGTTGAGCCATAGTTGGGAAGTGACTACATATGAAGGTCATTGATATTAGATATACACACATTCGTAGAGGGTTAATACATTTACAAATTGTTATTTCAGGCTCAAATATGGAAAACAAGTCCTAATCTTCTTCAAATGAAATGGTTGATCCTGGAAACAAGAGCTATAAATCCTGTCAGCGATTAGTGGATTATATCTGCATTGTTGGACCACGATGGGAATGTCCCTTTACTAATTCAGAGCGAGGAAGTGAGTTTCGAAACAATGGAAGTGGTAATGGTGGAGTATCCGTGGAGAATCCATTTCTTATGCGAAGATTCCCAGAAGAGGATCATTCTGTAAGTTGTTTTGATCATCCTTGATCTTTTTTTTCATACTCTCATCCTCTTTTATATCTTTCAGGACTTTAAATTACCTCTCAATATTGTCAGCTTTTGTCAGCCTGAGGGTTGCATCATTGTCGGTCCAAAGAAAACACCGGTTCGAGATTCAAACTCCTTTATTTTTACTCTAACAGATAAGGATTCCGGGATTACGCGCTATGGAATATGCCTTAATTTCTACCGTCCCATTTTGA
Organism: Lepeophtheirus nordmannii; assembly: GCA_963680855.1. Lineage (NCBI taxonomy): Eukaryota > Metazoa > Arthropoda > Copepoda > Siphonostomatoida > Caligidae > Lepeophtheirus > Lepeophtheirus nordmannii. The sequence continues at coordinate 9,546,827 of OY804519.1, forward strand.
AGAATATCAAAAGTACAGGGAATGGAAATCCCTCATCCAGTATTGGGCCAGATAATATACCAGGTGGGAGTGCAGAAGAAAGATCTTCTGATTCTGCCTTTTCGAGGTAATGACATATCTGATCATCGTCATCAATGTCAAGTTATTTTACCCTTTCTACTCCATAGTGATTATAGAAGTAGTTGTCATATTGCACAGAGCGACTCAGACAATAGCCATTCACGCAAGAAGCAGAAATCCACAAGCCGAAACTCAGTCTCCAACTCAAGGCGAGTACATTCCCATCGAAGACATCGGAAAAAGAAAAAAGGAGGTACGGAAGAGGAGGATCCCTCCATTCCCTCCACACCCATCCCTCATCATCATCACTCTACCTCCAATGATCCTCTCACCAAAAGTAATGGGAAACGACGTCGAGAAAAAGCTGGAAAGTTCTACGCTCTTACCTCCCTCTGCCTTGTGTCTCATTATCCTTTCTTCACCAACTTTAGGGAATGTTTAAATTCTCTAAAACATCTCATTGATGTCACAGGGAGTTCTTTATTGGCACATTCTCCAAGGAGACGAGGCTGTGGTAGTACTCTTGGAGTTGGAGGTGGCTCCAGTGTTGGAAGTTCGTCCTTAGTGACTTTAAAAAAGAAGTCTAGATCCGAAAAGCCCTGCAGCAGCATATGGTATGAAACATGTTTACTTAATTGTCATTTTTTGATTCTCTTTTAATGCATGCATACTTACGCTTGTGTATGATTGTCTATGAAGCATCCCAACACACTATAAATACAACTTTAGATCTTTCATTCATAATAATTTAGTCAAAGGCCTAACCATAATGTATGTACTTTTGTATACATGGATACAAATGACTTGTCCCAAGACATATGTATGTGCATATGGATATTTATGTCTCATGAGGTTAAAAATTTACCATAATTAAATTAATTAAAATACTTATTTCTTTCTTTTTACAAGAAATAATATAAATTAATGGCTTTCTGAGTTAATATATGTAATTAAATATAGTCCTTTCTTCATTGAAGACAAAGAATCTTTTTTTGAATGTGTGTAATATGTGATATTAGACTGTCCGTTTTTGGGAGAGGAGTTATAAAAAAAACCCATAGAGCAAGGGTAATTCTTGTAAGAAAATAATTCTTTAAGACAAATTGTATTGTATGTAACGCTTTACATATCTCTAGACCTTATGAGCCTTTATTTACGTTTTTTTTTATAAAAAACTTTAACTGTAACTTTTCTTTTCTTAAAAATTGAGACAATCATTTTCATTTAAAATGGATAGTGTTTTGGTGACAACAACACTCTTCATTGTTTTGTTTAATAAATATTTAGAGTCGTAAATCCTTAGCTCTGCCGGTATGTAAAATAAAAAGAAAGCAAAAATTGACTTGATAATCCTAACAATTAGATAAATGTTTGGAAGGAGAGATGTATCAGCAATTCTCTTACAGGGTAATTGATAGGAATGTAAATCATATGCAATTCGGGCGTGTTATAAAAAAAGAAAGAGAAAATCAACCTGGCAACCCTGACAATTCAATGAATGTCGAGGGGGGAAGCAGCTTGAGCTGTTATGACGTTTTACTGAGCTACAAGCTGCTATTTTCCTTTATATATGTATACAAATGAAAACATCAAACCACAAACATTACAATACGTTACTCCAGATTCATTATTATATTCACAAATATCATTAACTCCATTCTCCTCAATGAATGATATCCATTTTTTAATTTTTCCTTTGTTCCTCACCATGATATAATCTTTGCAGACTGTTCTTTTCTTGTAAAACATTATGTTGAGGTGAAGTTGATGTTACCTTCTTAAGGGAAAAAAAAACTGATAACAGCTTCGGAAAACAAAAAGACCTGTTTGAAGAGCCAACTCCACTTTTTTATCACACGCCCGAATTGCATATGATTTACATTGCTAGTAATTGACGTTCTTTGAGAGGAAATACACTCAAATTCATAGCTATCATAAGATTATATTAAATCAAGGATTCGCACGATCAGGCATTTTATTGTTAATTATTCTTTGTATTACTCCATTATACGTGATTATTCCTCCCTGTTCTCCCCTCAAAATTTAAGAAATAATGACAACAGATTTGGAAAATATACAATTTTGTACAAATTACCAACCACGCAAAAAATGCTTCGAATTTACAGTTCTAGACATATCCTTCCAGAGCAATGTTGTCACTAGGGATGGGAATTTTGTTGAGGGGAAAGGGATATTACTATATGGTGCCTCTGCATTTTATCTGCTGATTTGAAAACATTAAATAATATACAAAGTCTACTTATAATTGTAGCAAGTACGATACTCAGAAGACTGAATTCAAATTGATATTTTTATTTTCTTCCTTAAACTCAACTTTATTTCAATACTTTGCTCATCTGAGGCTATCACCACAGCATGTGCTGTTATAAATATACTCATCCTTTAATCCTCTTGTTTGTGTTCTGAACGTAAATAGAGAATAGTTCAAAATTTATAGATATATAATGTTTTTAATTGGCTAGATTCTAGTTAATTTCAAGCCTTTTTTCTTTCTTTCTGTCAGTCTCATTTTTTTTTTTTTTTTTTTTTTGTAAAGAAAAATCCTTCAAAGCATATACTCAGAATTTTTTCAAAAAACAACAACTATGACTCAAACCCTGCTAACGGGCCTTACATAGGACGATTCACGATTCCAAAGAGTCATTTATCAGAATTTATTCCGTATTTTATGTAAATTTGGAACACAAGATGTAAGAACTGTATTTTATTGTCATAGACATTAAGGCCATGATCGAATATTTTATGACTATTTTTCTATGCAAGAAGGCAATAAACATAGTTGCCCTATACTATACTCTACAATTCCAAGTGCCTCTTCTTAAACTTCCTTCTACGTATGTGGATACAGTCTTATGTTTGATTGATTATTTTCATGCTCTAAGAATCTTATTATAATTATGTTAGACAGGCATTGAAAGCATCAAAGCACAACTAGAAAGAAAGGAAGAAATAATATATATATATATATATGAATGTAAGTAATTTATTACTTGGGTAGGTATTTTAGAGGAACGTGATGCAAGTCATTTCTCAACACTCATATATTTTCTAATTTAAAAGTGTACAAACTATGTAAAGTTTAGGAGCTTCAAATATTATGTGTAAGCCTTTCTAAACATGCATACTAATGTAGAAGCACAAAATGCCTGTTGAGGTTAGGGGCCCTTTCATAGGCTTTGTTGAGTCTTGATTTATAAGAAATATATTTAATTAATGCATCATGGAGCATTACTAACCATTTATATATATATATAGAAAACCATGCACTTCTTTTTATTTCTTATATTACTTACATACAATTGATTTTGAGGGATATTTTTTTATTATTGTTTTTTTTTGCTCCTGTCAGCTGATGCATTACTCAAAATGACAACACCTCTTCAGTATTAGGTAGTGTGACACATACACAAAGGACATTGTTATTTGTTAATGCTAGTCTCTAGAGTGGGGGATCGTAAATGTTTGTTGTTTGTGTAGGGAAGGCATAGTATGTTGCATACACGCATTAAGGAGTCCATGAGTTGAAGACAAAGACTTTTGACTCCACATACAATGTTCTTTAATTAAATAATCAAACTCTCTGTAGATTGAACAAGGATCGATTCATTTTTTTTTTTTGATCATACATTCTAATTGATCACTTGAGTAATATGACTTTGGATTGCTAAAACACTTAGATAGAAGTATGTAGATCATGGGATTCGAGCATGAGTCACACTTAATTACTTTATAGTAAACTGCAACTTCAGACTCGCAATGAAAAAATCCTGACCCAAATAAGACTCGAGACTTGAGACTCATAAATAATAAGTATTATTATTATAATAATTCTTTTTGTAGTACATATTTGATTACATTTTAAAATTAATGTTGATGACTTCCACACTTACGACTCTTTCTCAAGTTCTGCTTGAGTCTCATTTAACTTCGACTTCATACTCAAGATCAAAGGCTTGAAACTTGATAGAAATCTCTCGTTTATGAATGAATTAATCAATGAGATATATCTTGATGGCAAGTTGCTCTTATTTTAATCACTCTTAATATCCTAAAAATGCCTCTCAATGTGAGGACCATTCAGGTTCTTGTAACTAGACACTAGGATAAACATTCATCCTTTTATTTACAAGAACCCAGACTTTGATAATCAGTTTTGCAAAAGAAACACTTTTCTTCCACAGATGAGGCTCTTTAGAGATTTTAATATTTTCTCAAGTGGAGCACATACTCTTTCAGAAATTTGAGAACCAAATGATTAAGAATTTTTATAAAATTATTTACACATTTAAATATATCTACATGAAGGTTTCTTCCTTACTTTAGTCCTTCCAAAGACTTCTTGTGATTGGCCTTGTAGATCCTTGCCGTCATAGTAAGTTAAGCTTGCAAAGGCAAACACTGAGTCAGTTTTGGATGCACAAACACTTCTCTAAAAGTATGAAAGTTGCATTGGGTCCATCAATTATGTACATAATATATCCTTTCCAGATATTTTTTATATGCTCCTAACATTTGTTGGTGTAAATGTGCTCAGTTTATCAATGAGCATGCATGCAATTCTATCAACTTTTTTGCATGCATCAAACGTTTAATAAAGTTGATGTAAATTATAAATTATACAAGTGTACTCATGTTAAACATGTTTGAATTTGGTAGATATTTGATATGCAAATACATTTAAACTATTTGTTTGAGTTACTTTTTAAAGGAGGTAATACTATTTTTAGACGTGCATACGTGTTTTATTTCTTAGGAAATCAATTATAAAATTCCGGGATCCTGGAAGTAAACAATATAAAGTACTGCGTATTTATTCTTATATATATTTATCAAAAGAAACAAGGGATTATTGAAAGATCCAAAATTAGTTTAAGATATGTTTCCCCCATTGGAAAGTTAAGTGCATATGAATTGTTTATATGTACGTTATAGTTTTGTCCATTAAGATGTAAACAAGGACTCTAGGGGATTTGTATTTATTAAACGAAAACTGTAATAGTAAATGGTTATGATATAATTTTTGTTGAAGCAGTGCGTTGTGCAACTCTAAAACCCGACTCGTAGGCTAAAAGCCAACTTGTTCACCACTAGAATCCATATGTAACTCATTATAATACATCCAATGTCCCAGAAAAACAATTTACATTCCAAATACTGAACAGTAGTGCCGAATTGGAACAGTTTATAAAGCATTTACCCCACACACAAATAATGTACGAGTTTTTAGGTCAATCTTTAGTCACTTTTATTTCTTTTTCTATGACGTATCAATATATTACATATGTGTCAAGTCAACAAGAAAGCAAGTTTGTTGTCAAATATTGAAAAGAAGAAAATCCAATTTTAAGTTTTTTTTACTTCATAAATATAACGGTCAAATATTTCGGAGTCATTTATAGACCTATAGCACACGGTTTTTACTAAAGTATCACTTTTAATCAAGAAAACAAAGATGATCGGATAAATGAGTCGACTGCATATGGAGCCGATATGGTCTCTGAAAGAACGTCTATCTTTTTCATAGACCCAAAGATTTATTTAGATTTACTCAGTTGCACTTGGCTAAAACCAGTTCATCTATTTAATAACTATTAAGAATCCCTTACGTTATAGTAACTAAATAGTCAGAAATACCAGATATTTTTGACTATTCTTGATTGCAGCTGGTATTTTTTTCCCCTATAATTCAGTTGCAATTATTGGAGTCATTATTTAATTAATCGAAATAACCTATTAGTACAAACGAAAGACAATTGCTTCAAGAATAAGATAGCAGTTCTAACTCATTTTTGAAATATTTCAGAAAAACTTGGTTTCTTGTTAACTTGACACATATGCGAAGTGGAATCATAGAAGAACTCACACAATTTAAAACGGAGAAAGGACACAAAACCCCATTTTTTTCTCTTTGAGCTATTTTAACTTCATAAGAAATAACCAGTATCATTTTCAAGGATAAAAAAATATCCTGAAGCCCTAAATTTATTTTTTATGCCAGTGATATTGTTCATGTAAAAAGTCTGAATATTTTGATTATCTATCTTTTATTTTTAAATTTATACATACAAAGCCGCGCAATTTGATGTTTAAGTCAAGCATCACATTAAGTACATTAAGAATAAAAAATTGTATTCGGTCACTCAATTTAAAAAAAATAAATCTGAAGTGGATCTTTTTTCCTCCTTTATTTTGAAGTACGTCACTATTGATTATATTCTGTATATGAGCTATTGAGTGGGTCAAAGGAGTGTCCAATGTAAAATAGTTAAATAATTTAGTTCCCTTGTTGAAATATAACCCTAAATAGATTTATTGACAAATATCACAAATAGAATTTAAACAAAAAGTATCTTTTGAAATAGTCAAATTTATAGGGATCGGTACCACAAAAAGTAGTATTCCAAGGGTCTTTTTTTGCTGCCAACATACATATGTGGTGCATTAAGCTTTAAATTCTAAGGGATGATTCGTGTGCAATAATTTTGGTGGTGCAGGATTTTTTATTTTCTAAGTATGTAATCATTATTCCTTAATTCTTGAGGGGAGAACATGTAGCAATGGAGTAATACACGCACCGTCTACAAAAAATAAACACTGAATAAAAGGCCTTGAATCTCCTCAATATTAAAAATTTGGGAACAAGGAAAATACAAAAGGGTAGCTACCAGTTGTTTTTACAAATTTTCCTTTCCCTTTTGTCAGTCGAGGTTGCAAGTGGACATAAAAGCTCGACGTGCTACAGCTTATTAATTAGTTCCGGTTATTTAACGTTGATTGTATAATGTCACATCGAGCTTTTTTGTCCACTCGCAACCTCGACTCAAAAAAGGGAAAGGAAAAATTTAGAGAAAAACATATGGCAGCTCGTCTTCTGTAATTCCCTACTTGCCAACTTTTTAATATTGGGTAGAGTTATTATTTAGATATACTACACATTTATAAATTCTACTAATAAATAAATCAATCGTTAATACTTGTAATATATTCAAAATTCAAAAAAAGGGCGCGTAATTTAATATATATTTTTTATACATCAAAATCATAAATAATAATAGTACTCTTTATTCGTTTTACTAACACGTAGAGTCAGCTACTTTAACTCAAAAAAGTCAAATGATGAAAATCAGCTAAAGAGAGAATACAGTGTGTTCTTGTTTATCCCGAAAAGCTCGTCGGGTCATAGTTAATGAATTTGTGTTTATTTCCTTCACCCCCCCGCCTCAAAGTCAATATCAATGTCTTTTCCTGTAAAAGGGTAACAGGATAGCTGATATTCTAAAACGTAGTGAGAGCTCCTCAAACATTCTTCAAATTGTAAGGGTTACCAAGTCGATTTTTGGTCGTTGTTTTTTGTTTACATAGTCTAATGATGCACGAGTTTTGAAGTAAAGATTTCAAATTACCTTTTTAAAGTTTTTGTCACATTGATTACTTAATACCAAATTGGTGGGAGGGAGGTGGGTTAAAGATGATTTGATATCCATGATAAAATATATTAATTTATATCTTTCTATTCTAAAAAGAAAAATGATTATTTTTTGGAGACGAATAGAAAGGTTTCGTATTCTAATGTTCCGAATTATTATATAGGTTGTTTATGAAAAGTTGAATTTAACTAACTATTTAAGCACTTAGTAAAACTCAACAGATTTTCGAAGCTGATAAAAATTTTAATTTATTTTGTTTATTTACAAAATTTGTAAGAAACTTGATATCCACACGTAAGTTTGTAAGAAATGTAAAAAAAGAGAGAGAAATCAGATCCTTGACTTCACATCCACTTTTTGATTAAATGTCTACAGTTGTTCTCCGAACTATGTATAGTTATTATTATTATTATTATTTTGAAAATGTTCGGTCTAAAAGAAACCGAGTGAGTGAGAAGGTTGCGTGAGTAAATGTTCCGGAATGTTTTTAACTTCTTTTAGTGTTATTTATTATTTATTCACGCCTCTTTTATCTCTGATTAGTCAAAGGTTTTTTGTGCAATTGGTTTTTAGAGTTTGAGCATATATGAATGGATTTAGTGCTGTTTTTATATCTTGTATATTCATATTACGTATTTAATCAATTGTATGATTTGTAGGCGAAGAGAAAGTCAATACAATTTTTGAAATAAATCAATATAAGGATGCTCTTTTGCGTGCTCTACATTTACGTAAAATGGGGAAAAATAAATTATAGAATCAAATAGAATGAGCATACACAATATATATATATATATATATATATGCTAGTGTGTAGGGAACACCTTATAAAGGATCATAGACCATAGTCTTTGGTGAACTAAATACGTACACCAGTGAGTAACTGACTAACAAAGGAATTAAATTAAATAGACTTTCATTTTTTTTTGTCAATAAATCTAATGGATTTTGAGAAGAGAAATAAAAAATATTAAGCAATTAGAGAAAATGCAATTACCTAATTAGATAAAGAGCTTGAGTCATCAATTTAACTTGTTTTGTACCTACCCAATGTTATATATATATATTATATATATAATTTGATTTATAGTGAGGCTCTGTAGTTTATATCTTATAATTAATATATTATCTATACTAAGACTTTCATAGATTGATAGGATTCTTGTGTCTAATTTATGGAAATGTAATTGGTAGGAGTACATAATTGGTCTCATAATGACTCTGCCAATCACAGCCAATAAATTGTTATTTTATTGATGTACAAGCACATCGTTACGAGATGGAATATCATTAAAGTGTTCTATCTGTACCAACAGTTTTTTCTACTAGTAGCAATGGGATGTGAGCTTGTTAACGATGATTTTGTGTATCTATACCCCATTCTGCAGCTAGCTATGAATACTTTGTTACTTTGTTTATTCCCTATTGGAGAAATGGCTGCCGTATCAATAAAATTTTGAGTCTCTTTGACCATTTTGGCAAATTGACGGCTATTTAAAAAGCTATAAGAAGTCATGTTTTGAGTTCAAAATTAATATATTTCAAACAGGAAATCTTCTTAACAATTTTGTATCATGAAAAAGGACTCAACAAATATGAGATCTAAATTCACTAATCCAAAGCTTTACCCCTTACATGTGCTTAAATAATGGGTTAATTTTGAATCAAAAGTTACCTTTATTTTCTTTTTTTTTTTTAATGTGTAAATTCCTTGCCAAATCTTGTGATCTGAGAGGCCTCTTATAGTTGTCAATATAGTTTTTTTTGTAATTGTTTCTTGCGGAAAATGTGTTTGTACAGTAAAAAAAATAAAATAATTATAGCAAAACACTAGAATCCACATCTGTATGTCCTTATATCATTTTTAGCAATATTTTCAATTGTTATGACATATATTGGCATATCTTGTGTTATTTTAAAATTGTATCCATTCCGAACATGAAAAGTTAATTGTAAGTTGTTATAATTTGTTCGAATACAACTTTCTGTCCCAGTCATAGAGATAAATTTCCAAAGAGTGCCAGGCAATTTGATACGCTAATATTTAATATAAATTATCCATTTTGATACGGTTGATCCAGGGTTTTGTTGTTTTGTGGATGTTTATTTTGAGTCAAGAGTTCAAAGGAATTTATTAATTTATTTAGTATCATTTTTGAGACTTTCAGTTATCTTAAGATCCGAGAAAAACCTGAGTGATAAAAAACAAATAATTTGAAAATGAATCAATCTAAAATATCGATACCTTGAAGTATTTGGTAAATCGTAAGTCAATAGGCATGTAAGTAATTAGAAATTATTTTTTAAAGAAAAATTATGCGTTTACTTAATGTACTCCCTACGCATAAAATATTTGACAACCTATCAACCATTTCTTTAGTGTGATAGATTTCAGATTTCTCTCAGCTTTTCATCATTCAAAAACAAGGGTGACACACTGATTAGAATAATTTATTTGAGAGCCTCTTAAAGTACGTAGCACTTGCAAGCCAAGCTCTTACTCCCAATACTAGTTATAGTTGTATTGATACATTATATACTAATATATTTAGACTCAAGGGAACAAAGACTTAATGAAATAATCATGAAAATTAATTGGATTTATTCAATGCTCTGTCTAATTGGAAAAGTTCATGACAATATAGAGATCAATCCAATCCATTGCTGGCTAAGTGATATGTATAAAAGGTATATATGTATGTATTATTTCCATTCATTTTTGACAAAAAGAGTTCAAAGCTCGAAAAATAATCATCCTCAATCTGTCCTTGCTAAGCTCTTCTTACAAAATTTATATTTTATGCATACATACCCATAATTATTTTAGTCTTTAAATGAGTCCGTCCAATAATAAAAATATACTTTGTAAATAGCCAATAAGCGCTGATTTGAGTATCCATGTTTGTATCAAGGCAATTGTGAGTTCATTTCATCTCACCCCCCCCCTCCCCCACAAATGATGAATGTATTTGTATATGTATATGAGTATATTGATGGTTATGAGTCTTCAATGAATGTATTATATACATACATTGTATCTTCTTCTACTTATTGAATCTATTTGGGATTTCATTTATTTATATCAATAGACTTTCTAGGCCTTCTTACATACATGCATATCTATGTACTTACATATATGTATCACCAACATTATTTATTCATGTGTATATATACATATATGTAAATATAAAAATATATATTATAAAAATAGAATATTAAAACAGAAAAGGTTTGAAGGAGAAGTCTTCCAATCGATTGGTTTTAAGCACTCATTTGATTATATTCATAGAGAAACAAAAAAGTTATACATACGTTCAAAGTTTGTTAATATATTCTATCTCATGATATAATTATAATTAATTGTCTGTTATGAATACAATTGAGTGTAGATGATATTGAAAAGCATGTTCGTATGCAATATGATAGAATAGAGTCCCGGAGTTGGATCCCCCTCAGTACTCGACAAATTTGGAGACTTATACAAACTGTCAAAAAAAATATCCAGCTCTTGTCAAACTTGCTTATGTGAACAAAATACATTTTATGTGTTTTGCTACCATGTTTTTAGTCGGTGTCGACTCGGAACATGAAATACTAAGTAACTGTTGCTTACTAAATACATAACACTTCCTTTTGATGCCATATAAAATCTTACATATTCTGCAGCAATTAATTTTTAATGTACGAAAAGTTTTCAAAAGATATTGTTATTATTATTTTATTACTTCCGTTTGTTTTCCAGTCATTTTCTATTTTTTTTTAAAAATACAGATTTTGAATAAAAGTTTGTTTTTACATATAGGATGACTATTTAAAGTTAAGTTTTAACTTTAGTTTCTTCTGACTAAACACTAATTTTTTGGTAAAGAGTAGGAAAAATAAATGGATCTGAGAATGATTTGTTCATTAAAATCGTCAAAATGACGGTTTTGTTAGTTCTTGATGAATTTGGTCATAGTCATCTAATGACCTAAGGATTTTTATTAAATTATAATTGAAAAATCAAATTTAAAATGATTTAGGAAATGACTTAGATGAATTACGGCTCATTTCCATTGGTGTCTTCAACTTGATTTTTAAATTATTGCAAAGAGTGTCGAGGGTTATGTTTTTAAGAGTAAATCACAAGAAAGTAGTTCCTAACGAGACCCTTGTTCTAGAAATCAATATTGACTTCATTCTTGGCTTCCGTTTGAGATATGAAAATTATTAGATACGAAATAAACTTAAATCAATAAAAAAATGAATTTAATAGCATTTTATGTAAACTTTACTCATATTCATGTATCACTCTAAACTCCTTGTACGCTTTAATATTCCAGGCACTATCTACGAAAGAATTTAAAAGAGCCTGGAAAGGGTGATGAAGAGTACGAGAAGATTGAAGAGGAGGAAGAGAGGAATTATTTGCCTTTACATGACCCACCAATGATCCAAAGAGAGATCCAAGGACTGGAATCATGGATCCTACGACTTATTTCATCTCCTGTACCTGGAAAAAATCATCTTGTCCAATTAGAAATCCTCCCATCCAAAGTCCCCATTCCCCCAACTCTCAAGACTTCCTTAACATTTGCTCTTCCTGATCAAACAAGATTTCCTCTCTGTGACTTTCCCATTCATTTACCAATTGAACTTCTTGGAGTCTCAACATGTCTACAGGTGAGGATGGCTTGAATGGCAACAATGTGGATTTAAATATTTATATCAAATTTATTTACAGGTCCTGATATTGATCATGTTGGAGAAAAAGGTTGTGTTTCAAAGCATGGAGTACTCTGTGCTTACCATTAGTATTTTAGCCTTTACAAAACTTTTGTATCCATTGGAGTACATGTTTCCAGTCATTCCACTCCTTCCCCCGTCCATGAATGGATCCGAGCAGGTATTAATTAATAGATATATTTGAACTAGGGCCCGACTTATATATTGGTCGATTTTAGGTAGTTTTAAATTCATTGGAAATTGGGTGAAATTACCGATAATATTATTACTGAAATTTGATTTCTAAAAAAAATCAATTTTTTTGTTACAAAAATAATAAGATTAAAACTTTTTAATTACTTGTTCATTGAAAATCATAATCTGACCGGTGTGTCCTCTTTCGAAATTTCATTATTTGTTTAACCAAACAATTACTTTCAATTGTCATCATTTTTTATTATTTTTTGGAATTTAATCATGAGTTAATTAATTATTTATTGTTAGAAAACATGCATAAAATCTTATCACAGGTCATTGATAAAATAAAACTAAATCTATAAATTTAAAAATTAAGACGTAATTTCTCAAAATTTTGACAGATGACGATCTGATTTACGTTTGTGATGAGGAAAATTATACAGTTGCCTATGTTTAGACTTTTATTTAATCCATATTACTGGGATTTCTAAGGTTAATTTGAAGAAAAAAAAACAATTGGTAAAACTGTTATCGGTTTTTTTACCCCCAAATAACCCGTATCGGCCCCAAAAAAAATCAATATTGGTCGAACTTTAATTTTTATAACCGATTTATGAAATTTTTATAATCTATACATTTTTTTCTCCCATATACTTAGTTACTTCTCGCTCCAACGCCTTTCATTATTGGAATTCCCACAAATTTTTTTGCATACAAGAGAAATTTAGATCAGTAAGTATTTACTCAACTTTTTATAAGCATTGGTATGTTTGTGACCTTAACTAGAAACTACTTGAACAAGTATATGTTGGGATAATAAACACGTATAGTGACAACTCGAAAAGTTATCGACTACTTTTAACTCCAATCTAATTGTGAGTTAGTTTTTTAGTAAAAAAACTTGAGTCAGTTTAGTATTTTTTTGAGTCAATTCGTGTTTTAACCACTCACAAATAATAATGACTCATTATAAGTTTATGTCCTTAGATTTTTTTTATTCAATCTAATTTCTTTTATTTTGGTCTTGACAACGAGGCCAAAACAAAATCACGATTTTGAACAGTCGAGACCAAGACCTATAAAAATTGGTCTCGTATAACCACATCATTAATGTGTAGTGTTGCCCAGATATTCCTGTGTTTCAGTTACAAAATATATGTAGCGATCCATTAGTTTTATCCTATTATAACCTACCTAGATATGACACAATAAATGTTTCGTAAATATATAAATATTCTATGATAGTAAGGTTCAAATACATCATGAGTAGAGATGTGAAAAAAGTCCAAATCCCGGCGATCGTAAATTTTAAAAAATGTCCATTTGGAAAATGTATATTAAGAAAATTATGACGCTGTTTTCTTTTTTTTTATCTGTGATGAGTACATGTATAATCAAATAGTTATTTTGTGCCATCCTTGAGATATTCAGGATCCATAAATGCTATGTTAACAATATTACAAAGTATTTTTTCAATTTATCAAAGGTATGTTAATTATGCTCATCGGAATTTCCCCATTTTTCACACATTTTCAAATCATGAGTAGTTCTACAAATTATATTGAGTAGGACTCCTGAGTAGGGATGCTACCTTTGTTGAGTAAAATTACAATTTCATTAACAGAAAAAGAAAAAACCTGATTTGTTAACTTTAAAAATATACATTAATTATTTATTAGATCTCCCTTTAGAAGAAATATTAAAACATTTATTGTGGATTTTGTTAAAAATACATGATAAAATTATGATACCAATATGCTGAGTTGTCATGCTATCATTGCATTTTGTTATTTAAAATATATAACGCTATCCTTCCTGAAGAAAAAAAAACGTATTTTTACCCTCCAAAATCACAACAAACAGCTGATGTCAACAAAGGGTCAATGATACACTATGTCTTCATTCCAACTTCTCCTTATGTTCTACAAAAGTCGCAACCCTAGAGTTGGGAAATATGTCGAGTGGGATATCAAGGCGTGTTTGGCCATATGGTTCCCTTGTTTAAATAAATATATTTCAGAGGAAGCAACAGAGAGCATACTTAAAATTATTGAGTAAACGGGGATATTGCAATACAAATGGTAATCCATTGATAGTTCTCCTTTATTTATTAAACTCAATTATATTTCTACAAATTGACCATTAATCTGTATAGTCACCATTTTTCATACTCACACGTCTTTTTTTACCATAAATCTGGAGTTCTTAACCTGGGTTTGCACAATCAGTTTCAGGGTTTTAGTGGGTTGTTTTTTGTAATTATTGTTAAATACATAGGTTTTTAAATTTAAAGAAAAAAACACACATTTTATTATTCCTACTACGGGGGGGTCCGATGAATACATGTCATGATTAAATTATTAATACATTTACTTTTGTGTTTTGTGATATTCAGTACCTTCAACAAGATTAAGAACTACTGCCAGAGATCAACCTGAGCACACTAATTTATAAATCAATTTCACAAAAGTCGTCTTGTAGCCCAATAAATTTAGACACAAATTGATCACGTCCCGCCATATTGTTATATATGTATGTATGTATCTTGGCTATTGACTAAAGACATTCGCTAACATCAGCTGCTTATTTTGATGATTTCGAAGGATGCATTGATATGAAGTATGTTCAAATGCATCATATATATATAATCAAGGCTTTTCAAATAAATAGGTACTTGAATAATGATTATACAAAAATAATGAGTAATGCAGAAAAAAAAATTGCCTCATTTTAAATGCAATTTAATTTTTCTATGGATCTGCGAAGACCCTTTTTATTTAATGCATGTATTTTGATGGTTATGTGTTTGAAGGAAGGAGGAAATTTACTTCTACTTATGGTATATATAAATACATATATAGGAAATTCAATTTACTTATTTCATTTAATTTGTAAAAAATGACTTGTATATGTATATGTCTTCCTTAAATTACGCAAGGGTAAGCAGAAGAAAAACAATTTGATACATATATTTGAGCTTCCAACTATATATAGCATAAAACTTCATTTCAATTATCTGTATTAGATAGAAAAGTATCAATAAAAAAACACTCATTCCTTGCTAATGACTTGTATCTTAATTCAAAGTTTAATATCATGAAAAGGAATAAATTGGATATTAGACACATATGAACATGAATGCTTTCCTGATTGCTTGTGAAAATATTAGCAATCTGTTGCGTTTGATTGAATTAATAAAGGATGAATACAACCTTTGAGTGATGGGGGGGAAAAAAGCCGATTTTGTCACATTTTGACATTATTATTATTATTATTTTTTTTTTTCATATACCACCCTAATGAAGGGATTTAAAAATCAATAAATATAATAAATGATAATTTCTACTACCGATATTTAAAAATGAGAGCGAAAATTGATGTGGTAACTGAGAAAAAAGAGAGTCTTTGAGAGGAAATAAACACAAATTTATATACCTATCAGAAGATATCATATCAAAGGGTCAGATTTCACTCTATTAGGTCTTTTAGTTTTTTAATTATATTATTTATAGAGATGAAGACTCCATTACACGTGTGGGGAGTGCTCCATGTTCTTTCCTCAATAATTTAAGATCAAAATATGCTTATTAGGAAAATAAAAATAAATATAGCCAATCAGTCAAATTTATTGCATTTATCGAGTCCATAATGGATAATCATGTTATTGTCTGTGAATTATTATTCAAGATGATTGCTTTTTGTGTTTGAGGGCCATTATGTAATATAAATAAATAGTTAACTATTTATGACCATTATGGAATTAAAAAAAAAGGATATTTCTTATCCTAGTCTTATCATATATAATAATATTATGTATATGAGTTATGATTAGCCCCTTAAACATTTTGTGTATGGTTGTGGAATATACATATCTATGTATATATTAAAACTTTTTTCCTAAAAAGTTTTATTATTATATTTTTAATAATATTTGCTCTTTGGCATAGCTCCGTGTTGTAAAAGTGGTTGTTATGCCTCATTGTTTCTCCTTGATATACATATAATATATATTAAATATGTACAGTATCTATGTACAAACTTTCATATCTTCTTATATCCATACAACATACATACACATATCTTTTCACAAAATATTATTATATTAAATGATTAATATATTTATTTTTTGTTTTGTGTATATACATAATATGTATGTATGTATGTGTTTATACAAATCCCTTTGCAGTGATTATTTTTCTCTTATTTTTTTTTTCCTTTTTCATACAGATACCCCTCAAGTTTTTTGGATGATGTTTGGTTAGTGGATTTGGATATAAATCAAATTACTCCTCCACTGGATACCAATTTGTCAGATCTTCCTTCCTTCCCTGAACCAGAGGGACGAATTCTCAAAACGGACTTAAAACAAGCACTTGCTAGTCTCTCCTTCCAACCCATTAAAAACTTTGATGATCTTCCACCAGAGAGTATTCAAAAATTGACGGAGAGGCAGTTGACTTCAGATTGCTTTACTCCTATCTCAGGGCATAATCCATTTATATTTGGAAATGATTCAGATTCGGTGGACATTGCAACGCGGATTGCTATGGTAATATACAGGGTTCAAATTTGATGTACCCACACATTTATCTTTGTCGTCGTATATGTACTCTGTAAAACTGGTACATATAGCCAAATGCTGTACACGTGTGGCTATTTAATTTGTTATAGATGAAAGACTTTTCTTTAGACACTTCCTCATTTCTTTTGTAAACATACTTTTTACAAATACTTTACTCATTTTTTTACATTTATTTGATAAATGTGATAAAACCCTTCAATAACTTGCTTTCTTTTTTCTTAAACAAAAAAAAGCAAAAGTTGAAAGAAAGAGTGGGGGAAATTATGTGTCAAGTTTTGTACTCTGAAGGAAATGCTATTATTATTATTATTTATTTATTTTTACAATTTAGGTCAACTTTTTTAACTCAAAAAATGTTCTTGCATATTTTGGGGATCATACTAGAACACTTCGACTCTATCCCCGACCCATTGTTTCCTTCCAAGTTCAATCCTTTCTACGCTCTCGAGATAAAGTATCCTCCTTCACGAATCAATTTTCAACAACACAGGCAGTAGAGTTTTTCGGAGAATGGAATCTACGGCCTACAAATGTGGCCTATCTGAGAATTCATTCTGGTATATATGATCCAACACTCATAGGTGATAAAACGAAATGGTTTGCAGTGCATTTAGAGCCTCAATTCTATAGTACTTGGGATGATTCCTCTTCCCTTAATTGTATTTTGAAGGAAGTTGATAATTCCAAACCTGAAGAGGAATGTGCAACAGATGAGAGTGGAAGTGATAGTGAGGAAGAAGTGTCTCAAAGCTCGTCCACGCATTCCTCCTCTTCTCTTAGTGATTTTATGTCTTCAGATATGACGACTCCAGCGGGATCCCATCGTGAACAACCGTCAAAAAGTAAATCAGACTCGGGTGATACATATACTATCTCTCCAGATTCTCAGGTGTGAATTCAAATATTGTTGAAAACTAACTATTTAACAATAAGTAAAGACGCCGATTTTAGTTTAAAAAGGAGTCTGACTATCTCCTGATCTGTAAGCTCTTTGAGAATGGAAAGTTGAAGATATTAATAGTAGTTTATCGTTTTAGTTTTAGAAATCGTATATAGCATTGATTTGTAAAATATTTATAAGTAAATACAAGTAAATTGATTAATCATCAGTCTGCTCTGGAAATCAACTTTTAATTAGAAGTAGTAAAATGGAGAAGATAGGTAGCATTCCCACATCTTTCGACCGTGTTCACGACACAACGGGTTTGGGAATAGACGATTTATCTTTTAGAACTCTCTAAATTATGATTTTTTAACATCAACAGTTGAAGAGGTTTAGTGACATGCAACGTCTCTTGGTTGCTGGAGAGGAAATGGCACAAAAAAAAGGATATAACTGGAATTTTGCGGCATTCCTATAAACTAGAAACGTTTCATGTTACAAAACTTCTTCATTGTGAGTAGGAGAATTGTTGCAGTAAAGAGATCATAATGTGCAGAGCTGTGTCGTGTCCTCTGTCAAAAGATGTACAAATACCCCTTAACACTTGAAAAAGGAGATACCAACGAAAAAATAAATTAAGTTTCTGACCCATCTACTATTTAGACTAAAATCGATATCTCTAATTATACTAATTGTTTCTTATGATTTATATGTACATATGTCATACCTTGATGAAAGTTTTCTTGTGATTTATTTTTTAACGTAAACTTTATAGGATAGATTAATAGGAGAGTTTGCTTTGTCCTCCTCTTCCTCGGAAAAGTGCGCTTCACTCCAAGACACCTTGGAAGTAACCCATTCTACTAACATATCGAATAATAATCAGGGAATAGAAGTAAGATTTTTTTTTAAATGTAGTCAATTGACCTTGATGTGATTCTGTTATTTAGGAAACAGGATTTACATCTGAAGAGTCTGAAGAAAATTCAACTTCTATATCAACAACCAAAACAATGAGATGCCTTAAACAGCCTCAGAATGTTACAAAATCCTCTTCTCCTAGTTTTGGATCTGATATATCCATTGCTGGATCCCTTTGCTCTGAAAATGGGGCAAATTACAATATACATTCAGGAGGAATACCCTCAACGCCCTCTCGAAAGATTTCAGGGAACTCAAGTGGAAATAATTCAAATCATATATCCAGGCAAGGCAGTATAGGATGTATTAATAGTATTGGAAGTAGTAGTCCACTCAACACTGAGAAAAAAAAGTCCAGCATTTCATCAACATCTTTATTTGACTCATTGTCACATGTTGTCAAAAATGAGTCATCCTCTGGGTCATCCATCTTTAGTGAAATCGGAAAAGTATTTGCACTTTCTTTATAGAAAAATGTCTACTTATTTTATGTAATAATTTAATTTTAGTTAAAATTGAGTCGATCCCGCAGAAGTAGTCGATCCCAAGAGTCAGCCAGCGTGGGAAATGGATCCCCACCGTGTTCGTTTGATTCTAGTACACCAACACCCAATACATCAGAGGATGTTGCACAAGAGTTATTTTATAACATCGAGCAAGTATGATTGAGTTTTGATAAATTCAAATAACTAAGTACTGATTTATGATTTGATTTTTTTTAGTTAACACTCCAGGCAAAAAGAGCAGCCGATAATGCTGCAGAATCATTTGAATTTGCAAGGAAAAACACTATCAAAGCCTCAAAAAACGCAGCTTTTGCTGCTGGAGTTAAGAAAGATACACTCCAAGATATTCATCACGCATCTAAGAACGTTGTCGATGATCTTAGTAAAAAGGCCAGTAATAAGAAACAAGAGATCCTTCGAGCGCTGGGAGAGTCAGACAGTTATGAAAGCACAATTCAAGATGGACAAGAGGGAACATCCAAATCTTCCTCTCGGAGATCCAGCAAGGACTTGTTGAGATCTTTTAGTCGTGATCTGATATCGAGTTATAATAGATCAAATTCTAATTCATCATCGGCATCACCGGGCTCAGCTAATGCTAATTGCAAGTCTCCAGCGTGGAAGTTTCCATCCTCTCCTATCAGTGCAAATACTGCATATAAAATACCTTCTTCTAAACAATTATCATCTTCGAATGAAGTTAATGCAATGCCATCATCAGTTCTTCAACCAAAAGTAGCGCCTAAAGTTCCTCCGAGGGAAAAGCTTCCTCCACAGAAAACATACCAAGAGTCATTTGTAAGACCTGAAACAGAGAAGAGAAGATCCCTCAAGAGCACAAAAAAGAAGGACCCTCCACCTCCAAACTATCCTCCTCCTCCTTTACCCGCGAGATTTGCTCAAGAGAACCGAGATTTATCTCCCACTTCAACTGGACTTAGAGGAAGACGAAGATCCAAGTCTCCGCTCTATCTCAAGACAGGGGCTTCATCATCGAATGCTCCCTATTCTGATACATCGCATAAAAATGAGGAAAATTGCTCCAAATCTGCCCAATCCGAACATTCTCCAGACAAGAAAAAGGAGAAGATCGATGCCAAAAAGAAGCCATCAGCAACAGCAGTGTCTACTCCTAGGACTTATGAGTCTTCAACTCATGTGGATACACCTCTACCCAAGATGATGGATTTAAAGTCTGAGCCCTTGGCTAAAAAACCATCAAACCAGAACGCTGTTATGTCTATTCCAACATTTGAGATGTCTACTGCCCCTCCCATGCTACCTCCTGGTCCACCACCACTTTCTAGATCCTCTTCAAATCTGTCTAATGTCTCTCAGTCCACCCAGGATATCATTTTCTCCATTGGCTCTGATTTCTCTGGATTTGCTTCACAAACCTCAAGTTTAATCGGGGATTTCTTTAGTAAGTTTCTTCTTTTAAAGAGGATCCTATTAATTAATTAATTAATTATATCCAGGAATCATGCATATAATTTAAAGGACCCTATATTATGTACATACTCAAAAAGTTTGTTATTAAAACATCAATAGTCCTTTATTTGTATTCCACTCAGACAAATAACTAACACTTCATAAATTAGATTTTGGGCAATTGATATTCAATACGTACTTTTCTTGCATATATATTATATAGTTGGATGTAAAATTAGGTAATAAGTTCATATATGTATGCTCTAGGTCATGTAATTGAATCAACTAATAACACTGATAATTTATTATTTTATCGGATGATGTCTCTCCCCCCCCCCCTCCAAAAATGTACATATACAGACTCTAGATTAGTATTATAATTGTAGTATAACTTTCAAAAAGCAAAACTATTTCCATTTGATTAAAATAGAGCTTTTCCAAATACCTACATACATACAATGTATCAAAATATGCAATGAACAAATGAACTTCTTATCCCACGACAAATGGTACACATTCACACATTCTTGGACTATGAGAAAGGGTATCCAGTACATTTGTATTAGTAAAGTCTTTGATCTGTAGTTCTGAAATTGTTGACTTCTGCATTAATAAGACTCCAATGTTATTCGAGTCCAAGCTCCCTTGCTCTGATGTGTCCAATTAGAATTTAGCATATGATGATGATAACAACTTGATTCGACGGCTCCTTTTAAAACTCTTTTCTAAGAATTGTCTTTGTTTGATTTTTACATCTCTTTACATGTATCTAGCTTTTGCATTTTAGAATGACTTTGCTTTGAAAGTTGAGTTAGGCTGTGAGCACTTGGGGTTTGAGGGTGTAAATATGTTTTGAAAAGCATTTGACTCTTACATTTACATCCATGTTGGTGCACGTATGTACAAACATGGTTCATCTGCATGTTTATGATCGAATTAATACATGGTGTTATCCTGAATAACATCCCCTTAGAGCAGAAGAGCATTCAAATAAAAGTTTTTTAATTCAAATCGCTAGTTATTATTATTTTAAAGATATCCATGAACATATTTTCATTTTTTTTTTTTTCAAAAACTTGTATTGTTTTTAGCTTCAGAAGAAGAAATTAATCATTTGATGCCACCAGAGGCCACTTTGAATCCTCATAATAACTTTACTTTAACTCGAAGTAAATCCGACTTGTGTCGATACGTTTGTAAGTTTTGTGATAAAACGTCATTACTATACATATACATATACTATAATTTTAATGGAGTGAGGGGATTTGAAACTTTTTGGGATTTGTTGTGCCTGTCTGTGTGTGTGTGTGTATTTTTTATATTATTATGCTAATGATAAGCTGAGTCATTTTCTATATATTTATTGACTACTTTCAGGTAGCAGAAGTTCAACACCAACTTTTTCTGTTAGAAGTGCAAGTCCAGCTCCCAGATCCACTTCAGGCTTTGGGTTTACAAAAAGTAAGCTAAATACTTCCAAGGGTTCATTTATATAAATATTTATATATATATGTCAATTTTATTTATGGTCTTCATAGATAGAGCCAGTATTATTCGCTATCCACGAAGTGGCGATGATCTATGGCGCTACGATGGAGATAATAATAATAAATCCTCATTAATGAACGTGACTGTGACAGCAGAAAATGATAATTTCATAAAGGATATTATAGACAAAATACTTCAGGGTGAAGGGATATCGTGGTTGAAACTAAGTCGGTTAAAAAAGCTAATGGAGTTGGAAGTGAATCGTAATTTTGCTCTTTCTTCTCTCAATAAAAACGTGGATAAAAGAGCCCTGGGTTCTGACGAACATGTTGGGGATGTGGTGAGATATTTATATATACATATATGTATTAAGATTGGTCACTCTAAAATTTAAATCATATCTTTGAATTAACTCAACTACTAATTTTAGTAGCTCTAACCATAAAATAATTTTAGGGAAATTCTATACTGTATCTTATAAAACAGTTCTGTGGGATGACAGTTTTAAAAGGTTGATCTCTATAACTATTTAAATCCATAGTTGAAACAATATGTCGTGTCATAACAGACATATGTCAGAGTAATAATAATAATAATTTATTCTATATTTTATGTTACCTATCTATGGTTATATTTATATGTAGAATTATATCTGTGTAGACTCCAAAGCTACTGAATGGATTATGCAGATATTTTACATGTGCACATTGTGTGGAAAATATAATAATAATTTTTGTATGTCTCAAGCACCAGAGTGTTTGAAAAAACTTTTTTTTTGTATAGAAATATGGGACAAAATTTATGGATCCCTATAATCATTTTTAGTCATCTGTGAATATAAATTTTTTTTGGGTAGGGAGTTACGTCAAAATAGAGAAAAATAGAGGTGTTTTATCATGAAATAAAGTTGGTCTAGTCTATAGAGTCTCATAAAGCAAGATTTTTGTTCAAAACAATTTTTTACAGAACGACTAATATTGTAAAAAACAAAAAAAAAAAAAAAAAACTGAATCTGTAGACACCTTGACGCTTGGATTAAAAGCCTTCAGCTTATGTTTTGAGACGTATGTATGTTATGACTTATGAGTTATGACAAACGATGTTGTCGAGTCTAGCTAGTTATCTGTAAGAATGGATTTTAATTATACAACTTGTGTAGATTTTATTTACCATTTACCATTTCTACTGATTTATGCATAAATATCAAAATATAATTTAAACGGACCAATCCTTATACATATTATAAATCAGACTTGTTTGTTATTTACACAGTATGTAAAAATTCCTTTGTGTCGTTTTTAGTTAATGAAGGAAAGTGTTTGGAATGGAATACTTAAATTACTATTAGCAATTGTACATGGATTGGAAGTCACGTTAAATAATTGTGGTATTGGGGGTATGTCTTCAGCTTATCATATGCTGGAAATTGCTCATACGCACTTCTGGAGTAAAGAAATGGAAAATGAAATTGGTAGTAAGAATTTATCCAAATGCCTTATTTCGTCGGTAACCTTCAACTATAGATATATTTATATATCTGTTCATACATGTTCAATTTTTATTTTTTTTAGCCTTCATCTCCATTCGGAAGCAGGGACAATTTGTCTCTAAGATCGTCTTCTCCTCGTGGTTCCATATCTCTAAGCCTTGGAAGTAAGCCATCTCACGAAGGAGCCCCAAATAGCCATTCCATGGAACTCAAAAAACAGAATCCTCCCTACGAGTCACTCATGAGCCCTGGAAGTGGTGGCACGAGTGCTGACTCTGAAAATGAAATTACAAAGGCACTTCTCAATCAAAAAAAGGCACTTCTAATGACTAGAATGGCGAGCATTGAATCCAATTTCTCAACCACAGAGGAAAACTTGGAGAGTGATAGTGCAAGTTTGGCCTGTAGCGAAACGGGGTCTTTTATTACAAATCCTACTTTTTCTCTTCAAAGATCTCTCAACAATCGCTTTGGTATTCATTCTTCTATGCGAAGTGTCTTATCTGACTCTGAATTGGATCATACAAATGTAAGCATCGAAATCCTGTCTGTCCTGGTATTATTTGATGACAATTTTTTAACTTTCTGATTTAGTTTTCATGTGATAAAAAAGTTCAAAACAATGTTGTTTGGCCAAATAAGTCCTCTGCAAGTGCTGGGTATCGATTTCATGGAGGAACACTCCAGCCTTCGTGTCCCACGAGTAGCACTCCTGAATTGGAACGGAAATATATGTTTCAAAAGTTGGTGGATAATTCCTCATCAAGAAAAGACAATGGACATAGTATGTGGGATAATACGCAACTCTGGGAAAACATATTTATGGACATTGTAGTTCAAGAAAGGAGTTTGATTGGTATGGACTCTGAGACAGGAGTGATGATTGAACGCTACAAAAATCTTTCATCCATTGAGAGAAAACGACTGGAGCACGAAGAGGATCGTCTCCTGTCCACTCTCCTCTATAATATAATAGCCTTCATGATAATGATGAAAGTGGATAAGAGTGTCATTCGTAAAAAGATTCGTCGTTTGCTCGGGAAAAGTCATATCGGCCTTTCCTACAGTCAGGAAATAAATCAACTATTGGATGCTGTTAATAGTTTGGGAGGAAATGATGTGGATTTGAAGCCTTTACCTTCTCGACAATTGAATCGTCAATGCTTTACAGTACATGCAGGCACTGATGCAGAGAGTGATCTTCTTTTTATGGAAGTACGCCATGATGGATTGGTCCTGAGAACCATCAATGGCACAGTTATAGAGCGTTGGTTCTTTGAGAAACTTGTCAATATGACTTTTAGTCCCAAAACGAAAGTAATATGTCTCTGGCGAAGGACAGGAGGTCATACACAACTACATAAGTACTATACTAAAAAGTGTAAAGACCTCTACTATTGCATCAAAGAAGCCATGGAAAATGCAGCATCAAGAGGTAGCAACATTGCTGGACCAGGGCATGAGCTGGGAGGAGAATTCCCTGTCGAGGATCTTAACACTGGTGAGGGTGGACTCCTACAAGTTTGTATGGAAGGAGTGGGTCTTCTTTTTGCAAATAGCAAGGTAAGGGAACAAGGAAGGTTCTATCCTACTACATACATTGCATATTGTATGCTGTCTTTTCTTTATTCAAATCTATGTAAATATTCAACATCTTAAATCTCTTTGCAGTTTTTCATTAGAATGGATCACATTCGAAAGTGCTTCACTCAAAAAGGAGGGATCTTCATTCTAGAGGAATTTAGTGAGTGCTTGAATTTTGTAGTTTTTGTGGTCAGTACTGACTTCATCCCATTCCATTTCAGATCCAAAAACCCGTCAGATTATTCAACGTCGTTATAGCTCAGCCATGGTAAGTTTGTCTATGTACTCGGAAAAACTCTTTTAATTGTCGCTATTTATCTTTGAACTAGGCTCATGACATTTGTTACTCAGTGCTCTGTGTATTTTCCTATGTGGCTGCTGGACAAAAACAAAAAAATTTGAATAAGAAACGTCAAAACAGTGTGAAATCTTAAATATACATACATATATATCTAGCTTTTGTAAAATCCTATTCTTTATCATTTTTTTTTTTACTTGCTTACATAATATAAAATCATAATACCTACATCAAATGTACATATTTAATGTGTGTCTATTATAAATTTAATCTTTTGTGCTGCTTTTCCCTCCACCTGATTCCATCTGCATTTGAATTATTCCATCATTCCAATTTACGTACCATTTTTACATGCATTCAGTAACATATATATATATATATATGAGCGTTTGGGTTCGCCCAAGCATATTTCAAATATGACTGAACGTAAATATCTCTTTCTTTTTCTACCTTCATTTCTTGTCAAATTATCTGTGTCTTTGTTTGTCTATGTTTATTCAGACTTCTTTATACTTATGCATATTTATATTTGCTGTTTTTAATTATATTTTTTATATATTCTTATTATGCATACATATTAAAATTCTAAAATCCGATTTCCCAATGAGTCTTCACTTTCTTACTCGCTATACCTAGGTACATATTGCTTATAGGGTATAATAGATATATACTATATAGTACTCGGCCAATATATGAACCAATTATGCAGTGCTTTAAGAATTGGTATTTGCCACAAGTTGACGAAGATTAATAATAATTAATATTATCGATCCCATTTTTTAATTAAAAAATGAAATTAATGTTTCTGTCCCTGATAATAATAATTATTATATAATCAATGTTACTTAAAATATAATGTGACATCACTTTAAATCGTCATTTACTATTAAAAGCTGCAAACTAGCATAAAATTCCATGTGTGGTCAGCGTGGCAACCAATAAAAGAAGGCGGAAACCATAATTGGAAAATTGTCAGAAGAAAAACTCATTTCTCAAAATTTTTACATCATATTCTTTGCATTGGTGCATTTAGTGGCTATTTTTGGTCTTTTACTTCGTTATTTTTACTGGGATATCAATAGTTAATTTGAAAAAAAAAAGTTTTAAGCACAAAAATGGATTTTTAACTCCCAAATCACTGGTCCCAAAAAATCCCTATCAGTCGAACCCTTGTACATAGATACGTATCTAAGTACATTATACACATAATACTACTCATTCATATCCTCACATAAAATCGCATGAATAATTTTGAATAGCACGGACTCCGTATATATACAAGAGTAGATTCTTTTGAGACCCCTTATGTATGTATTGTATCGATTCTACCTGCTCCTTCCATGTACATAGTGTTTGGTTAATAATGTATGACGTAAATACCAGGATATGACCTCAGATCACGTCAATCACAATTGTCCATAGACATTCTCACAAAATTAGTAGTTTTCATATACTTTTTTTTTGCCATTTATTGATTTGTTTCTCAATTCCTTGCCCCTACCAGTATCCTCAACTTTGCTCTGCTGAACTCAAATTACAGATATCTTACTGAGATGAGAACATCCCTAAAAATTGAAGGGTGTTCTTCTTTTGTTTCGCACCCTTTTTTATTGTATGTACTCTTTGAAATCGAAAAGGGTCTCCTCTAACATAAATATCATCCCGGTAACAAGTTCTTCAAATGAGAGGCTCTCCTCCAAGTGCAAACTGGAGGAGGAGCTTCACCCAAACAGGCATCATTTTTCAGACAAATACTTTGTTGACCAGCTCCTCTAAGCTGTGATCCTTCACCACTATAATTTATAGGATAGGGTGAAACAATTATAATGATTGTAAATTTATTGATAATTCAATTTGTCACATGGTTTTCCTTACATTTAATTATTGAGTTGATTGAAATGACATGAATTAACTTTTATGAAGGCCCATTTCTCAGAAAATGAACGAATGAACGGAAAAAGTGGGAAGGGATCCAAGCCTGCTATTAAATGCGGAGTAGCTGTTAAAACTGACAATATTGACCAAGAACCAGTTTCATTTCAACTATTTTTTCTTTTCTTTCTCTATTCGAAAGAATGTCTAAGCTACATTTTCAACTAAGGGTCTTTGGGAATTGATTGTATGCTATTAAGTAAATAAAAGTATAAATAACTTTAGGTATTATCTTAATTGTTTGAACATATATTTGTCATTAAAATTCATAACTAAAAAAGATACAAATATTGTTAGAATATATTTTTAATAAAAGGTAGTTGAATGAGAATATTCAAAATTGAGTCATCGTCAACGGACAATGACTCAATAACTTGTAGAAAGCAAACAGTTTGCTGAACCAAAATTGAAGGACCTGAAACCCAAGTTAAAGAATGGGAAAATTAACTCGGTTAACATCCAGCTGAATCATTTTATTCAACCATTGGTATGAACGCTGGTTTCATCATATCAAAGACGGGGAATGACTAAACCAATGGGCCTCTAAGCATTTTCTCAGTCTTGAATTCTGAACAATGAGTGATAAAGTGAACAAGTGTTTCCTTAGAATGTGATTCTACCTGCTTCAACAACTGCAAAAAAAATGAACGGACATTTGTATTAATAATAATAATAGGCAAAAGGATTGGAGTCAAGTTCATTGACCTCTTTTCTTGAGCTGGGACTCAATCTAAAATTGATATTATGAATCAATTCCCTTTATAATACATATGAGCACAATTATATTATTAGTAAGTGATAAATTAGGCGTCTAATTATGTATATAGATTTTGTTATGTATGTACGTAATACATAGTTGAATAGATACTTATAAAAGCAATCAAAGGGGCTGATTAATAGTATCAGTGGGGGGAAAACCAAACTAAAAACTGTCAATAGAAGTATTGTATAAATGTATAAAAATACATAGGTAGACACATACATCCTTTTTCCAAAACGTTGATTTTTTTTTTTTTTTTTTTTTTTTGTAGTTTACAATTCCAACTGCCTTTGTATGTATCAATCCACATAGTTCATTATAATCACATTTGAAAACAAAATTGAGGACGCACGAAATAATAATGTTACACACTTGTTGTTTGTTAGTGTGGCTAAGGTACAAGAGGACGAATCTAAAAAAATTATAAATATATATATTTTTTTTTAAATTAGTCGTTCCTTCTCCAGCATAGGTATATGTAGTAAAAGAGTTTTTGATTGATTGCCCAGTTTCAATTGGTACACATTATCTACATATATTCAAAAAAAAAAAAATATTTAAATCATTGAGCGTGAATTGAAATACTTTTGAAATTATTGATTCCTGTTGAATAGAAAAAAAGAAAAGGAAAGGAAAGTGAATTAGTAAATCAAATTGGGATTCATTCAAAAGTAGTTGACATGAACATATCCGGATTCCTTCTATCCTATATATCCCTCATATGTACCTTACTTTCATTCTGTGAAGGGATTGAGGTGGATTGCTCCTATTACTCAAGAAGGAATCGACTTGCATGTCGTTGTATTGGACC
Source organism: Lepeophtheirus nordmannii (assembly GCA_963680855.1). Classification (NCBI taxonomy): domain Eukaryota; kingdom Metazoa; phylum Arthropoda; class Copepoda; order Siphonostomatoida; family Caligidae; genus Lepeophtheirus; species Lepeophtheirus nordmannii. The sequence continues at coordinate 9,575,922 of OY804519.1, forward strand.
GGATCGAAGTACTTCCGGCTATGAGGATTTGAGTAGTATTGTGAATCGCTTTCTTCATGATCGATTTCGAAATATTATCTTTAGACACATTGAACTCTCTCAGTGTGCAAAGGCAAATGTTTACTTGGATCTAAGGTGTGTATGTACATTGAAAGTATAGGTTTTGTTTATATACATTATTGGTTTATTTTTCATACCCTTGGCTGCATCTCTTTTAGAGCCTTTATCATCGATGATCGACCTCAAAATATTACGGATATCAGTTTTAATCGCATCAATGAGTTAAATCTCATCATTCAAGACATTGACTATGGTAGTAAAAGGTTTGTTTTTGAGAACATTGCGTATTTAAACATGGGTGGATCCCTTCTAAATCGCCAAACCCGTGTGTCCATGTACATACGAAATACTATTAATGGAAATCAGTTCGCTAATAATGTAGAGCAACGAGGAGACGTCGTATTCCAAGACTTTTTGGCTGCATCTCATCTGACGCTTATAAATATTCAGGTGCCTTCAAGTATTTCAAATCCTAACATCCATTCTCATTTCTACTTTTCCTTTCCTTTCAGAACCAAAAATCCGTTTCCGTCATAGACTCAGCCTTTGAAAATTTAAATGAAGTAGATTTAATTCGCACTGGCTCTTGCTACGTTGGATCCGGACAGTCTGAAAGTGTTCCTTGTACAAAAAGAGATTTATTTGTATCTACAGCAGTGATTGGAGCCACATGGGAACAAATTGTGAGACATCCTCTTTTCATTGGAGGAGTTGTTTTTTTACTGTTGGCACTCCTACTCGGGATCTGTGCCTGCTGCTACTTCTGTCGAAATAAAAGAAAGCGAGAAATGGAACTTATGGGCTATCCACCCACTACCCCTTCCTCCAATGTCAGTTCCCGTCAATCCACTACAAAGAGATCCAACTTAGCGTATCATGTTCCCACTCCCATTTTAAACGAAGGCTCTAGGGAATCCAGGAGACATGCCTCGACTTCCATGGAATCTAAAAAGTCACCTCAAAACTGTGCAAACTACCATAAACACTCGCATACAAGAACGAGATAGGAGGAATGTTGGACTGAGAGACACAAGAATAATATTTGTGTAAATGAATCCTTTCATGGAATCCTACTTAATTCAAAGCATTGATTGGGCTCTTTTTTAAATTATATTCTTCATTTTGAATTTATAAGATTAATTACAAAAAATATATGTATAGAATTATAATGTCAGCAGCTATGGTTTTACATCCACTTGTGGAAGGCCATGTATACATGTACTTGATTATACGTACTAATATATGATTTCCCGACAAGACACAAATGTCAACTCTTTTTGTGATCATGATAATTATAATTATAGTTGATGCACAGAGAGGGAAATATCTACATACGTGGACCCGTATCTACGCCGTGACCTCAGTCACTCTCTGCTTACAATGTTGAGAAACAAGACCAATGAGTGTAACAAAGTCAGGAGATGCCGTATGTTCGTCTAACTTCTTTTGAATTTCTTGACCCACGTGAGGTGGTAGGATTTCAAGGAGAGTTTTAGCAGCCAATTTACGCATGGAATTATTCTTGATGGGGCCTCTAGGAAGATCTGTTTGGAGGAGAGGTGAAAAAAAAAAAAGGATTTGAAGTATGTCATGCATGACCGCATTACCTGCATAAGTCAAAAAGGCAAACTCATAAATGGTTTTAATGAGAGTGGTTAAATTATCTTCATAGTTTGGAGCATTGATGAGTTCCTTGAGAGTGTTGAGCTTCTGTGGGTCAACCTGTCTGTACCATTCTAACTTGTCCTTACCTATGTATTTACAATGATTGTGTTAAGTGGAAAAAAATATTTAACACTCTGAAGTCTTTACCTTCCTCAATCATTGTCCTCAAATGAGTCCTTGCATTCATCCATTCAGAAAAACTGCTTTTAAAGCCTTCCGGTCCAACTTCCGATGCGTAGGTTGCGAAAAGAATTAAATAAAAGTATCGTTCCATAAAATTAAGAATCATTCGCTTCCATACAACTTGCTTCTCCTCTGGAGCAACGTCGTACTTCCATTTTGTCTCAATGATGCACTCTCGAAGGTTTTGAAGTCCCCCTCCTTTGGGCCCACAAATATCTATGATTCGATCTATCTTCCTTTTACCTTCAATCGTTTCCGGTACCTTAAATTAAAATAATACAATTATACATAGTTTATAAACACACTCCATTCACAGAGACATAATAAAGAACAATTGTGATTACATGAGGGACATATGTATATTGTATGTATACCTACATACATACATTTGGGGATTTAACGTGAATCTTTGATTTTAATCAAACAAACATTACGTATAAAATAATTCCCACATTTGAACGTGTAATTAAGAGGAAACATGTGTCACTACATCCCTCTCATTTGCAGCAGGGATGATATTTTATTTGGCAATTGGTAATATTGAATAGAACTTGTTAGGAACATAAGACCCTTTCATTTAATTAATACTCCTACATAATATATCCGGTAGAAGAAATTATACAGGTTGCGTTAGTCATTTTGGAGAGACAAAATCTTGCGTTTTTAAATGTTTTATTTGTATAAATTCTACAAATAGCACGTAGGATTTTAAAAAAATTGAATACCTCTTACCTTTTCTAATAGCTCTTTGATGACATCGAATTCCCCCTTAATAAATGGATCCTCTTCATCTGGGGATTGAGGGAAATTTGTTTCAAACTTTTGCTTAATCAGGTTATCTACTGTTTCTGGGGGAATGAGCCCTATTTCCGCCATTCTCTTTAATTCCGTTGTGATTTGTACTTCTTTTATTAAGCTTGCAACAATTAATCCAAGTGTGGTTCTTCCTCGTCCCATTTGACATGAAAAAATACATGGAGTGGATGCTTTTTCATTCTTTAATGAATCCACAATGATGTTAAAGCATTCCTCTGCGGGAGCACGTTCCTCCACAACGGGAACTCGATAACTTTTGATGGACATGTGTTTACTTGTCAATTCAGTAAATATATTGTGAAGACCTTTGATGGATTCCACCTGTTGAGTTGAAGAAGAAAATAAATGAATCCTGGGCAAAAGGGATGATTAGAACTCTAGATACTTTTATGCTATCCTCCACATCTTCACGCTCCATGGGATTCTCTGTGTAGCAGGAGTCACGGTGAATGGTGATAGATCCATCCTTGGAGTCTGAAAGTTTATCTTTTATATCTTTAACAAAGCTTCTCTGCAGGTTATCCAATTCAGGAACAGGATCCCCAATTTCAATGTTTTCATGCATCCTAGTACAAATTAAATTTAAGGGTATATAAAATCTAAGACGTCTCAAACTGATCTCTTACATATTTGGATATCTTGGAGCGTATGGGATTTTATTGATGTAAATTACAGGTTCCTGTCTCATGTTGTACCAAATCATATCAGAATCATCATGACCATTCTTTGAAATCTCTTCAAGGATTAATTCATAGGTGTCCTCAGTAGGTTGAGCTGTTCCATAAATTGGAAATCCAGAGACTTTTCGAAAATTAGGAGCACCGCTGAGTTTTTTATCCTCTTTAAGAGAGTGCATTTTATCAAAGTGATCGATTTTGAGTTTGCAATGAGATAAATCCACGCCTAGAAAAAATGAAGGAAAGTTTCAACTCTCAGATCTAATTAAAAATTGGATTTCAAAGACCCAAACAAGGATTATTATTATTATTATTATTAGAGAAATAGAGATTTGGTATGGATATGGTATACATATACACATAATAGATATACCCATTCAAAAAGTGTCTTACAAGGGGTGGTAATGAATGAAGTATCCTCGCTGTTTCCAACATTTTCCTCTGGAACTTCAGAAGGAGTTTCAACCTGCTCTTCTGCCATGCTGTGTATCCTCAAATTAATTAAGAAACTTTAATGTACCAATCAACTCAATATCACCAATAATATATATTAGTTTGCTCATGAATGAAAATGATGAACTGAATAACTCATTTTTCTTCTAGAAAATATGTAAAGAAAAAGTTCAGCTAATAGATAAGGAATTTGCTGATGCCAGCAACTTTTGAAGAAGGTCAATTGAGGCTCATTAAGTTTGTCATTTTCTCTTTTTCTCCTTTTTTGCTTTCGTTTTTGAGGCAAGCAAGTGTCATGTTATTATATATGTATATATATATTATAATTATTATTCAGTTAAAATAGCCAGAGACATATTTTAACTCAAGTGACCTTTGACAACTTAAGAGGATTCAAGATGTTTAATTCATTTTTATTATTATATTTTATGTATGGCCTACGATTACAACTGAGTCTTCTCGCATTTCCTTGGAGAAGACTAGGATACCTTATTTTTCTTATTTATTGTTCAAATTATGGAGATACTCCTTTTCTCTAATTATGTACTATGTAGCTTTACCCTCGACATGTCCTTAAGTTTATATATAAATGACATAACCCTCAGGAATGCTGAGCATTCAATAATAATATTTATTTAAACTACATGCTACTTGAAATAATGAATAAAGGTCACTCCTATTTGTACAAATGTTCATAGTTGTATGTATATATTTTGCATGGTCACTATGACACTCTAACCCACTTAGATTTGAGGTAGTCCATTCATACAAGTAAGTTAAGTAAAATATCATGAATGTTTAATTTTGGAGTCAAATATCTACATATTATGGTGAATAGTCGTAGCAGTAATAATAATAATGATAATAATAAAAATATAAAGCGAATATTTAATTACAGCCTGCTTATTAGGCCATCCCGACCATAAAATAAAGAAGAAGAAAAAATAATTGAATTTTTTATTATTCATAAATGAGCATTGCTATAAATTATGCCTGTCTATAAAGATTGACCTATTTCCAAAGATAGTAATGATAATAGAAATTGCTTATTCATTCATTCTATGTAGATATGTACATGCATAACATTTGAGGCATTGTGTAGTGAACTACTTTATTTAAGAAGATAATTTTTTATAGGACAACGTGGCTTACTTATTTACATACATACTTCTAATCTTTGAAGATTGCTGTCTCTCTCAATATATGCTACATATATATATATATGTGTGTGTGTATTATTGTAGATACGAATAGTACATAAGCCATAGCTATGTAGTTGCTTTCACTATATGTATGCATCTAAAACTCAAGCCTTACTCCTTCATAAATTAAAAGACATTTAACTAGTCAAATAAAATGTCTTGTAAGATTAAAGAAATAGATTCTTTACTTTATGTATGTATACTATCAAAATCAATTGCTTTTGAAAAGTAATCGAAATCGAGTTCAACCGGTCGACGTTAAGCTAACACTTTTAGTAAAAGAGAAAAAACGACAATTAACCAAAATGTATGTACATAGTATTATGGGAGTTTTTGATGTTATGATGACGTCATGCTGAAACATGTGGATTGAATATTCGGCAAAAAATACTATATAAAGAACTGCGCATATTTTAATACAATTTAAAAGAATATTCTGATGAATATTGTTCCTTTCGCTTTATTAATTTATTATAGAGCAATATAATTATGAATAAATTAATTAATTAGTGTGCTTTGAAGCTTTCATTGTCTCATTTACTTCCTAGAATCAAGAATATCAAATCCTGATCAAGTATACATATATATTAATCATGTGATTATTGGCAAAATATCTTTATTTTTTTTTATTAGTCCTGAGTTTGTCAAAGTCTAGGTCTCTGGTAAGATGATTTTGAGCACAACACAGTACATGACGGGCATGTACTGTTCATCAGAGTAAACAATAAATACTGTGAAGTCTAAATATTTATTTTATATATTATAAAGAAAAAATCAATTCCTAGAATACATCATTGAAAGATCCTTAATACTTAGTTAATGTTTCCTCCATTGGAAAGTTAAGTAACAATTAAATATATATTCCTTACAGTTTTGATAGTTGTCAATTAAAATGTAAGCATGGAGTATTGGGAACTTATATTTACTTATTATACAAAATAAGGAATAAAATATTTTATTAAAAAACCTATTGTAGTCATAAATACATATACCAACTTGATAAATAGAAATACTCATTTAAATATTAACATATGTCAACAAATTTGAACTTTCAAAAATCCTAAGGGGTATAAGTATAATAAAAGTTATTATACTTTTGCACACTGATTTCAAATCTGTAATTTTTTTTTTTTTTTGAGAGAGAGAGAGTCCTAAGGTTTTCAAGAAATTGGACACTACTTTTTTAGCTTTTTTGGCCCATTTTCTAAATTCAACTTCAATTTAAGCTTAGAACGATACTCATTTTGTGCTATAAAATATAATGATTCGTTAGTGTATTTAATGCAAATTACATTTCTAGTCTTTGTTTTAACCTAAAGGGACTCCTGGAGGCGTAGGACGCGGAAGTAGGCCCAAAAGTCGGCCAAATCCTTTGTACTTAAATAACTCCTTGAATATTTGATGAAATTGATTAATAAGAAATTCATTAAAGAGCTGAGACCCACAGCCTTCAAACGAGATGTCAAGCGCCCAATAAAAGTCCTTGAGTTCTCAGAGCTGATTTGAAATCAGCGTGCAAAACTGAATAACTTTTATTATACTTATACCCCATAGGATTTTTGATTGTTGACCAGTGTAATTAGTAAAATGAAAATCATTTCCTTGTCATACATTTTGGAGACAAGATTTTAATTAGCAAAAATGATTAATACTTTGATCGCTTAAGTGTGTTCTCAACTTAGTTACAAATAGACCTGCTCCTGAAAAATCCCTTTCAGACTTTATTGAAGTGGATTGTGTAGCTTTAAAAAGCATTCAGAAGAATTGATATCTTTTTATTTTTTACTCCAATTCTTTTGAAAACGGAAAATTCATTTTTTAACTGTACATACATACAAGAGCACTAAATTTTTCGTTTGTTGATATTTCTTTGACTTTCACTCTCTCTCTGTTTTGAATTCTTGGATTCTTCAAAATATACATTTTATTTATCAACTATTGTCTTGTTTGTAGATAATACTAGTACCTACATATATTTGAAATAATAAAATGCTGGATTTATCAGGAAAATAAATATTTCCCTGAAATTTCTCGTTTAAAAATCCTATCTGCTCCCCAAATTCGGATAAGAGTCACTTTTGGTTTTTGAAAAAGTATTATTTTTTTTAAAGTTTAAAAACGATTTCAGATAAAATCAACTTTTAATACCATCATACTGTACATATTAGAAAAATATCTAAATAGAGAATTTAGCAACTACAAAGAAAGTGCATAAAAAATAATGATTGAAGAACACTTTCTTGTCTTGCATATTCATCCACTACTGCTGCTCATAGAAAGTATTTCTCATCCAATAACATTGATTATATAGCTACAGAGTTAGTAAGACTAGAAAAACATCTTTTATCAAACACTATTACCTAAAACAAAACAAAAAAAAACTGATTTGATGGGTTAAATATAGTTTTTAAAGATTTCATTGGGCACTAAGAAATACAGATGCTTTATGCTTATTTCTTTTGAATTGAGTATTAGATACACTTCAAAATAGGGAAAAATTTGTTTTTAAGCTGTTCACAAAAGGATCCATATCTCAAACACTTAGGAATATTTTGACGTATAATTTGCCTACTTAAAAAACAAAAAAAAATGCATTATTATCGGAATCCCAAAAAAATTAAATTCAAATTTCTTAGTATTTTTTGGTAATAGAATGACAATTTTTCAGATTGAAGAATATAATGACTGTACATATATACTTAAATATAATTTTATTAATTGTAAATTTATTGATTTACATATATATGGGTTTAAATAATATTAGAGTGGAGCCAATCACCAGACAATTAATTATAATTAAGGGTTATCTTTGTAGAATGAATAGAGTCTTTAAGTATGTACAAAGGGGCATATTTAGAGGATACATTTATGAACTTTTAATGATATACATATAGTATAAATTAATTGTTGATATTTTATTATTAAAAAACAAGGATTCATCCAAAAAAAAAGAAGTCATTTATAATAATTAATCAGTCACTTTTTGTCTTCACAGAAACAATCTATTACTCACCTATAACTCATCAGTGCTGCTGATGTATATAGACCACATCAGCTTAGACCAAGATGATAGAAAGACTTTAAGGGAATAAAAATTATAAAAATATTCTTTTTCTTTTATTTATTTCTGTAGAAAAGGACTGAGACCTTCAAAATTTGATCTTTAGCAAGACCAATCTTGAGAACTACATCACCATTAATACTTATTCTAAAATGTTTGAGTCATCCATTTTGTAAATTTGGATGATGTAAGGATCATCATCAAGGAGGTAATTGTGAGGCATTGATTTGAGGGGGGGGGGGGGGGTAGTAGAGGGTGAAGAAAGTAGATAATGAATTATCAATACAGCCTTCATTTATTTATAAACTAGTCACATTTGCTGGATTGCATTGAATTCTTCTTATCTATTCATTCATAATACTATATATATATAAATATATTATAATGTCGTTTGTGCACAAATCTTTCTAAATACGAGATACCTCAAAGTATTTCATAGAATGCAAAATATGTCAAAGCATTGTTGAACTCATTCAAAAAACAGTTCTTTAAAATGAGCTAAAGACTATTTATAGTTTGTTCAATCGTTATTTATGTTGTATGTACATACATGAGTGGGGGGGGGGGGGAGAGAAAAAATAATTACATTTGTGCAATGTCATAGATACTAATAAGATATGAATATATGTATGTGACGTCCAAATAAGGAATGATTTTACTCTACTGAACGCAATTACCAAGAATATTATATATTTACACATATTTTACGACTCTGCAACAATTTCGTTTGTACTAATCTCCAAACCTTTTAAAAAGGGCTCTTAAAGAGTACAAAATATAGCTAAAGAATAAAATCAAATCCATATAAAAATGTAGTTATTTCATTATTCAATTAATAATAATTATTATTAGCCAATAGATGGGCGGAGTCAGGTTTGCTCTTCAGGTATGTACATATATGTATTATTGGAGAGATCTCTAATTAAAACTTTCCTCAACCATGAGTGTATGTATATTAACACAAACAAAGTACCTCAATTCACTGTTGCCTTAGAGACATGGAAGCAAATTGCATTTGTAAATCAAGGATCTATTATGCAATAGATATGTATGTATGTATGTATATACCTAAAATACCTACTTTGTAATCATACCTACTACGTCTTATTTATAAATATGCATAGATGCATCTACTAGAATCGAGAAAGATAGATACATACATATGTATATGTACATATATATACAAAGAAACATCATGACCATCATCCGCACGCAAAAAAAAGACAAAATGCAATGAACTTTTGAAGCAGCAAGAGCAGCAGTTGCATTAATGGCTTCACCTCGAAAAATGATGCGCAATTGTTGTTCATCTTTATTTTCAACGTTGTTCTTCTCCTCCTTTTGCAACTTACTTCAACTACGTCTTTATTTGTCTCATATTTTTACGCTTAAATACAAGCAGAACTGCATTTATGTATGTATGTAGAAAACAACATCCATGATCAAATACACTTACACATCATGCATGAACAAAGATTCATTCATTTCTATGGGAAATGGGGACAAATCTCCTCTAATGTGTGACATACACATTAGTATGTATGTATGTATCTAGTGGCCGCAATGGCTTATTATTTCCTTTTTGTTCATAAAACAGAATAGTACATACATGCATATTTAGGCATAAAGGAATGAGTCAGAGGCAATCAAAAGGTCAAAAAGGGCACAAAATAAAAAAAAATCATTTTTAATTAAACTTTTTTTTTATAGTGAGATGAATCTGTGTATGCTCTACTGATCTTCATCATGGATTTGAATAGGTTAGGCGATTCAAATGAATTAGAAATGTGACATGGGGGCAAACCAAATGTCTTTTGTTTTGTTTTGTTTTTTCAATAACTTATGATCAGGGTCAAGTATTACTTCATAACTCCTATACCTTTTTGTCTGTCAATGGTTGAACTATTAACAGCTAAGAGCATCAACACTGTCGTTATAGAACTAGCTACTAGCACGTGACTACTATCCGTAAACAAAGCTAATAGCTACATATGATGTACAAGTAATGGTTTTTGGAGCAATAGCTGAAAGAAACATGTCGAACAATTCAAAATATCTCGGTTCCCAAACTTCATGTGATGAAAAAAAAAAATAATTATATTCATTATATTGTAGATTCAGAGGAAACGAGTTATCAGACGTTATTATGGAATAAGCTTCTTCTTCTTCTACATACAGTGCTCTTGAACGCCACTCACCTTCATATCTGTTGAATATATTCTTAAATTTTATATGCTAAAAAAATCCACAAGTTTTTGATAGGTTTTTTATGAGCTGGAACGAATAGGGATTCCTTATATCTTTTAGTCACAATAGAAACTAACAAAACAGTAGTCATAGCTGCAAGATGGCAAAGAAATCCTGAGTCTTAATAGACACACACTAAGTGTGCAAAGTTCATATTTTATTGTTGGACTTTTGAGTACTCCAAGAGCCCTTTGGAACTAATTATGTTCAAGTATACAGGCTCTACTCTTTCTCACTCTATATTATTCTTATTGCTATGTATTTATATGTATACCTATATACTTACATTTATGTTTGTAAGATACGGATCAGATACGAATAATTAAATTATGCCCATATAAAGAAGAAAAAAAAGAGATTCAAGGTGAATGCTCGATGTGTTCCTAGAACAGAAGGGGACAATTCCACTCTTTTTTTTAGGAACTAAAGCGTTAAAAACTCGTTCTTGTTTTATTATTATTTAAAAAAAATGACGATTCCAGAGCTTAGAACAAGATGAGGTTTCGTTATTAGTATTATTCTTTGACCATAATCAATCAACCTCTCTTTTGAAAGGAGTTGTATTATGTACATACTAAATACTATATGTATAATATGCATTAATAATAAAAATGGCTAAATGAATAGCCAAATAGAAGAAGAGTTGAGTCGCATGGTCAGCGAACATGTGTACATAAATGATATATCTACATATATAGACCTGACCATTCCAGCATCATCGTATTCTACTACCTGAAAAGTAACGTGAACTCAATGACAGTCACTCATGATGACGTATATAGGTGCAACAACAACTGACAATAAAATTAAATTATGCATAACTTTTCTCATGTTTTGACTCTAAACACTAGTGCACCTTTTTCTCCGTTATGAAACAGTCGTTAAGTATTTAACCTTTTAAAAACTCTTTTTCTCAAGATTTTCTCCCCCCCCCCCCCTCCTATTCCATTGGTTGCTTCATACGGAACCAGTCACTCTCGTAATGAACTACTAAAAATATGCATAAATGAAAATAATGTCGGATAGGTTGGGCCTATCAAGCATCCTTGTACCTTAAGCTATGTGAGGTTGAGTGATATATGTTCCGTTGATTTTACTTCCTTTTGTAATTATTATTATTTTTTTTTTTTTTTGATCAGTTGTCTAATTTCTACTACGGACTATGGTCCCTTATTAGTATTGACTGAATGTTGATTCATTGTTATTGTTTTTTAAGCTCTGACCAATTAATTCCTTACTATTCAAGTGAAATAATTTTTTTCTTTCCTTTCTTCCGGAAGGAAAGGTTGAGAGACTCAATACATAGATTACTATGAACGCATTAGCAGATAAATATACGTCATTGCATTTAAGAGTTTGTAGCATTTAGCAATGTACTGAATATCTCCAAACGGCGATACGAATATCAATATTTCAAATTTGCAATTTTTTTGGATTTCAATATGGGCGTAAGTCTAACGTTTTCATATGGTGGGTTGTAATAAATGACGTTTTGATTCCTGGAGTCTCTGATATTTTATGACTCCACATGTTGAAAAAGCTTTTAAGTTCGTTAGATATTAAATTTTTATCTTTTTTTGTTCCTTTTGCTTTGCCAAAGGTTCTGACTTCCTCTTGCTCCCTCCTCCTCCTTTGATAGTCAACCCAAGCCTTTTTTTGAGTTTTCTTAAGCAAATACATGCATACACATATGAATACACGGGTTCCTTGAAACTGTGAACATTTCATAGAAGTGGAAAGTTGCAAAATGAGGAAACCACAAGGAGACATATAGTAAACATATGTATGTATGTATACTGAATCAAGTATTGTTTATACACTTTGTGTCGTTGTTATAGCTCTACGATCAACAACCCATAATAAACAACTAACATAATTCCATTCTTTGTATAGTTTAGTATACTGTTGTTGTACATATGTACATACAAGAGAAGGTTCACCAAAATTAGTGACATATGCATAGAACAGAAATCACATACATAATTTAATACATAGATACACATCGAAAGACTGCTGACATTTTCCATGACCACAATTGCAGATCCATTATTTATTTACTTTATATATAAAAACAATGCAAAAACTAATACAAGAGGTCGTTTATATAAGTATATATGTAGTTGTATTTATTGTAACTTGTTTTCGGTTTTTTTTTTTAATATTTTGTATCAAGGACATTTTGATGCTTGTTTAATTTTTTTGTTAAATCAAATAATGCAAAATATCGGACACATACAATTGCTGCATGAGCCTCTCATATGTATAGATAGTCTATGGGAATTTTGACTCAGATAAGTAGGAAATCTCATGAACCAGGTGAGATTTTGAGGGATTATCTTGCTATTTTTAGCTGGAGTTTGCTTAAGCATTTGTAAGCTCATTATGTTAACTAATAGTTCACGTTAAGACTCCCTCTCTCTTTCTCTCTTAAGAGCCCTTACTTGTTGGAGTATATATTAGTGCAAAATAAGACTGTTTGAAAAGTTTGCAAACCTTGCCAAGAATGGAATTCAAAGTAAAAAGTAAAAAAAAAAATAGCAAATTCAATAGATGATTTGGAAGGTTCTAAAGGAAGTTATCTACATATGTATACCTATTGTATGTTTTAATTAGACAGGATGATTGTAATTAGGTATGTACATATGTTACATTGGTAATAGAATTGCTTAAATTATTTTATGATGCTCTCACCAATGTGGATATGTACTTAATGAATCAAATAAAGAGGCGCATTCTTCTTAATAACTAATAAAATTATGTATATACAGGTACTTTTTTTCACCTCTCAATCCTCCTTCGTAATTACAACAATTGTGAACAAGTTGGTACTCAAAAAATGATGTAAAATATGTTAAATATACATATGTATATTTGAGGATGATACGGGGATTGAAACTCCCTTAGATGTTAAATACATATATCCTGTTATTTGTGAAATTTTTAACTCTCTTCTCAATTTGAAAAATGAGTAATTGATATGTTTTTTTATGACATATATGATAGTCCAAGGAGCCTGTCAATCACACATAAATTATAGTCAATTAGTAATAAAAATAAGTCAAATGATAGCATCAATGTATGTATAGGTAGTTTTTTTTTTTTTTTTTTTTTTTTTTTTAATGACTGATGTTGTATTATAAAAAATGATTTTAATTGATAGTCAAATTATAATTTGTAGGTACACAACCCATCACATAGGGATCTTCCTCCTATCTCTCAACCTTTCCTTCGCCAAAAAATAAAGAAAAAAGGCTCAAAATACGTGGCGAATTACTATATAGTCAGTCAATTCTTCTTCGTCTTCCCAGCTATTACTCATTTTGAAAAAAAAAAAGGAAAACGTTTTGAGTTGAAGAGCAATAGCTAATTCGAGTCCTATGTTCAGAATACACTAATTGAGAAGATATGTATAGTAGCCTCCCATAATATATGGGCGGAGTTTCGTAGTAGGGACGAAGTCACATTTGAGTCTCTCATATCAATAGATATATAGTGCAAGTCCCTTTCACCGAGATTCATAGTAAGACAGGAGGTCTAGAAGGAGTAGAATGGTAGCTTGACACAGGAACTAGGCTATGTTCTGTTGGCCATAAAGGTCGCTGGAGGATAACTTACTTTTATGCCTAAATGCAATTTGAAGGCTTATGAGTCCGAATTTGAGATTCTCCATGGAGTCAATAGTTTGAGGAAATGATCAATTTAGAGAGTTTGTTTGATGTCATCTGAGGTCGATGGAGTTTGTTTTGATGTTCCCCTTCTCAATCATTGCTTCATTCATTTTAAAGTTAGAGTATAATAACTCCTCCTTAGAATCTCTTTAGGACTATATATATGTACGTCTTCTCCAACCACCACAAGACCGGGAGCCTATCTACATACACTGTATCTAACGACATTTAATCAATTGCGCCTCTACCACTATTATTTTATACGTGAGACACATTTGGACACTCTACACTATGTACGTACATAGTGTGGTATTGTGTGTACATATGTATGTATGTTGTGATTCATGAGGAGAGATTTCTAAATATATATGTATGTAGAATATCCACGAGGTTCATTCAAGGCACAAAGAGCTTATTGTAAAATTGAGTTCAATACACCTTGTGTGTTTCTATTCAATACTTTATATGTGCTAGTCAGATACTACTGTATGTATATATATATATATATGTACATAGGCACTACATATATGTACCTATGTATATGTACACAGATATACATACACATTTGTACGTACATAGGTACGTGTGATCATGACTTGATATTTTCGTCCTCATTATTTCTTTGTACATACATATGTAGTTATGTGTTTGCATACCTACCACCTACTTTGAACAAGGACTCTTCCTTGTATTTAACTCCCTTTTATGAGGAATAAGTACATATGTATATTCAACCTACTTTCATACCTACATATATAAGAGAGTTCTTATCATTTAGACGACTAGGGTGAACGTCCTTAAAGGTCCCCCCCCCCTCCTCACCTCCTCTTCCTTGCTCAACGTACATAAACAGCAGAAGTTGATGATAACAATTAAGGTAAATACCTCTTTATTTTTGAGTTATTTATTTATTTATTTGTTCGTACTTATAAGTCAACGAACTTATTTATTCTTAGAGCAAAGAAAGTGTCACACACTTATATGTAAGTATAATATCAAATCGATTATTGACTCAGAGGAAGAAGGCTCACGAGCTAAATATATGTACAAAGAATAACGAACAATGTACCCATTGAACCGTCCTTTTATGTATTTACCTGAACAGTCATTTAAATGGTGTGGATACCTTGAATCCCGAAGGTTTAGACGGTAGCAAGAGCACACTAACAGGCAGAAGCTATGTTTTAACAGTATGGAATAACAACACATTGTATTCAAAATAGGAAAATAAAATCAGGGGCGGCATAGCAAGGGAGCTCCTTTTTAAAAAATAAATTAATTAAAAAGGTCGATGAAAATCAATAAAGATTACGGAGAAGTAAGGGGAGACTTCCGAATATATTCAGCGGAGGAGAGAGAGGACACGGCCCCTGTCCATGACACCACTGAAATATAAAAGGAAGGCAAATTCTGTAAATCTGTAATCTGGGGCAAGGAGGGTTTGAAAAACTATTTTTTTATATATGTTTACAAACATATAAATCATTATTTTATTTATTGATTTTCTTATCAAATTATCGGGGGCTTTTAGTCAAATTTAAGCTTACAGAGTTCTTTTTAAACACTCCTTGGATCGGCCTAGAGGAGGATTCATATTTTCACACTGCGACGGGTCGTTTGGCTAAGTCTTTAGTCCCTGTATTTTTAGAGTTCAGTCCATTATTATTTTCATAGCTTCCAAGGAGACCCATTCGTTGAAAATTTCCTTCAAGTGTTATTATAGGAATATTTAAATTCAATGTACATGTGTATTGAAGTACGCAGATTAATTGTTTGCAAATTTTGGATCTAAATGACATATGGCGTTGTTGGCTTATTACCATTCTCAATATGAGGAGGTGTTATGAATACTTTAGTGCGTAGATAATTAGGTAGAATTGAATCGTGAAGATAAACACTGCATCTGATTTGAAATGCATTACTATTATTATTATTATTATTTTATTTTTATTTTTTTCAAATAAAAAAATAGATGCAAATAAATTGTTATAATGATTATCAATAATAAATATGACGTGTCAATGCAAATTTTTTTCAATTTAGTTTTTTTTTTTTTTTTTTTTGTAATTCTTGAATTAAACGACTCTTTATTGACAAGGTCAATGGGATATTCTATTCATCTATTTATATATAAATATACATATACATACATTAATATATGTATGATCTAACCTAAAAAGGCGCAAGGAATAAGACCTACCCTTAAATTAATGAGAAGACTTCACCATTAGACCACACCGTAAGATGTCAATGATACCGACCAGGTGACATACCCCATGTGAAGTCCTTCCTTTTTCATACTATATATGTACATATAGCAAATGCAGTTCCCCTTGCATATTGTGGTTTAAGCAAGCAAGCTGAACTCATATACCACCACATAGGTGGATAGGCACATGAAATATCTCATTTTACAAACCTAGTTTTGTACATACACTAGTGACTAAGTTGACGTTTTTTGAGCGCCAAATTTCAAAAAGAAAAAGTCTCTTTGAAAGAGATTGAAAGATTGACAGGAACAACAAAAGCCCTCATCGTCAAATACATACATATGTAACGGACATTGCACAAATTTTCTATTTTTATGTGAAGCTTTTATGAGTCTTTGCAAACTGACTTAAGGTGTGTGTGTGTGTGTGTGTGTGTTGCTTTTCATGACCTCTGTAAAGGCAACTAGGCAAGGTGGTGTTCTTTAACGATGATGACGGCGACAAGATGTTGGAATCTACATACATGGCAAACGTGAGCAAGCAGTACCCGGATACTTCTCTCTCTCTCTCTCTCTCTCTATCTTCTTTGTTTCCTATCTCCTCTATCCGTTATTGTTTTTGTCTCTCTGTTAGCTCTAATGTTATTGTTATTCGTATTACAAGAAAGAAAGGGGGAGTCGAACCACCTTTCATCGTCATTGTGTTGTTTTAAATCATGCAATGATGATATTTCGAATATATCATCACAAATATATTCCTACAGTTTGCACTAATCACCACGACAATTGGAAAAACAATGAAGTTCTACTATCACCGCCACTACCTGTTGCTCCAAGATTCCTTCTACTACATCTTCTTGCTAAAAGAGACTCAGTGAAGAAGGCAATGCATTAAAATAAAACTGGATTCCTTGTCTTTATAAAGGAAACAGATATTAAATATATTATGTACATAGATAACTACCCGTTATCCTTCATTGGAGATGCACAATTCCTGAGAGAGAGAGAGAGAAAGAGCAAATCAGAGCTCTTAATGTATTTCAGCAGAAAATACTCTTGGCTATTTGAAATGATATGCCTCAAAGAAATCCTTAAATAACAATAAAATCTGGGAGATATGAAGTTGAAGGAAATATATTAAATTCCTAATGATTTTGGGATCATATTATACATATATGTAAATATAACTGTCAGAGCTGGAGGACACAAACTCGTAAAAAAAAAATGAATGATTTCTGTACACTCGAGTCACATTTAGTCATCACTACACTCGAACTTAAAAGATACAAACGATTTTAAAAACTAACGGCTCGAAACTCAAAAAATACATCCCTTAATTTTAATTAGTATTGAAGGCTCATTTATTTGATGATGTCATATAATTAATTATACATTTGTGTTTATAAATGAATCACATATTATTCCAAACTAGGAGTTGGACTTGAGTCATATATATATTTATAAGTTCAATTTAACTGGGAATTGAGTTGGACTCGAAATGAGTACAACAGGGAGGTATAGAACCTAAACTACTTTTTGTATCTCGATGATGATCATGTAATATATATGTGTGTGTGTTTGTATTACAAGAGACAACTGTATAAGAATCCTCTTGGGGGTGTAAAATGAAATTTGTTCATCCCTTTTATTTCCTATTTGCTTATTTCTAATTTAATATATATATATATATATCATTGGATATATCCATTTGTAAGTACTATTTGTGATTAGTAAGTAAAAAAAAAAAAAAAATTCATCATCTCTTAGTCATGTCTAAGAGGAAAGAAATGAAAAAAAAAACAAAAAAAAAAAAAGGGTGCATTCAACTTCTAAAATGAAGGAGAAGTAGTATAAGTAGTAATTGCATTCATGCCTTGATTAATAATTGTTATTAATAATAACAATCCATCAATTCCAAAATGCATGCACAACAGAGAGATGTTCACATTTTTCTTTATAATAAGTACAATAATGTACATACATATAATGTACAATTCTTTGCAAAATGAAATAAGCACACAATTACTCAGAGAGCAAAGAGAGAGAGAGAGAGAGAGAGGGTGTTGAGTGCGAGGAATGAAAAGGCAGTTATGAACATACAGGCATGGATTCATACATACATACATACATTGGAGGCGACTGCATTTTTCTGCAAGTTGCCTTCTATTGAATGCTACAAACTCATGGTGGTGAGGTTGCAATTATATGTATTATAAAAGGCATATTATTTCTTCTTCTTCTTTTATATATATATATATATATACATATATGTACATAACTGCCTTACTCTGCAAGTTTTAATATCTCTATGTGTATGATGATACTCACTACAGCCCATTTCATACTCATCATACTCATCATTCTGTAGCATGGGGATAGGGTATTCAAAAGGAAAACCCCTTTTTTATGCACTTGCTTTCTCTTATTGGTCCAAAGGGAAAGGGGTGAGACGAGACGAGACGAGACGAGACGAGGAGAGGAGAGAAGAGGAGAGGAGGTAGAAGCTCTCCTACTCCATTGATTTGACGCTTGAATGTATGTTGTAGTAACTCATTATTTAATGCATTTAAGGGTAACTAGGTGGCGTGCGCATGAAGCAATAGCCCAAACAAACAAAGCGTCTAATTGAATTTTGTGGATATTTGCATAATAATAAAGATTCCTAAAGCTTTTGGTGCCCTTCTTGTTTGCATACATATACGTATAATATGATGTGTGTAATGGGGGTACAACAACGGTTCTTCTCAGTAAAGACATTTGTTTGCAACCAGTGCATTATTCGCTTTACTATCAGAGCTACATGCATACCTAGAAGTTTACCATGTCTACTAAACAAGCTGAAGGAGTGCAGAAAAAGAAGAAGAAGAAAAATATGACAACAACAAAAAACTTGAAATGTTAACGGAATAAAATGTATATTTTTATAGATTATCTATTGTTGTTGTTTCTACTTCTTACGACTTCTACTACTAGTACGACTACTACTACTACTAATAATAATAATAATATTAAACGGCATGACTCTCAAACATATGTACATATACATACATACCTAGTTGTGATTCATTTTAAAAGTAACTGGAATGGGTTTATACGTACTTACTTAATATATCAGGTATTTTTTAATGAGACTCATCAGCTGTAGGTCCTTGAAACCATACACATTAATATACATATATCTATTAATATATATATATTCTTAGATATGCAATCTATGCACATAGAGGAGAGTGTCTAGATTTGATGATTTAAAACACAGTTTGTATACCTTTAGCAATCCCAAGCCCATAGACTGCATGACTCTTTAAAAAGCAAAGTTGTTTTGTTTTTTTAGAATAATTATTAAAAAGCACCTTAATGTATGGACGTATGTATCTTCCAGGTGCACCAGGAAATATTAAGAGACTCCACATCCATCAATGTTCTATTTTTCAATAAAATATATTTTGTACATATTATATGAGCGTATGAAACAATCAATTTCTTCAAAGATTTGTTCCGATATCCAATTTCATCGAATTATATCTAAAATAAATATCGGATTTAAGTGTCAAGTACTCTGACATTTTCATCTCCATGACTTGTATAATATTTTTAGAGTTGGAATATGAGTCAAGTGCGATTACAAAGCGTGGCATTGCTATAGTGTCCTCAAGTTTAAATAAATCTGTTTTTAAATAGATTTAGATATTTTAAACTATTGAGTAGACACGGATGTTATAAATCAGGTTACGAACCCCATATTTTTTTTTCTCGTCTTCAAACTCAACTCAATCTTGAGACATCTTTCCCAGTCTATGTATCTACATACTTTCTAACAGCATACATACATAGAAGTTCCATGCCATCAGACAATACCTAAAAGCATTTCTTTCTTTCTTTTTTTCTTGACATTTCATACAACATAGACAGACTCTGTAAGAAATAAAAGACAGGACTATTTGTGTGAACTGTGATATGATCTGAACGAGTACTCAATACTACAATCTGAATGGTAGCATTAACAGTAATCCCCGGCCTTGTTAGCATAAATGTTGTATAGAGATGAGACATTTCTTATATTATTTTGTCTTTGCATAGAGAAAGAACGTCGGAGGCATCTTCAAATTATCGCTATCTCTTTGGTATTAATTTATTTTCATGGAATATTTTAAAACAAAGTATTTTATAAGAACTTATATATATATATGGGGGGGGGGCAGAAGGAGGAGGAGGGGAAATTGAAGCCCTAGTGTATTGCTTTGTGCTAAATTTTTTGCAAATAATAATAACGGCTTTCTCTCTTCCTTTCCTCCTCTTTCATATTAAACTTTCTAATACTAAATTACATATATATGTATATGAAAATAAAAATAATATGGTCATAGATAGGCACAAAGGAAATATTTAATAAGAGGATGCTATGGTACTGGATGTGGCTATGGAAAGGCTAACCAAAACACCCTTAAAAGCTGATTTTAAAATTAAAATTGATTTTCTTGATATGAAATCAAAGCATTGTCTATCTAAATATTGTATTATTGCATTAATATATATAGTAAAAAATATATATTTTCTGAGCACTGGTTGAAAAATCAACTCGTCACTGACCCGGTGAATAAATGTATAAAACTCTAAACAAATAGGGAAAGGGAATTGTGGGATCAATCATGATGTGTAGCCAATGCACAAGAGTAGCATGGTAGAAGAAAGAGTGTTTCGGTCAAAACCTTGGAAAAGATGATTTCTTGCCCATGACGAAGAGTGTCTATTAAGGACAAAGACGACCACATACCCACATTATTTATAAATTGAAAACCGAGAAAGAGTGTTTTTTTTTTTG
Organism: Lepeophtheirus nordmannii; assembly: GCA_963680855.1. Taxonomy (NCBI): domain Eukaryota; kingdom Metazoa; phylum Arthropoda; class Copepoda; order Siphonostomatoida; family Caligidae; genus Lepeophtheirus; species Lepeophtheirus nordmannii. Next base: position 9,596,985 of record OY804519.1, read on the forward strand.
GAATTTATGTGTAGGGACAGTAATAAATAAAACTCAATTATGGACTTAGTATTGCAATTATGTACATAGGTATAGGTAATTTGTAAAAAGTGTCTTTTATTATTCTTATGAACTGCCCACATTTTCTTTGTTGAAGCTAGTACCTAATAATTGTAGTCAAATTAGTGTTTTTGATTTGTTTTTGTAGTATGTAGTATGCACTGTATTTATTTACTTTATGTAGCAATTACATATGCCTATAAAAGCAAATAAAATAGATAATTTTTTTTAATTAAATACAAAATAAGCCTGAATTGAACGATTGAGCCTTTTATTTTGCTCACTGAGCCTTTACAAAGAGTAGTTATGATCCACTTCATATGAATGATGTACATATGTACTCACTATTGGAATATACATATGTATACACTTAGATATTTGCTTAGATATGCATGCATATTTATTAATGATATGAGGGTCTTTAGATTAGATATGAGTCTATGGAACATAAGTTTGCATACCTTTGTTTATTTGTATTGAGTTAGAATGATATGCATTCAAAATTAATCATTTTCCAAGAAGTGCTAGACAGTCAGGGAACGTTATGAACACGTTTTTTTTCTTAGTTGAGGGCTGTAGTTTCATCATGTGATGACGGAACCTGGAAATCTGGACCTTTCTTTCAAAAAGAGAAAGAAAAAAGGTCTGAAATTATACTCTACGTATATAATAATTATTATTTATAATAGTTGAATTATTCTTTATTTAATATATGTATATAATGGAAATAAGCTCAGGCTTTAATAAAAAATAATTTAGTAGATGAACGTGTTTAGTGTGTATTTGTCCTTTATAAAGGTACGGTTTAGAGAGGGAAAACAAACTCTTTTCCCAATAAGTCACCAGTTCTTTTGTGCTAAACTTCCTTGACAGAACGCTCCTCTAACGCTTAGAACAGACTTTAAGAAGCGAGCGAAGAAAAAAATGCTACCATTGTGATGGCGATAATACATATATGTATGTACAATTCAAGGTACTTGAATAGAGATATTTTTGTGGGCCGAACAAACAAACTTATATGTGTCTGCTGGATCTTCAGTATTTAACAGCTGTTTGTGCAAGTACAAAGAATATTATAAATATATGTATGTAGATGTTAAAAAAAGGTATATTTTTCAAACCTTCAATATGTTAACATTGTGACCCAAAAAGTGTCAACGGACATATTCATCCCTCTAATTTACGTACATATAAATATATGAATGAATACATCCTCTTACAAACTGGATTTCAATAAAATGAGAAGTTAATAATATCTTTTGATAATTAATTTCATTTAATTCAATAGATCCACATACTTATTTTTTAATCAGATACTTTAGAAATGCTCTGTCATTTTAAAAAAGAATATGTTAAGGGCAAACTCTTTCTAGAAAAAAGTACTTATTTGATCACTGCCAAATCTTTACATATTTAGAGATGTGAAAATTGGTGAAATCCCGGCTAATGTAAATTATACAAAAAAAAAATGAGGTACATATTTTGTTAAATTGAAAAATATCATTATTTCTTCCCTGTTTCGCCATGAGGAGACAAGTTGCGCTACAAATAGTTATCTTATCTCTGTCAGCAAATATGTTGTTTTTCAGGGTTAACATCATCTTGTGGTTTTTGCACTCACTGGGATTCTGAGAATTTTTACATCTCCATGCATCATCAATCATTACATTCATACGTAAAGTATCAAAGAATTGTGGAATTGAGCTCAGCGTGCCCGCTTAATGAATGTATAACATAGGATCAAATGTCCGGGAAGAGAGGGGGGAAAAATAGACGGAACGTAAATAATGGGTATGAAAATGTCCGGATTAAAAGAAGAAAGCAAAGAAAATCACATTAGCATAGAGCAGGGGTGTCAAACATACGATCCGCGAATACCTCGATTGTAATGCTGTAATTTTGAAGTACTCCCCCCCCCTTTTTTTTTTCTTCCTCTTACACATATGTATGTAGGTATATAATTCTTTAAACAGGGGGACATTATAAAACACTATGACGTCATCGTAAGGCGTGGTTTTTACACTCACCGGGATTTTGATATTTTTCCCATCTCTTTATGACCATGGAGAAAGAGTGTTAGTGTGGAGTGTACACATGGGATCCCTTGAGAAAACAAAAAACAAAAAACAATCAAATATCACACTGATACCCTTCCCTAATTAATAATATTGATCAGAGGGTTTTTTTACTTCTTTTGTAATTTACAAGCTCATTCAATTAGCTTGTATAATTAGATTATTAAGCATTTACGTAGAGTAATTACCTCTTGATCAAACTTTTTGATATTTGCATTTATTATCGAATGTATTCAAGGCTTGTCTTAGTGTGAGCTGTGTGTCTAATGACTTGACTGTTTTTATGCCTTCTTCCCCCCCCCCCTTCTTCTTCTTCTTCTCTCTATCTTTTTACACATGTGCATTTTAAATGCATAACTTATAGGCACTAAAAAAAATAATCCCATGATATTATGAATGTACTTACAACAAATAAACTAGGGCAAATAATATTTATATTGAGCATGCAAGAATGCACTCTCCTAATGCAAGTACATACTTAAAGATACAATTTGCAATAAATTAATGTTGCCTTGTCCTCATTTGGATGTGATATTTAAAAATAAACTCATTTCCATCAATTGCATTTTTTGTTTGTTTGACTCAAAGGAAATGGATTTGATTCGTTTGAAACGAAGTTTACTCATAATTTTTGAGAAGTTGCTTCAATGATTTTATTGTATGTCTCACACTTGTCAGAATTTTTTTTTTTTTTACTTTTAAGGAAATAAAGTAAATTTATTATATAATATTACACCGGATTGGAAACATAGTCCGTGTCGTTATTTGATACAGATTAGTTAGGCTATCAAAAAAAAAACAAAAAAAAAACTGGTGCAACTTTTGAAAAATATATTCATGGTGTTCCTTTAAAACCCGTCATTTAACTCTTTTAGCACCCTTTGCTTTAAAAAAAATGATCTGTCTTTGAGTTGTGTTGTGCTACGAAATTAATGAGGGCAACAGCAAGAACATACTTACTCGAAATTCAAATAGACACTCTTTGTGCAAAAAATTTTGCAAATTCAGTTTATCCCCTTTAATCTAGCTGTTCTCCAAAGATAGCAAATTTTTTTAATATGTACTACCTAACTTTTAAGATACAGCTGATGGAAGGGAACGACAACCTTTCGAAGCAAGAAGGTCAAATAATCAATTAACTATTCAGTGGAGAGTCGTGTTATTTATTAAATAAAATTCAAATAATTATTTTTAAACCTAGGCCGCACCATCAAAAAACCTGTCTCATTTTCGAGAATTATTGAAAGATAAGGAATTAAAAAATGATTTGATAGTTACAAAAAAGTTTATATTCTTGAAGGACCAGATGAAAGTCTTCCACAACCACACACATACCTCTGGCTGGGAGATGCCAGCCACTGGTTTAGAGTATCTTACTCATCTATTTATTTACAATTGACCACTTGGTTGACTCAACGTAGCATGTATAACCATATTTCAAATATATTTGTAATTCCCAACCAAAAACAAAACAAAGCAAAACTGAAGGCATGGTCCTTGCAAAGGGAAACTAATCTAAAATACTCCATGGTAATTACTACTTATATGCGTATACCCATGAGAAATGTGAAAACTTTCAGAGAAACTTATTCTTAGAAAAATGTAATTTTACTTCAATGGTAAATTGTAACTCCTTGTAGCAGAAGTTGTACATTTACTTTTAATAGGTTTAATATGAGAGGTATTTTTCTCATACCAATGCAAAAAATGAAATACAAAGTACATATAATTATAGATATGTATATATAATGAAAATAAAGCCAGTCGTTTTTTTTTTCTTTATAAAACAGAAGACTTACACGTATGTGTAAGTCTTGAAATAGTTTGAATTAAATCCATTTGCTCCAAATTATCCTTTTTGAGACCAGGTTTTGAGTATTAAATGTATATTGTTTTAAATCCATGTAGATCACATAGAGAGATTACAAGGACCAAAGTCTTTCTTTCAAAAATTTGAATTGGGCAATGGATCCCTTGTGGAAGCTTCCTTTCCAAGCTTTCATTCATGAAAATAAGGGGGGGGGGAGAGAGTATTTATACAATTCCTTCCTCAAAGTAAACAAGTAGGAGATCATCATTGCAGATGGGCCTTTTACGCGTTGTCAAGTCCGAGACAGCGCTATGTGTTGATTTTATATATACCTAAATACAATTAATATTAGTATATCGGATTGTACATTGTCCAATATTTACCTAACTCAAGTGATCACTTTTCCATTATTATTTTATCAAAATACATATATATGTACATATGTTTGTACAAATGTGATCCGAGTCTCATTTATGAAAATAAATAAATGATTTATTCACGAGATTTATAGAATGCGTCATCCTTTAAATCATAAAAGCAGCATACATATACGAGTACCTTTCAATTTATTAAAAGTGGATATATATATTTAGACTAAATTATATTAATCAACACACAAAGGTTATGGAGAACACAACAATGAAGTCAAATGCCTTTCCGAAGCTCCCGTGAATTCTAATTTAGCAAATAAAATTATTGGACATATGTACATTGAACAACGTACAGCTATTTTTAACCATGAAAATTATTTTAGTTGTATACACATTTGTTTTGTTTTTTATAGTTTCTAAGGCCTTTGCTAGCTTCTTTTTTTTTCCTCATACACATTAGAAACAGCCTCTACAAAGTGCATGGAAGTGCAATATGAATAAAGGAGAAAAAAAGAAAATAATGACTTTTCTTTGTACTCTCAACTTTCCTAGCCCTCAATTGCAGAGAAGAGGGGCTTTCGAATAATCTTACCCCCCCCCCTCCTTTGTGAAGGGGGAAAAACACCCAAAAAATAATTTGAAAATTTTCCATTCTTGTTGCTCAAATGGCTAGTCCTCCTTTTTCCCGCCGTTCATCCTTTGTCTTCACTTTTAAACCGAATGACATCCTTCCCATATAAATATAAAAAGAAGAAAAAAAAGTCTTGCCTTTAATGAGACTAAAGCGAGCCTCCTAGAGCTGAGAACAGCCATGAAATAAAAGAGAAAGTTTCAAAATTTACATTTCTAAAGGGAATTTTCCTTCAACTCTTACAATTGAGGGACTTATCAAGGAAATGGGTTGATAAAAATTGTTATTGATTTTGTATTTAAGGTCAGGATCTGTCAAATATATTTTGAACTAGCTATTCTTATGTAGGACAAATTTAGTGAATGCAAACAGAGTGTTCCCAACATGTTGACAGGGACAAAGAATGATTTTTTATTTTATTTTTTTAAGAGAGAGGTAGAGAAGGAAAGAGAGACATCTTATGCTTGCCTACTACTACTACAACTGCTGCTGCTGCTATAACGTCACAAGAGAATAATTCTGCCCCGCCTCTCTGTCCTTGGGACAAAATTTTGACTATATTTCTTTGCAACAGCAGCTCTCACTTTGCAAGAATCTATTATTATTATTATTATTGTTCGGAAGGGGTTGGGGGAAGAGATGCAGAAACGATGGACTCCATTGACATGCTCTGTTCCATAATTCAACAAATTATTATTCTTGTTTCTAGTACCTAGAAATACTTATGATGACGGGCCTTAAATTGATATATTTTGAGTATCTGACATGTTGTAGAATACATGTTTTATAAATTATAAGTTTGCAACGTCTATATTGTATCTATTATTATGATTATCAAGTATGAAAACAAAAAACAAAAAATTAACAGACAAACACTTGTGACGGAGTGAGTGTATCCTTCAAATTGATATAACATCCGAAAAAAACTTTTGATGACAAAAATGTATTTATCTATTAAAAAGTAAATAAAACTTTCACACTCGACTCCCTCACGGGGTTTTTTTCTTTCCCCCCCCCCCTCTCTCTCTGTTAGAGACAAAAATGGAAAACGAATTTTCACTCTCATTTTGGACTCAAATATTTTGCATATGCATAGACATTCCAGTCATTCCACTAGGAATTCCTTCTCCTTATAATGCAAACATTGCAAAAAAAAAAATTAAAAAATCATCTAATAATAATGGCCCTTGGTAAGGCATACATATGAGTACAATAAATGCATCGTCATTTTCCTTCAAAATGCCTCCAAGATGGATTTATGAATCATTATCATTCCACCATATGAGTAGAGGGAGTTTAAAACAGAAAAGGAATGCAAAAAATACATAAAAGGAAGGAAGCAAGGAAAAGGAGTTGTAGAAGAAGAGAAATAACGATGAAGAAGAAGAAGAAAAAAAAGGAAAAAAAACTGTTGGCAACAGCGAAAAAAAAAGGAGGAAAAGAAAGAAGGGAGGGAGGAAAATAACGACACTGTTTTATTCTCTCTCTTTCGTTTAATTTTTGTTAGCCCATTGTCCAGGAATGGATTTGTATTAAATTACAAATGTATCTATGTACATTTGAAACCTTTCCCTTTTCAATTTGAATCCCTCTTCCGCCCCCCCCCCCTAACCTCTTCTTTTTGATGATAATAAATAATGAACCAATGTTTGACGAAATTTATTTTGTATTTCAGTATATTTTTTTAATAGTTCTAAAAACATAGGTATATATATGTATATTGAATATATGCATGATTATTAACAGAATACCTGAGACCTCCTTTTTCCACGTTTCCAGATGGTGATGCTGAGTCGTTGTCGTCGTTGCTGCATGGTGTGATGATGAGGAAATGGAACCTCTAAGAGAGAGAAAAAGACTGGCTTTTTTTAACATTTCATTCGACAAAAAAATATTATCAAAGTCAAAGTCCTAATGTCTCTCCTGAGAGGTTAAACCACTTTTGATTTTGATTTTGTGTGTGTGTGTTTGAAAGAGTTCGAACATCCTTTGATTTTATGTAGATTGTTGTTGTTTTTGTAAGGTCCTGAGGTATGGAGTAGTATGACATAAATAGATGATCTCTGCAATTAGAAGGAAAAAGAAAATGAAAAAGTATTCAATGGTTCTTAAACTCAAAGACTCTCTCTCTCCCCTAACATTCGAATCGCTATGCTCAACTGAAATAGTGTAGGAATTAAAAATTATATATTGAACAAATAAGCTTGCAAAAAAAAAAAAAAAAAAAAAAACTAGGGAAAAAAAGATAACGCAGTTGCAATAGAGGAGAATTGGCAGGCTAAAGCTCTCTTGCATTGACGACGACTATGCCTAAAATAATAATAAGAAAAAGAATAAATATTTTTATTATTTTTGCTCTCCTGCTAAAAAAAAATGCAGGCAAGTCTAACTGCAATTTGCAAGGAAAAATTGCACGTAGCTTATAAGTTTATGTTTGAATGAAAGGGGTTTTTTTTTCTTCTTCTTCTTTTAGCAAAAAGAAAGAAAAAGGGGGCAAATATTGTTTTACTACTTAGTGTCTTTTTTGCAAGGGGTTGCAAAAGTTTTTAGTTATTTTTGAGTCAGAGAGGAACATTTAAGGATCTCTAATGATGGATCCAAAGGAAGTGAAAGAAGAAGTATTATTAAATATAATAGGTACATTATGTATCCTTTGATAAAGAGTGGATTCCGATGTATTCCTCTCCCCCCTTTTTTTTCTTTTCCTTCTTTTTTTTTCTTTTCCTTCTTTCTCTCCCTTTTTCTCCTCTCTCCTTTTTCTTTTGAAAATACGAAACAAAGACCCCTTTTAGCCACAATAATAATAATAATAATATTATTCCATAGCAACTGTTTGAAACTCTTTTTTTTCTTTTCTTTTTTTTTGCGAGAATTTGAGGAGCACAATAACCGCTCCCTCAGACTACACACCAATTCTTACAACGACATCTAGTAAGAGTATTATGCATCATAATAAAAATAACTAGAACAAAGTAATATCTTAGTTCCAGTTGTACATATGTATGCATATATGTATATGTATAATGATTACATGTCAATTCCTTGCGCACTAGCGCCATCTGACTCCTACTTTCTCTCTCTTTTTGTTGCCTGGTTTGTTTGCTTTTTCTTTTTATTCTTCTTGGAGGAGAAGGAGAGGAGAATCACGAAATGAAAAAAAAAAAAAATGAGGAGCTAGAAAATGTCTTACTTTTTAGGCTTTAGGCTATGTTTTATAGGGTTTCCAAAGAAAGGGTTTTTTTTTTGAAGCACAAAACAACAAAATGATGCTGACGATGCCGATGAAAGCACAGGGTTGGTTGTCCTTTATAGGTATGTTGAAGGATGTTTACTTAATTTCTTAAGATTGTGTAAGTAATGTCCTTATTATCTATGTGTGATCACTGCATGTCTATGTATGTTTTATTTATATAGGATGATCCTAGACTAGCTGTGGCGGCTCTATGTGCCTCTGTTGAGTTGTTGCGGCTATGCAAAGATAAATAAATATATGTGTATTAAATTATAGTTAATTATCAATTTGCATAGCCTTGAATCTTCTTTCGAATAGGCTTGAAGGATCCTCTATCTTCTTCTTCTTCTTCAAAGGTCTATGTATGTATGTATGTATGTATCTATTATGTATGTATGTATGTACTAAGTATCAGAGACTTTAAAAAAATCCTTCCTTCTAAGTGAGAGATGATTCGCAAATGAGGATTTTGTTCAATGCTAGTTGTATGATTGTTTGTAATGTAAGAGTGTTTGAGAGTTCTCTTCCATTTCCTTCGAATTGATGAACTAGACTGGCTTATAGATTTGTGCAAAATATATTAAATGCGAGCACTTTTTTTGCAATGTTTCGGCTAGTCGGCTGAAGAAAGGCGCTTACCCCTGTCTGGAAATTCATTTATGAACTAAGGCACGCCTGCCTTATTTCATATGATTTTTTTTTTTTTTTTTTTTTTTTTTTTTTTTTGCACAAAGTCGAGACATCAGACGGAATGTGTTTTGTGTGTGGAGCATGGACTCCGTTCTCTTTCTTTCTCTCTCTCTCTCTCTTTTCTTCATAATGTAAGGTTTTTTTGCACAAAATGATGTCTGCAAAAAGTCGACGTCGCGGACCAAAAAAAAATGAAAAAAAAATCACATCATTTTTTTTCTTTTTTCGACAAAAAAGAGGGTCAATGAACCCACATTTTTTAAGAACAATTTTTTTTGGATGAAGTTGAAAATTTTAAAATATATTGTTGAAAAAAATGAACGTTTTGTTCCCCTACAGATCATAGAAGGGGGGGGGGGGAGAAGGAGAAGTCGAGAGGAAGTAACTCTACTAAAAAGGCGCGCCACAAAATATGGGTCAAATCTATGTACATTCATAACTCAATCCAAGTCAGAGTATTCTGAACAACAACAACCTTAGTGAAAGTAACCTACAATCAATGACCTAATTCATTTTTCTTTCAAAAACATTTTTTTCTTTTATAAAAATGGGGTTTTACTAGAAGCCCCCACCTTAAAAGATGAGCCCCTTCACCAAAAAGAAATTCAAGAAAAAACGTAAAAGATATGTAATAAAAAACCCTGTAAAAAACTAGTCAATTCTGGCCTTCCCTTTAAAAAAATAAACCAACAATCAAAAGGGATAAAAAAAGAACCAGAAGAGTTAATCAATAATGTAATTATCTGTAAATTTTGTCAAAAATGTTTATATTAGCAAAAATATCAAAAAGTAGGTCAGGAAATTTTTTCCTCCTTTTTTTCCCTTTTTTTTCTTCTTAACTTGTAGAAAAGGAGAAGAGAAGGGGAAAAAAGGGAGAAAAGGGGAGAAATACATACATATAAACATATATACAAACACACAGAGAGAGAGAGATTGTGTCAGAAAATGAGTTGCCAACATGATCCAATAAAGAAACAAAAAGCGACTCAATGTTTTGTTATATTAATTAAATAAAATCTATTGGGAACTCAAGGAATAAATAAATATATATAAATGACTTACCATCAGCGTCAGCAAATCACTCCTGTTCTTCGTCTTCCTTTTTGGTGACAGGGACTCACAGTGTCTAACTACTTTTGTAGTTATTTTATTGCAATGTTGTAAAAATATTTCCGAATATTTAATTCATTTTGAACAGTCCTTAACATCATCAAAGTGGCTGAAAAAGTGAAGTTATAATATTCCATTGCGAATAGTTCAATGACCTTAGTATATATATTCTTACTTTTTCTTCTTCTCTTTATCATTTTTGTTATTATTTTTATTATTGTTGTTCTGCTTATTACTCTGCTTCATAAAGCCTGCCTTTTTCGCAAAAAAACAAAAAAAAACATTTCGCACACTCCTGCGTATATATTCCTTTTCTTCTTCTTCTCTTTGCTAGCTAGCTAGGAAGCAAAGCAAGCAAGCAAGTAAAAAAAAAAAACTAGATAAAAAGGGGAAAACGGGCGGATTCGCGCACTCGTTTTTCGCTTTTTTTTTTTTTTTTTTGCCAAACTACATCATTATAAATGTAAAATCTATATTAAACTCTGGAGTTTCTGGTTACGGCAACGATCTTTTAACAAATTTTTACTCAATTTTATAATTTTATTGAATTGGATTGGAATCACAATTTTGATTTTAATAATAAGGATAAGATCATTTTTTGTATTGGATTTTGTATGTTTTTTTGCTCTATATTAAAGCATTTTGGTTTTGTTTTTTACTTCCTTTACAGCTTGCACAATAAAAGGGGGGAAAATGCGGGCCTGCTTTTTTTTGCAAAAAAAAAAAAATTCTCTTTTATATATTTTTATTTTTTCAGACGACTGGTTATAAAACCATGGATATTTTTTTTTCTGTTTCTATATTCCTTCCTTTTCATTTATACATAACTAACATAATATTGTAAATACCAAATATAAGCAGAATAGCAAAAAAGAAAAGAAAAAGAAAAAAAAACTGTCTCAAAATTAGAAAGTGAGGCAATGGAATTGTTATTATATTTATTATTGGTATCTTGTGATTCTATACTTATCATCCTCGTCATCTTATATGGAAAGATGGGATCCTTTCAGAACTTACCCAAAATACCCCTTTCAAAAATTATTTTGTTTGTTAAAACAAAACAAAACAAAACAAGGAATTATAAAAATTCCTTGTATAAATCTCCTTTATAAATAATTCAAAATTACTTTATATACTTATATAGCTTTGAGGCATTAAAGAAGACACAGCCCAAGAGAAATATTATGTCTACACATTATTTTGATGTATTTCATTTTACAAACATATGTATTTTGTACATACATATAAGGATGATGAGAGAACCTCCTGGTTCATGGATGGAACGTTGTCAACGCTCATGCCTACTGCTATAAAAGTAATGGTACATACATAGATATATATATGTATGATGTAATGTTAAATGGTTTAATTTAACCTTGAGGAATGTCATTTATGAACATTCTTCTAATATGTTCATAAGAAGTCGTGGGCTTGAAGATATAAGTACAAGGGGGACTCGAAGAGGATGATCCCTTTTTGTTTGAGTGAAATCATTGTTATCACTTAAGTGCCTCTTAAAAGGGACAAAAGAATCTGATTTCAACAGATATAATTCTGGCTCTTTAGGCATTTTTAGATTCATCAATGATGATTATTAATCGGTCAAAGCTTCCAATTAGTACAAATATTGTATGTATTCCCATAGAATGAAACAATCTACTAGTTTTTGTCTACTACAAAAAAGGATGTCAAATGTTTTAATTACTACATTAACCATTCAAAACTCAAACATTGAGCCATGTCTGTAAATCCTTTCAGCTTTAAGTTATATTTTTGTTCCTGATCAGTATAATTAGTGTACTTTTAGATGTAATGTAACATCACTTGAAATCGTTATTATTATTATTAAAAAAAAAAAAACCTAAAAATTAGCATTAAATCCAAAATATGGCTACAATAGTCACTATGAATATAGGAAAAATCTAAACCACAAATTCTCTGTAGAACAAATTTTGATTGGCATATCTCAAAATCTCAATATCTCAAAAATGTACTTTGATTTGTATTAATGATGAAGACAACGAACTATCAGTCGTACCTATTTTGGTTTTCGCTTCGTTATTAAAACTAGGATATCAAAGGTCATTTCATTCAAAGCTTGTTGGGGGATTTTGTAACCACGAGAAATTGGTATCAGTAACCAAAAAAAAAAAAACCTATATGAATCAAACTCTACTCTGAATAACATCAAAGAGAATATTTTATATTTATATATGTTTAGGGGTGCCGATTCATAAGTAGATGAAGTCGCCACATATTATAGTAGTTATACAATAAACTACCAACTTATTATTCTTCATAGAGTGGAAGCAAAAGGTCCCTTGATCTCCTTGTAATGAAACCCTCGTCTACATTTATTGTGACTATTTTGAAATGGTTAGAAATTCATTGTTACAGAGAAGCCATGAGCAGATATCCTAGGGATTTTTTGAAGAAGTAAATTATTTTAGATATTAGTAACTCTGCATAGTCTCAATCATTTTAATAGGAGAATCATTCATCTCTATCATTTTGCAGATGATAGAGATGAAATGTCATTAATTAAACAATGAAATAATTATATATATTATAATATGCATGGTTACTTAATGAGATACTCATAAACCTAGATAGTTTGCAATGCATATTTAAACAAAACGGTAGTAGGAACAATATTTTAATTTAATTTTTTTTTGTAGGGATATTTTGTTAATGGTTAAGTCTCTTTACATTTCTCTCTCTCTCTATGTGTGTGTGCAAAAGTGTATGCATAAATATAAAAAAATGAGACACTCCACTTAGATACCTACAAAATCACATGGTAAGATGGAAGAAGATACTTCGATGGAGGAATACTACTTTCTTCACTTTAATTTTGATATTTGAAGTCTACAAAAAAAAAGGAATAACCCTGGGTAAATTGATTTTGATTAGCCTGTTGATTAATATAAAAAGATAGACATTTAATTTAAAGGTACTACTACTTTGAGCTGTATATAGCTAGATATCAGCTCTCAAAATATCAAAGGTACCAGTTTCTAAACTATTTTTGCGACAAAAATAATTTTTTTCAACCAATGATTCTCAAAGTGGGCTCTACAGGATCAACGAATTTCATTATTTTCCTCATTTAAAAAAAAAACTAAAGAAGATAGTCTTGAAATCAGTTGGTATTAGTAGGTTAATCCTTCCAACTGTGGAAGCATTCTTAAATGAATAGAGGATAATGATGATACAAATGAGCTAATTTGAGTTTAAACTCTCAACGTTAGAAAAACATTAAGGGAGAAAAGAGTTTACAAATCCTCACCGGACAACAAAAAATTAAGTCAGCACTGTCACGTTAGTGGGAAAGCACCATCTGTAACAGAAAACAATGGATTTTGCTGAAAACATTTATGTGTAAGTTATCATATTGGTCTTATACAGTTACAGCGATGCATTGGTACTCAGGGAACAGATTTATTCAAAAACTGAAGAAGCTTTCCGGGAATCCTACTTTTTTTACATCTTAATCCATGCTCAAATCCTAGAATTAGCACAAAAAGAGTAGTTGAGGCCTAAATTCTTCGAGTTTTGAAATGTTGTTCCCTGTCAGAGACATTTTAAACACGAACTTTTTGGAGCAAACACCAAGTTTGGGGAGTTGCCCCAAAAACCAAACAAAAGATTCCACGCCTAAACAAAAAATTGTTTAGGATAAACAATATTTATATTTACTTTGTAATTTTGCATATAATAAATTTTTTTAAAAATTATATATGTATATATTTATAAAAGTTTCATATCGAATACAAATATTTGTCATAAAAACTACGTATATAGTTTTTTCCTACAAAATGTGTTAATAAAAATTTATTAAAACTAAAAAAAAAAAAAAAACTTTTGATAGAATCTAAAATGTAGTTATATGAATCAAACATTCAGGCTGTTTGTGTGCATTTAGTGTTTGCTCAAAAGATATGGGCAAGATTTACTCAGTCAAAATAAATACCTATCTATTTCCTTAGGGATAAAAAATCCCTTAAATTTTTACCATAAACTCACATAGTCATTGTCAGTTTCTTTGTAGAGCGTTTTGATTTCTGTGTGGACTTACTTTCTATGAGCATAATAAATAAAATTCACAATTGTTTACGAGGTTTTGTCAACATATGTTCTTTCTAAGTGAACTTCTTTTTTTTTTTATCAAACCAAATGAATATATATATATATATATATATGGTAGCTTTGTAATAGGTAGACACTGATTAAATTTAAAAAAATGCATCGTGTCTTTGGAGTTAAAAAATTAATGAAGGTAAAAAAATCAATTCTTTCATTTCTTTATTTATTTGTAATCTAGTGTATGAATAATGATCCTTTCACAAACTTAAGTTATCACATATGGTAAGGAATGTTAATCGAACAACCTTTGATTTGCAAAAAAAAAAATTCATTATAACAATTGATTTTTTTAAAAAAAAAAAAAAAAAAAAACTCTTTTTAAAGTTGAATGAAGGAGATTGAATGTTTCAATAAGTCAGTCGTATGGGTTACTCTTATAATTTGATCAAAGGGCAAAACAGAAAAAAAAAAAAATGGTGAGGATGCAATCTTTTTTAATGAAGGTTTGACTCCTTTTAAAAAGTATGCTCAGACCTATTTTTTATTCATACATGCATAAATGTAGTTATTTGACATATTATATAGATAACTACTGATAAAAAGTTGTTTTTGTCTGTTGGTTTCAAAAGTTGTCATACATTTTAGGTAGTTGTAAAGAAATATACAGTATATCACTGGATTACGAGCAAGGGCCATGTGAGAGAAGTACTTGACGTACAAAGTTGACGTAACCAAAGCTAGCTTATGTAAAATAAATGGACTACAAGGATCAATGTGTCTCGTCATAAAAGTGTGAATGGCTATCAGTCCCTCAGTGTCCTAGACTAAGGTGAATTGAGTTGCTTTCATATTGTTGTCTAACTAAAGTAGATTCACTTGAACCTATTTCAACTTTTGAAAAGAAGGTGAATCAAATTTAGTTCGGTTTTTTGACGTAATAAAGATTTTGTTTTCTTTATTTCAACATAAAACCTCAAATTGACATGCCAAAGAATGATATGAATGTACGTTTGTGGCTCTTATAGCCCTCGTCCAGTCTGTTTATATATGTAGAATGTATTTAATGTGGTCTTTAGGTTTTAAGTTAGACATCCCTGGACTAAAAGGAGACCTTTGTATCTCTCCTAATCCAAATGGTTGACATGGATAAAGAGTAGTGCTATCCTAAGTGACTCATAATCTGTAAAGTTCCTTACCTTACATAGAACCTCTATCCAATGGGACTACCTCTTTTAAATTATTGTAATGCGGAGACACATTGGCAATTATAAGAATTAATTAGTGTTTCTAGGGGGAAGAAGTCAAATAATTCTGTCATGATCAGTGTCTTATGGTGTCTAAGGTGGGATCTTTGAAAAGAGTAACTAAAAGAGGCAAAATATATATGTACATACCAATCCCTCCCGGCGGCATTGTTCAAAAAATTTAACAAACAAGTATATTGTAAATATTGCTTTGTTTTTTCAAAGTGATGTATTCTTACATTTGTACAATAGGTAAACGTACTTAATTTACTTTGACTTAGAGGTCCTTAACATTAAAAATAAGCACACAAAAAAATTAAAAAACCGTACCTAAACACATAAATAGTAAATTGAATCTTTAAGTACATATATATATATATTTATTTATTTAAAACAGAGGGCTCTTCATACAAAGATATTTATGTGTATCATATCTAGATATTTTGTTTAGTCACCATGAATTGATATCTTATTGATAAAGAACAAATGAAATTTATATACATATTATATGCTTTTTTTTTTTCGTGTACCTATGTTTGTATGGAGGCTATCAATGATAAAGAGTGTCAAAGGTATTCATTTCCGTTCTCTGAAAAGTCTTTTGTCTTTTTTTTTTTTTGCAAATATCTTTGTACACGTTACATATATATATATATATATATATACATAAATAATTAATAACTTTTTTTTCTTTACCAAAAGGAACTACTCCATCTATGAGAGATTGGACACATGTAGGTAGCTACTAAGTAGTACATATTTGGAATTATTGTAGTTTTTCTGAGGTGATGACAAGGTTATTTCAAACCGTGTCCCTCCCTATGACCACCAAATAGACATAAGCATAGACTTCAAATTATTATTATTATTATTCTTTTTTAAAAGTTATTGAACCGTAAAAGAAGGCATAGATAGGCATGTACATATGTAAGTACATATGTAGCAAATGACCTCGACCTTATTTATCCAACTGAATAAAAATCAAACAAATATTATTGTTATTTTCACTTTAATAACATGAGCTAATACATTTGGAAATACGCTCTACAAATAGATATTATACATATGTACATATATTTGTCAAGCGTAGTTAAAAATCCTGTTAATGAAAGGGTTTCGCTATATACTAGATATGTACGATATTGGGAGGACAGAGGGCACATAAGCATATAGGTTGAAAGCGGCCTTTTTCTAGAAAAAGGGCTAAAAATTAGATGGATGCTTGAGAACCTACTACGTAGGTTCTCTTCAACTCTTGGACCTTCCTTTACTATTTAATAGAGGGAGTATTTACAACTTAAAACACAGTTGAATTCAAATTTAATAAATCCACGTTTAGGGCACTAATATGTATGGAGCAAAAGTAATAGAAAGCTGATTAACAGCTGATAAAAACATAGATTTGCACTCTCCCTTTATATGAAACGTTTTTGATCTGGATTTCCTACCTATATGCAATTAATGTTATGATGACGACACTTGTGCAACTCACAAGGTAAAAAAAATATTTATTTAACCGAAAAATTCGAATCTAATCTGTTTCTAAAGTCAAATCTCAGAGCTCAAACAACTGTCACTCTACATATATGTATTTTCACTTTGTGTGAATTCTAGCCCTTTTCATGAGAAAAAAAGAGGGATTCCCATCGAAGAATATCCGTTTGCTTCCGGAAGGAATTATGGTCGAGTACCATGACTTACATATTATATAAAGACATGTAGGTAATATGTACAGGTTTAAATTCTCTATACTCCATTAGCTCCTAAATATGAGTTGTGAGACTTTGAAATTAAGTTATTCATAATTTTCTAATTCACTTTCAAATCCCTTTCCCATTAATAATAATGGACCTAACTACAAAGTTATTTGATATGTGAATTTGAATATGCTATCGATTTGATATATATTCTTTAAATTTTTTCAAACAATTCATGCAAAATCATATTAAAGCATAAATAAGCATCATACAAACACTCAATTCCATTATTATCATGAGCAAAAAGTATCAAGATTCAAAAAAATATTTATTTAATCAGCAAAATTCATTTCATTCCCCTTAAAGTAGTTAACCCCCGATGCAATGCACGTGTGCCAACGTTTTTCACATTTTCAAAATAGTTATAGATTACAAATACTACATGTGTTATTAAATTTACAATTAGATGGTTCCTTTCTTGAGACATGTATCTCGAGAAATAAACCAGTGATTCTCAAAATTTCAAAAGAATATTTATTTAAACTTTTTTGTCTACTCTAACAACATTTATTTAAATTGCAATTTAGGCATCATCTTTCAGACATTGTAAAAAGGATGAAAAATTTGATTTTAGCTATTCACAAAAGGATGTGTATCTCAAAAACTAAATGAATATTTTCATGTCTAATTTGGCATAAATGTCAGTGACAGGTGTATCAATTTAAAAAAACATAAACATTTTTCCCTATTTGAATCCCAAAAAAATACAATTCAAATTTCCTTATATATGTTTTTGTATAAAATCAAATTTATCAAAAATTATTTCAAAGATTTATATCTTGAAGAGGGTACATAAACACATCATTTCATTTAGTAGGTAGCTGACTCCCAGACATATATTTTGTAGATTTATGGAACTAAAGAAATCAAGTTGATATTTGAAGGCCTTTGAATGTCTTATTTAATTGTATAACACTACCCATTTTAATTAACAAATTTTAATAGATGTTTGCACATTTCATTTTACTTATCAATCATGAACATATTTAAGAGTACTTATACATAATTACTAACCCAGTAATTAATTATACCGATAATGTGCCGCAAAATACTTATCAATTAGTAATAATTTTCACACCCCTAAAAAGTCAAGAAATATACTCAAATAACAAATAATGCACATTCCGCTATTTTTTCCCAAATTACCTACATATACATATAAATTGCAAATTCGGAGTTTAAAATGTGTACAGTGTCTCTGGATCTGTTGACCATTTTTCTAATCTTTTCTCTCCTTGCTTTAAAGCTTCTGCTTCTAAATTTAAACCATATATTTATTTGAAACAATTCATAATAATGATACCCATTTCTACTCTGAAAAAAAGAGAGGGAAAAAACACAATATTTGAGCAGTTATTCTAGGTATGTGGATACTTAGGCAGAGCTGTAAAACACCATATATGAAAATACATATAAGACAAAAGCACGTCATGATCAGAGTTTGTTAGTACATGCATAGATATCTCCAAAAGTGGAGTTATTTTATATAGTACGTGAGCCTAGAGAATATACATAGTAGTGATGAATTAGTATCTAATGTTAAATGTTTAAAAATGAAAATATATATCTCATTGACATGACTCAAATAATGAGATTACCATCCCTCAAGTCTCCAGGCCACCGTTATAGGAATGAAACATCAAAATCGACCATTTTTTGCATTTATTTTATTATCATAGACATCCACAAATTCAGCCTTCTAAGGCTTTAAATCACCTTTTGGCCTCAAATCAACCTCCAGTGACTTTGAAAGCTGGCATTCCTCTTCCTCCCTCTCTAGCTCTACCCTATCTGACATTGATGCCGCACGCTCAAACAAAAGATCGAACAAAGGGCATCGTGCTCTATGTATATGTATGTATATGAACATAAGATTGAATATTTTAATCAATGAGGATCCCTCTCTGAATGGGCAGGGCTCACCCTACACAATTAATATGAATACATACTATGTTCCACATAGGTAATTTATTTCATAGACCAAGAAAGATTCATATACATACATACATACATATACATGATTTATTGTATGAATGATGGTTTAAAACTAACATAACATAACTATGTGGGCATAAATAACCGCCTCCAATCACTCTACTCCTCATTATATTTCGTATAAACAGCAATAATTGTTTATATTTATGGAAGTAACATCATAGTGAGTTCCTTCCTTCCTTGCTTGCTTACCCATGTAGGTACGAACAACCTATTTGTAATTATGATTACACGCTCAACTAGAGTTAATAAAAAAAAATGAGCTAAAGAATGAATGGAAATTTGTAGTGTGTGGAAAGTTTGAAATGTTTTGAACGTGTGGAGGAAAAATGAATTGGGGTCGGCCTTTTTGTACAGGGGATCTCAAGTTAAGGTAGTAAATTATAATAATAATAATAAAACATAAATCCTACACCTAATGGTCCAAAATCAGTAGGAAGTACCTACAACTGTACAAAACGTAGTTAGTCTCTTCTTCCCAACTCTTCCCCCCAACAATTCCTCAATTAATAGTACAGCTTATAATTGTTCAGTGCTGAGATGATTTGAGTTACATTTAATCAACAGCCTTCAATAGAAATCAATAGCTGATAGTAACAAAATATGTAGAGTGAGGTCTATGATTGTACTTATAGTACTTTACTAGTTTCCTAGTCTAAGATGATTGGTCTTTTCTGTGCATAGTTGTCATAATTTGTAGATTTGTATTCTTCAAATTTCAAATTTGCAACAACTACAAGGGACTCATTCTAATAATTTATAATATTTAACATATACATATGATATAATAAAGGTATGAGAAATGATATTCAGACTCATTCTACGTACCTCTGCTGGCCTTTGTGTAAGTTACTTCATTCTTTCTAAATAAATAAAACCATTATATAATATTAAAAAAAAAAGAAAAAAAAGAAAAGAGATTATTCTACAAAATAATAAGAATCATCTTTTTAAACAATGTACATACATTTATTTCAATGGTTATCTTCTCCTCCTCCTTCTCCCCACTTTTAAAAGAAAAAAAAACCCATTTTTAAATAATAAGAATAATAACAATAAAATGTTTTATCAGTCCTTCACTTTCCCCATTCTTCTTGCTTCCTCAATCCTTGAAGCCCTTCAAATACGATTATCTATTCCTTTATTTGCTATTGAATCAATATTTTATCTCAATATAGATACTTTGAATCCCACTACTAAACAAAGATCCATTAAGGACAGTTCCTTAAGGCAAAATAATTCTACATATTCAAACATATGTAGAATTGAAGACAAAAAAAAAAGATAATTTTAAAACATCCAGGATGTTCTTCGAGCAAGAAAGAGAGCAACCCATTTCTAACATCCATTACAGTAGTATATATATATATATATATACTCCTATATACCATAAATCACTATGAAATACATACATATATGTATATTGAGTATTTTATTCATTCCTTTTTTTTTGTGCAAATTACTACGTAATTTGTGGGTCCTCTAAGTGGCTCCTGTGTTGAGTATAAATGCCTAGACATATGTTCAATATGTTGTAGAACTATGATTTTGTTCGATATTTTTAGTAGTGGATTTATATATTATTATTATTATTATTATTATATACATATTATGGAAAAAAGCAATGGAGTAATTTTTCAATCAAGGTTTGTATATATATATATATATATATATATATTTATTAGCTAGGGTCGACAACCTTTCAGGGTGAGAGGGCCACAATAATCACAATTCAAAAATGTATAATTGTACATACAATTTATTTATTAAACTTCAAAATCCTCTGTCAAAAAGCCAAAAAAATAAAAAACCTGACTTATTTTGAGGACTTTTTTTATGGGTAGTTGCTACAAAGGGTTTTCATGGTTGAGAGTCCTTTTTTTTTTTTTTTTTTTACTTTTACTATATAGAATTGAAGTGAGTGGGGGGGGGGGGGGGGTGAGTAGATGGAAGGTTTCCATACATCTGCCCCACCCAGAAGTATGTATGATATTCTCTACATACTTTAGAAATATAATAGATACAAGGAAAACCATGGCAAAAGAAAATTAGTGCACTCAACTCAGTTACATAAGAGGCGGTGTACTTATTATATATATATATATAGTTCTTGGCGAATTTTGTTTTCCTTTTTTGCTGTGTTTTTCCTGCCATTTAATTGTATTTCATGTGTGTGTGAGAGAGAGAGAGAGAAAGAGAAAGAGGGAAGGAGAGAGTATCTTGTAAACTGGCTCTGTTGTAGTACGACGACGACGTCATTGGGAAGTATGTAGTGGCAGGCGAGGAAGGCGGCGGAGTACACTCGCATAAGTACATATTATATACGTGTATGCATCGAGAACAATATTCGGCCATGCACTTATTTATGAGTTCATTAACCTCAAAATTTTTTTGCAAGGAAATTAATATATGTATGTATGTATGTATATAAATATATATGTATAGTATTTACATTCTATAAAGAATGCTCCTTCATGCTATTTAGGTGCAAAAGTTATCATAGCAGAGAGTAGAAAAAAATAAGAGCCGGTAAATGCTATTACGCTTTGTTTCACCGTTCCTTCTCTCAATTTTTTTTTTTTTCTTCTTTCGAACCACCACAGCTTGCAATTTGCTATAAGTACATAATTGTTGTATTTATTTCATTTTTATTATTATTATTATTATTATTTTGCAAATGACATTTTAATGAAAGTTTTATGTATGTATGTAGGGTCTTATTAGTGTTGTGACTCGGTCTGATTTTCTGCTCAATCCGCTCTTAATTGATGCCTTTGAAACGTATTTATTTTAGCAGATATATTATTGATTTAGTCTCTCTTGCCAAAATTGAATCAGTTTTTTGATTGATTAAACTGAATCCCTCAACAAACTTCTACTGATTTCATGACAAAGATGTTTTCTCTAGACAAACGAGAGCCAAAGGGGAGTTGTTTTTATCGACAACCCCTAAATTCGGCTGGGAAAAGGGGTTCTAGATGGTATTAGAATACTCTACATATTTCAAATTTATTTCAAAACCCAATAAATTCATGGGAATATTGCCTCCGGACAGATCCAAGCTCTTCCGTACTATTCAAATTGAAAAATCACAAATGTGACGGCATTCATCATCATTGAGCAATCCCACTACAACACCTTTTGTGATATACAGTCACTGGCAATGTCTTGCTCTATTGCACACCAAGTCTCCCCGAGCAATGTTTTCCATTTAGGGTTTGTTCATTTGAAATATCAAAATACGTCATCAAATGTATATATTGACAACGACCAATAAGTTGTAAATATATGTTGATCAGTAGACTGAGGTCCGGCCTTTGACCGGATTCGATTGCATCACCAACTATGTAGTACTTACATCATACTAATCATAGGAAACACACACTCACAAAAAACCATGATCTTATGATATGAAATAAACTCTCTATATCATCTGTTATATGTGTGTGTACAACTTACATAGACTCTTCAAGGGGGAAATCTAAGGGCATTGCACTCCTGCATTCATTCCCTTTTGATAGTTTCTTTATATACCTACATTTATGCAAAAAAAAAAAAGAAGTTTTATTTCTAATATCAACCCATGTATGGATAGGTTTGAGATATAGGATCATCCCTTATGTAAATATAACGAGTCAAACTATCTTTTTAAATTTGTTCAAGGATGAGGAATAATTTTTTGCATCCCTTGTTGTCGGCCGTTTTGGCTCGACTGCATCATATCTACATACATAGTCAACAATTCCTCTCTTTTTTTTTCTTTGTCTCTCTCTCTCTCTCTTAACATATAACAACAATAACGTCTTGGGGAGTAGACAGTCTGTCCATTAAAAAAAAACAAAAAACTAATGGTTTGACTATATATTTTGTGCAAAAAAGCAAAAAGATAAGCAGTGCTTGTTTTTTTGCTGATTTCGATTCTTCAAATGTTTAAAATTTGTTAGGGTTGGACTTACCCCTGTGTAGCAGGATAGAGAGGCTACATCTCAATACCACATACATGGATTTGCACTCTACAAGAGTACTCAAACCTATACTCAGAAATACTTACTAAATGTAATTGTAGGTAGCCATTGATTTGTATACATATGTGTTCCCTTTATTAGGAGTGTTTTGAGCATGGAGTTACGTATTCATAAAGTAGCTAGAAGTATGTCTACTTGTACAGATCCTAAAACAAAGTAATTTAAACTAGGAACATATTGGCTGAAAATTAAAAGATTTCCATCCCTGATTTTTACCCTTTTTGTCTACGTCTGAATAAACGTTGTATATTATAACATATAAATTGCAATTTAATATCTAATTCTAAATGTGCAAAAAAAAAAAAAACCCTCAGTCCTTCTTATACATTCATATATATATTGCAAGTTCGTCTAGACCCGACCGACTGGCAAGAGAAAGTAACTATAAAAAAAACAGAAAGGGAATGAAACTATAACAATAAAGAAAAGAAAAAAACACTAATTTTGGCGGCTCATATTGTGGCATGCAATGCATAGTTGTAGTGTTAGTGGGCAAAGCAGCAGCTTTGATAGAAATTCCCTACTCCCCGGATTTTTTAGGGAACTCTCAGAGTTGTTGCTAGGGTGTCATACACATAAATATTTTGAGCTCTGCAATATAAAAAAAAATTGTTTCTCTCTCCCCTAGCTAAAATACACCTACTGCTACTAATAAAAAAATATCACTGAGTTATGAAAAAAAAAAAAAAAAAAAAAAAAACGCAGTTTTTTTATATGCAGTTTTCTATTTGAAAAGTGCATTGACTTTCGGAGTCAATGCACTTGAGAAGGAAGGCGGAGGTATTCACATAGGCCATATTCATTTTCAAAAGCATTTTTTTACTAATAGTAATAAAGTCAAAGCGGGTATGAGTATATGTAAAAGGATTTCAAGTCATGAATCATGCAGTAGAAGCAAGAGCTATACATATATGTATATACATACGCTAGCTATTTTCCAATCTTACCATAAATACTTTCCTTTAATTCTTTCTTCATCTCTTTTTCAAATGAAAGAATACTTACATTAAATTTATCAACCTATGCGCTCAATGAGATGACAACGAACGAACGATAGGTGAGTCTTGTGCTCATTAGCTGGTTATGGTGTGTTTGTATGAAATATCATACTTTCCACAGATTGTTTCCGCAATCTATGTACCTATGTACAACCAGTCTGGGAAGAGTTTGGATCCAGACTGTCCTAAAGACAGGGAACCTATGCAGCAGATGTTTTTCTTTTTGCAATAATATTTTTGTTTGTTTTTCTATATCTATATGTACATATATCCATGAATACGAATTTCCTCCGTGTTTTCCTCCTATGAGTCTGGATGTGATGCCAGGATTTAAGGCCTATGGAAATTCCTCTGTAGAGGAATTTACTTTCCTTCATTCCAAAAAAAAAAAAAAAAAAAAAAAAACAGAATTGGAAATAGCTTTTCAGCTTTTTTGAGAGTTGTTCGTATGGGCCTTGTATATCATGTAGGAGAACATTGCATACCAAGGTCCTCTGTTACTAAGGGACATTACATATATATATATATATATATATTTATATTTATTTGTAGTTTTTGTTGCTGTCGTCGTCTTGCCAATACGTTTATGCATGTATGTATAAAGAAGAAGAAGAAGAAAAAAAAGATAAAATACTGAGTCTTAATAGTCCCTGCAATCGAAGGAGCAGAAGTAGTAGTAACGAGAGGGGGGGGGGGGGAGGGGTGAAATTGCATCAGACGTCTGCATTAGTCTCACTATTATTATTATTATTATTCTATATTTGAAAATAATGAGATTTTATTGAGGGAAATGGAAAGAGATTTTGAGAGGTGAAGGAGGATCATATGATGATGAAGATTTTTTGGGTGAATCACATACACCCATTTCCCTCCCCTCCCCCCCCCCCCCCTTGTCTAGTTGATAATGTATTTATATTTTTATCTTCTTTCAAAACTATTAATTACTCATTGGATCCTTTGTTTGTTTGTTTGTTTGTTTGTTTGTCTCCTTCCTTCCTTCCTTTCTTGGGTGAAAAGAACAGACAATATTTCTGCAACTGCATATAATATATATCTATTTGCAAGGCAATTTCATGCCATGGTTGCAATGGCTTTCCTTTTGTTCCATTGATTTCTATCTCTTTCTTTCTTCTCGTGTTCTCTCTCTCTCTCTCTCTCTCCTTCTTGTGCCTCCTCTCTCCCTTTCAGAACATGCAATTGGGTATAGTTTGTGAGTATGTGTGTATGTATGTACAACTGCTCATACTAAATAAACTCTTCGTTTTTATTATTTTGCATAGCACTTGAAAGGTGCATCATTGAAGTTGGTTCGTTCTTCTTTGTCTTTATGTACATAGGTACAGTATACAAATTTACAATACTAGACAAGGACTCGTACATACATAATAGAGTGCATCATAGGTAAATGGAATGGCTAGCTTTTGATAGCACCATAAATGTATGTATACGTCAGGTTTTGTGAGTCTATGGATTGCGCCTCCTATAGTTTACCCTCAAGTGTATACGTAATGTAATGGTTCATTGCTGTGAGGGGGTTGAAATAGATTTATATAATAAATATAAATAATAAAAAAAAACATTCCTGCTGAGTGTAATGATCACATCTAAGATAATGTCCTAAATATTGCTACGTAATGTACAATTTATCAGCTGTTGACATTTAAGTTTGTTAAAAATGGTGGCTTCCCGGCGTGTAAAGAAACTATGATGAACTGTTTCTCCACTAATTGTGCTTGAAACTAATGTAATGGATATAATTGATAATGTGTTGTTTATCTTTGAAGACAAAAAACCAAATAAATTGCGGGTTGCCAACTGACAAGATTTTAGGTCGACAATTCGGTGGATTTAAGTAGATCCAAAGTGCCAACATCAACAGTCAATGCTCATTCTCAAATCTTATAATTCAAGAAGGTTTTTTTTTTTTTTCGTAATATTGTTTCCATCCAATTTTCTGTTTACATTTTACACCAAACTTTAAACCCACAAACAGTAATATCTTTGTTCAAAACATTTCCTTTAAAAAAAAATCCTGAGAGGCATAGTTACAGAATATAAACTTCCATAATACCATACTTCCATTCATACCTTAGAATACTTTAGTTTACATCATTCATATTTAAATGAAATATCATTTTCGTTGTTTGAAATTTAAAAACATGTGGAATTAAGACAAGAAATACTCAATAAAACTCTAAATAGTCACTATGACAATGATAAGAGGTTTTCAAGGGGTCTCGAACTCCCATAATAACTCAATCATTAAAACCATTTTGAAATCTGTGGTCTCATTGCAGGTAATGATATTTCTTGATATGTCATCAATAGGAATGTAAATAATATGCAAATCGGGCTTGTAAGAATCAAAGAAAGAGAAAATCAACCTGGTAACTCTGACAGTTAGATGAATGTTGAGAGGGAAGCAGCTTGAGCTGTCATGACGTTTGACTGAGCTACAAGCTGCTACTCTCCTTTATATATACAAATGAAGGCATCAATAATAAATAATAACATTATGTATACCATAGACGAGAGACAGATAAAATTAACTGAAATTAGTGTCAGAAAATTATATATTTTTAACTAATACTAATTATACGAGGACTTGAGCCCTTTTTGTTTGCATTTTATTTGCTTTGTTAACCTTAATGCATGTATTCCTTCATGTGAGATCTTTACTATCAGGTAGATGTTCTCCCTTCAGTAATAAAGGAAAAATGATAACAGCTTGAGAAAACAAAAAGTACTGTTCCAAGAGCCAACTCCACAAAGTCTCGCACGCGTCATTTTGCATATTATTTACATTCCTAGTCATCAATGTCACAAAACCAATAATTTACGCTCGCCGGGATTCTAACCTTTTTTGCTCTTTTTATCACTTGAGCTTGGGATGAGGGAGGGTCTATTCACCAGTTACAAAACTTTCTTGATGTCCCTGTTAGAGAGCCATTATAAATTGTGATTTAGAAAAGAGGCATTAAATTGAAGACTTCCTACTTACTGTGATGTTCACACTTTTCAGAGCCTCAAAAATAAAGTAATTAATA
Source organism: Lepeophtheirus nordmannii (assembly GCA_963680855.1). NCBI lineage: Eukaryota > Metazoa > Arthropoda > Copepoda > Siphonostomatoida > Caligidae > Lepeophtheirus > Lepeophtheirus nordmannii. The sequence continues at coordinate 9,624,095 of OY804519.1, forward strand.
GGCTTTGATATTAATTTATCAAATATAAAGGAAAACAGTGCATATGTAATTTTTTTTATCGGACATTTTGGAGCTGTTTTATGGGAGCAACAATAATTAAGAGTGATGTTAAATCTTTCAAAGAGAACCACAAATACATTCATTCTTTATTGTATCTACTAATAGCCTCAAATATTATAACATTTTGAAAAATGAACTGAGGAAATGTAGAAACGATGACTACAGTTATTTTTTTTTTTTTGCACCTTCTGAACAAAGGATATTTTCTACATCCCCCAAAATAATAATAATAATAATAATACAAAGTTTGACAGACAATAAGGATCAAACGTTCAACATCTGCCAGTTTATATTTTTCTTAAGTACAAAAGACCACTGGTGCAAAAAATATATATTTATACATATTATATAATTGTTCTTAAATTACTCTGTTCATATGAGGCTGATATATGTATTTGCAAGTTTATCTTTCATACAAGCTCTAGGATTCCGTGTTACATATGTATTTGTATAATGTATGTATACGTAGTACCCTTCAAACTCAATAAAGATCAATATCAACATAGAACTTTATAGTTCCATTTACTTTATAAATACATGACTCATATACTGCAAGTTGCAACCAAAAAATAGAGAGAAGGATTTTATTACAGAATTTCAGATAAGTGTATAATGTGATAATTAAAATATTAGTGGATGTTTCAATTCCATTTTGTGATTCAGATTACAGTAGACTCGAAACCAAGACTTTAAGGAATTGAGACCAACAAAAAAAATATTTTTATGTGTGTTTAATTATTGTTTAAAAAAGGAAATTTTTCAATTTAATTGTTTTGGTATTGGCATGGATAAATTTGACCAAGCTTTGAGGGGGTCGAATCTGAGACGAAATGAAGACTTTTAAAAATTTAATTTCGAAACCAGGAACCTTCACAAAAAGTACATCACTATATATAATATATTATTAAGGGGGAATATCCATGTTTTCCAACTAAAAAAAAGTGACCTGTCTCCCCCCCCCCCTCTTCTCAGATAACATTTGAGTCTCATATTATTCATTCTAACTGGGGGGGATTTTCAATATTTTTATAATGGAAATAATACTTGAAAATTTTTTACTTTTTGTCTGCTAAAGGCCCTCCACAGTCCCTTCTGGGACACAAGAAGGGTGTACACGATTCTCTCACTAGTAGTAAAAAATAATAAATCAAAATGATAGTAGCATTCATTCACAAAGGATGGCTCTTAAAATTATTAATAATTTGAAGAGGACCCTTGTACAAGTTTATAACTTTTAATTTTACAAATTATATAATATGAAAAGGTTTCCATCTTCACCACCTTTTCTGTTGTACCTAAAAGAGCAACTGAATAATTTCCAACAACACTTTGTTTCCTCTACCTACCTACATATGTTAGTTCCATGGAACATCGATTTTAGTATCTATGTACTTATGTATGTGATTAAGATGCAAGGATTTTAGAGGGAATGCCTTGAATGACAAGGAAGCTGAGCATTGTGTGTCTCTTTCGGTTCCATATCTAGGAAATCATAGCGTTGATCTATTTAAATGTATGTACATATATATGCATTTAATCATTTTTTAGAATGTCCGTATCATATACAATATGTATGTAGTCTATGAGCTCCACCACCACCCTTACTATAGCTTTTTGCATATGTAAAATAAAAAATAAAATAAAAGTACGTTACGTTTAGAGATTCCCTACTGCAAAAAAAAAAAAAAATGAAATAAAAAGTTGTTAAATATTTCATACAACGTAGAGCAGCACTCTAAAAATATAAAATGAATTTACCACAAAAAAATAAAGAGTTTTAATTATACTTTTAATGTATCGTTATATATTTTATTTTATTTTTCAATGAATGATGATCGTTTGGAAGCGGACATCTACATATATATACATGTATGTGCATTTAGCTATATGTTCGTCTACAAAGAGCTAAGGGAAAGTGACGTACCATTAAAAATACTTATATACGTAGAGTTTTAGCAAATAATTTGATTTTAAAAAGTGTATGCATGTATATAGATGATACATTCAAAGAACGTCAACCCGTTACCATACAACTGGTGTACAACTTTTAAAAAGTTGCGACAATTAAAGTTGTCTGATTCTCTAAAATGTAGTAATGTAGCAAAGGATAAAGTTTTTGCCAGTCTCACCATGTAGATACATAGCTCATATATTAATCTAATGAAATGGGTACTTTTTTTAACAAAATCTTATGGAAATTTCATTTAGCGGCTTTAATAATGAAAAAAGGAGTTTGATTTGAATACAGTTTGATGCCAAAGAAGTTTCAGCAGAGGAGGATATAATTGCAAAAAAAATATCTATTCCTTGCAAAAGAAAACAAAAAAAAACGATGGTTAATTTATTGACTACATACTGTCAATATTGAATGTTTAAAGATATATTTTTAATGGAAAGTAGGATCTGAAAGATAATAAATAAAGAGATATATAAATATATATGTAATTTTGATGGACGTTGAAGGTCGAAGTCCTTTTATTTATCGGCTCTATTGATACCTATGTACATCTAAAACAAACAATAGTAATTCACCCTTAAAATTGACATGTTTATCTCTCCTCCAAGATGGCGAACTTCCACAATGATGACGTCACGTGAGAATGCTCTACGAATGCAAATAATACCAAGATTCAATATAATAATAATCCATGAACAACTATTATGTAATATTCAAGTTTTCTCCTCCAGTGTGAAACAAGTCTTTTTACATAAGATTCAACATGCAAGGCAAAATGAGACATACTGGCAACAGAATCCAGGTAAATAAGAAGTAAAAAAAAATTCGTTGTATGACCGTTGAATAACAAATCTTTTAGGTATTTGTACTGCATTTTTTTTTTTTTTTTTGGAAGGTAGTCGTTGCAAATGCATTGTTTGGTCTTTTGTAATACTTGTTCTTTCTGTTTGTATCCAGGATGGATTCGAACATACAAACAGAAAGTAAGAAGAGATATCTCAAAATGGAAAAACGATTAGTTTCATACATATGTATGTATGGGAAAATAAACACAGTAATGCTTGAGACTACGAGCAATGGTCCTGTGAGAGAAATGTGCTCTATTAAAAACTGAGAGCAATTGCTTTCTGTAAAATAAATTGACGGCCATTAACGTGTCTCGCATCATGAAGGTGAGTTGGTTTCTTGGCTTTTTGAAGAATGCAGTTTTAAAACAAGGAGACAGTATATTTCATACATAAAATCAGTGTGGGCCTTTTTGACTAGAGCCCCGGGCCCTACTCCCTTAGAAGACAGGGCAATCAACAGATTATGAGCTCTTGGTGGTGAGTTGAGTAAATCATTAAAGATTTTACATTTAAACAAAGAGGCTAGTGATTGGCGCTACAAATTAAGGTACCTTGCCACACAGAGCCACTTTATCACTCTTACCTAGGACAGGCACCTTCTCGTAACGAGGAGTCACATTGACTACCATTCCATTACAATTATGTAATTATCAAAGAGTGTCCAGATAGTCGGAAGAAGTCAAAGGAGGTTTCTAGCCTTTGAGAAGTGCCTCATATTCCAAATGGACCAAACACGGATTTCTTCACAATCCGAGGGTCGACTGTGTGGAACATAATATTTATAAATACTTCTTATGTGTGTGCAATTGTTGGGAGCTCGTAGAAATAATAATTATCGTTCTAATTCCATCTGTTTTCTAGATTATATTATGTTAAATGTATATTTTATAAATATACTTATTTTACATATTATTGAATTAAACGTTCATTGACGTTTACTTAACCACAAGTTTTCTTTCCTTAGAAATGGTTAATTTATGTTCGTATGTATGTAATTTTAAAAGATTCATTTTTGCAATGTTCAATTAAATACATATAATATGTATGTACGTACATGTTTTCAATTACTCTATCCATCTACCCTTGGAATTGCTACCTTTTTTTTACAATGAATTACTTTTTGAAGTATCAGAGAATTGTAGAGTCTTGTAAAAATATTAAAGCACGAATCATTAGCAAGTGTTTCTTCCATTTATGTACATACATACAAAGAATAATTTAATTCATGAAGCTTAGCTTGTTATTGTTGTCCTTTTTATCATATTATTATTCTACAGAGTGAATAAACACACAAAACACAAAATAATAACAATGTGTATTGGCATTTAAAAAAAAGCAAACAAGCAACAAAATATTAAAAGTTTATGGATACAATTGCCAAATTCAAAACTTTTTATTCATTATATGTATACAAACAAACTATGTCATTGTTTTAAAATGAGGATGAGATCATAGATACTTTTTTTAGGGGGGAGGGGGGGGATTAGATTCTTACCTTTGAAAATGAGATTGGAGCTATAATATTAGAGTAATAGTGTGAAGACTGGGTCTACCTACAAGGGGAAAAATATATAACTTTACATTCTTTTTAGCTGAATTTTAGTCCTAGTAGTTAAAAGTCTTTGAACTAAATAGTAAACAAGTTTTCTTTTGACTGTTTCATCATTGGTCATTGCATCATTTGCAGATTCTGTTTCAGTATTCATCCCTTAGAGTCTCAAATCCCTTAGAGTGATGAGGTCTACACCATTGCACTAGGCAGTACGGAGCATTTGTGTAAAAAAATGCTCAGATCCGGCAAGAAATAAAGAAAAAGAATACACATTAGGAGATTGATTTTGCCTTGAGATATGAGAAAAGATTGAGCTTCTGTATGTGCATATATATAAACAAGGAATCTCGTCATGGAAGCAATGTTTCCAGATTGGAAATTACAATTGAGGTTGACTCAAATTAGTGATTTGGTACTCAATACCTCGTCTTGATCTTGATCTCGATTAAGATTTTACTTTTTTTAAAAGCAAGAACAGTATTTCCATTTTGAACTCGACGATTTCTCGATCTCTCAAAGATTACATATTGCTTCTTGAATAAGCTGTCTTGACAGAAGTTAAAATAACTGTTCAGACAGAGCGTAGTTTTAATTAAAACTGATTTAGTCTGATTTTTTTATAGGGAGTAGACCCAATTGCAAGACTAGTAAGTAAGTAATTTGCTATTTATTTGGTAAGAGGCCTTGCAAATTAAAAATGTGTATTAACAAAATGGCTTCGTAAGAAAAGAAGAAGTCCTACTAAGTATGAATTACCTATATATAATGTACATTTGGGGGCATTCAGAAATATCTAATACCCATACAAAAGCCAATTATGCAAAAATTAATTAATTTTTTCTTCAATTTAAGAAAAAAATCAATTAATTACTTTCAATTTAAATTTACGTAGAAAATATATATAGAAAACTTTAGACAGGACATATTTTGACTTTATAAATCCTAAGAATCCTTTGTTAGATAGAGAGTTGGATGGGGCTCTAATGCCGATATTTGCCATCACCTGATATTGTATATTTATTGAGACTGGAACGTTCATCACCTCCTACCTATTTAAAGCCTTCGACTCCATTTCGTCTACCAATTCTTCTAGGTATGTACATATGTATCTAATACGTTCCCCATTCCGTAATCATTTCTTCTACTTATTTTTATTATTATTTTGCTATAGTGCCAATGTGTTTAAAAAAAACAAAAAAACGAGTCGAATCTGTTCAATTTATATATATATATATATATATATATATTTTGCTTCATCATATAAATAAAATACATAGATATATACATACATGTAGTGAAGAACGTGGAGAAAAGAGTTCAATGAACTCTTAAGAGAAGAAATCGAATTCATGCAAAATACCCATGCATATAAAAGAAAGAGAGAAAGGGGGAAAATGCAATAAAAGAAACAAAAAAAAAAACATAAGCACGCCCTCTTTGACACAGTGCATGGAATACAGTGCTATTAACTCGGTTTTTTCCCCCCTTGTACATACATAGTATGTACTCATGCTGATGCTGATGATCCGTGATGGAGTTTTGAGGAGTTGTCCCATGGTGGTCCAATTCGTAGATATACATATATATATATATATTTGTATTAATGCAACGACTCTTTTTTTTTTCTTTCTTTATAATACATAGATGTATAGGTATGTTAATAATATTTTATAGCAAAATTTGTGACGTAGTACATTATGTACACATATACATACATGCATGCATAGTGTCAATGACCTAGAGAGAGTGAACTCCTGCAATCAAATATGCATTGGGCCTTTTCTACTATAGATATACATACATATAACACCTATTTATTATGAATTTTTTTGCTAATTTCATACAAATAAAGTACATGCAGATGTACTTGGGGATGCTTTAAGCCAGGGAGCCTGGGTATGATGACCTGATACCCATTGCTCCCTTTGGGCATGTACATACATGTACATATGCATGTAATTGAAACGATACAACCAAGTATTTGATTTTAAAAAAATGTGCAATCTTTTGAATTTCGAGTTTGTATGTTTAACGGTGAGGATGATGTCAAGTTTCTACATACTTTAACTATTTGTATGATCACTTATTGATCCCTGATCATTACTCATGACGGAAAAAACTGATTAAAACGTACAAAATATGGTAGCCATGTATGTACATATAGTTTGGTCATGCTATGGTACCCCTGGGCAAGTGAAGAAGTATTCATGTGCTTAGGAACTCATAGTACGCAGAGTCTGGGTCTTTAAATTGGAAAAGAGTCAACTGATGACTAGTGCTAAAGAGGTAACACATGGTATGTCTGCTGATTTCAAAAAACTCGCCCGGCAAATACCGTATAAAGCAATCCCTCAACCTTTCCTCCTAAAAAAAGAGAAAGAAAAAGGGCCCAAGATAAACTTGTCGTAGCTATTCCATATACCTAGTTGAACCAATCAATGTGTAGAAGATGTAGTTTGACAAATCGACAGCTAATATAAAAACAAATATAGAAGTTGTAGATGTTTTGGGAAGGGCACCAATGTATGTATATACAGAGCTTATAAATTGAGCCCATGACGTCACTGGTTTGAAAATAATTATGGTCGAGACTAGTTTTTATGCTTTTAGAGAATTGGAAATTTTTTTTCCATTTTCATGGACCCCTCGGTTTGGGGTAGGAGTGACTCTTCCTCCTCTGGTTCTGAATGTGATCACGGGCAAAAAAAAAAAAAAAAAATAATGAAGAACTTAAATAATAATTATCTTGTGGAAAGAATATGCAGCTGATATCAATTGGATTAAATGATTACCTATACATTAAAGATATCATCTTGATTTGTTAGATATTTTATGCATGTTACACATTGGACAACTCAAGGAGCCAATTTCTCAACGAGAATTTGCTCCAGAAATCGAGATTCGAGAACTGAGTTCCCTTCTAATGAATCTCTCTTTTCCACATCATCCCTATCCCAGATATCAAGTTAAAATAATTACAAATAAATGTAGACATGTGAAAATTGTAGCACATGCCTACTCATATATGTATAGTTTGGAAAAAATGATTTGACTTGGAGGCTGTTGCAGTCCTAGATAAATAATAAATAAAAATTGGGAAGTTTGAAAAAGTTTTTACTTCAAATAAAATATCTACTATTTGAGCATTTTTTGGGAAGGGGGGGTATAAGGCCCCCGTAATGACCTCTGGTGGTTAGGAGTTGTCGTACTAGTAGGATTATAGGAGGTATATTATCTAATATTACAAAATAATCCAATCCTCATTTGTCAATTTGTAGTTTGTTTAAATAAATGAAAAATAACTGCTCTGAGGAAGGTACTGACTGGACGCAAAAAAGTGTGTGCTAGGAACTCGTTACCTTTTACTTTTTGTTGTTAGTACATGTTGCACAAACTTGTACTACAGAATCTAAAATTATGAAGCCACACATGTATGTATATATACATACCTACATACATTATTAATATCAAATAGAAAATGCAGTTTCTAGTGAAACTCTCAAAATATATATTTATAAATCTATCTGTATTTTTTTTTATTTTTTATTTTTTTTTGGTGAGGTATAAAAGAAATGTGAATATAAAAATTTACCAATAAATCTTTGGTTCTATTTTATTGATCTTCTCTTATTATTATTACGTTTTATGTACCTATGTATGTATGTATGTACATTAGTTATTAAAACCATGACTTGACTCTTGAAAGAAAATAATATTGTGTGTATACATAAGAATGAACGAAGGAGAGAATATAATTTAGCCTTCCGAGTTCAATAAACTCTCTTTTTTTATACTAAAGAAGGCTTTGTATATATATATATATATATATATATATATATATATATATATACCTTCTAGTACCCCTCTCTTCCCTTTTAATAGCACATATCCTTATGCTCGAAAGGAATTCTTGAAGGATAACACCATTCCTTACTCAACCACATCCGTTTAATGAATGACTCATGGTATGTAGGCACATTTTATGAATCTAGGAATATATATATATACATATATATATATATATATGTCTATATATGATCTTCATGGATTGACATGACCCAAGGGATTAGACAGTTTATATATATATATATATATATATATATATATATAGAAATTAATAACTTTAAAAATACAACAATAAAACAAATTCCTTTTGACTATTGTTTTACTATGGGATTTATAGTACCTTGAATCAACAACAACGTGGAGTGTTTTCAATTGGATTTTCACATACCTATTTACATAATATGTAAGAGAATGCAAAAAAGCAATGACCCTCAGCCGTTGAAATGGGTCTAAAAGGTCAAAACAATTTTTAACTCTTCATTGCAAGTGTTCCGTACACGTCTCCCTCTATGAACATTTATAATTTAATTTTAACTATCAGGGCTTATTTATAAAAATCCTGGGAGGACTCAGAAGAAAAGTAGTTCTCTCTACATAAACTATTATCGCATAGCAAAACACATGTAAACTCCTTTAGTTCCTTTCTTGATTTGCCAAGGTACAAACACCTGGCTCCTTTTGTATGTTTAGAACGTTGATTGATTGAGCTCAAATTCAACCTCATTAATATGTAAGTAACTTCTAAGTAAAGAATAGCCCAACAGTTGGAGATAATAGAATGAAGTAATTAACTAACTACTAGTCGGGCCGAAATAAGGGGGGGGGGGCCTTACTTTGCATCCCTTTTTTGAAAAATAACATCTAAATGTTGTGTGGTTATGGTGTTATCCATGTAAGAAGTCATTTTTTTATAACTTTATGAATGTTTTTATAAAGGTTGAGAGATATCATGAGGATTGTTTGAGCCAATTTTTTTTTCATGAAATCAGAGATTTGCTCAAAATAGAGTGGGTTTGCATGGGATACTGTTGTATCAGATAATTTTGAAACGTATTCGGCATAAAATTTTCAAAAAAAAAAAAGTTTTTTTAAAAACCAATATTTAAATAGATATCTTAAGAAGTTCAAATTTTACTTTACACTGTGGTACCTCGAAAGACAAAAAAATAATGGATTAGTACTTATGGCGGTGCCATTTTTAACAATTGTGGAGTATGCCTTGAGGAAAAAAATTTCTTGATTTTTTGGTCACTCTTCCAAAAAGGCAACAGTTTAACTAATATCAGAAGAGGGTCTGTAAAATAACTTTTTTTTTTGGTGATTAATTGCCGTCGAACGTAAATATTTATGTATTTTGCAAAAGCAAACTTATTTTGTGTGAGTATTTTACACACATTACAAAAACAAAACAAAAAACCCTCATAGTCCAGGATATTAGGTACTGCAAATTTATTAGTTATTATCTCTGAGCCTTTTTTGAAGATACAAATGGTAACAAAAACATTTTTTGAAGAGAGAACACAAAACAAAAAAATTTTTCTAAGATGTTTTTTATAATCTATATATAATTACATATACTAGTCTTAAAACAGCGGCCTGTGGCATGCTGTTTCAATGCCAGCTTCTGCAAATGTATTTTGGCATGTAATTAGAATACGTGGGAACATCTAAACAGCCTCCAACGATCTTGGATGACCTAATGAAGGTCATTTAACTTCAATAAAACCCTCTTAAATTAAGCATTTCTTGAAACTTTTGACTACAAAGGCAATCTAAATTGCATTTTGTCTGATGCAACAACATAGCTTATGTCCTATTTTGGCCCTACTAGCTGAGAGTGAATTGCGTACAAACAAACTGAGGGGCTCTCACAATATATTATCATATATATATATATATATACATAGAAGGAATATTAATCAAAGGAACAAATTTGTACAAAGGTAAATATGTATAAATATCCACGAATGTATAAATAGAAAAATAAAATAAAATCCCTTAATTTTGAGTGTTTATATATTTGCTTCTTCCATTTGAATCTTTCATCTTCTAGCACATTGTATGTAGTGTACATACATACTACCTGGGATATTATCACGAAGAGAGTTCAAACTACTTTTTTTTTTATTTAACATACACAAATTCATACGAGGGTTTTATTATGAGTGCTTATAGAAAAGGATTTTTTTACAGAGTAATGGGTGTAAAAACGTGTTGTAGCTTGCATGTCTGAATATGCATGAATGTTCAAGCATGTTCCTTTTTACACTTGAACATAGTATATAGTAGTTATGAGTTATCTATGCCATCAAAAGGTTGTATCGTCCAGTCAAGGAATTATTTTTGTATGAAGCCACAATAACAAGGGTTTTTTTTCTAATAAAAAATTGTGAGCAAAGGATATCAGGAATTAAAAAATATTTATTTAATCATCAAAATTCATTTCATTCATACCTCAAAAAAGTTCCATTCCATATGTAATGCACAGGTGACAACGTTGTTTTTTTACGAATTTGAAAACAGAAATAAAATTTGTATTAATTCATTAATTAAATAGAGAAAGAAAACTGCTGAGCTTTTAGATGTGCAATTAATATTGATAATAGGATGATCGGTTTCTTGAGACATAGGCTATATATCTTGAGAAATAAACCAGTGATTCTTAAAATTCCAAAGGAATACAGAGTCTGGCGTATTCATTTCTTTAAATTACATTTTAGTCATCATCCTTGTGACATTTTAAAAAATGATTTAAAAATTAGATTTTAACTATTATCAAAAGGACGCAATTCTCAAATAGGAATGAATACTTTGGTGTGTAATTTGACAAAGTCTTCAGTGACAGTGGTGCCCAACTTAAAAACAAAATTAAGGTAAATTTTCCAGGTATTTCTTGCAGTTGGTATTATCATATAATAATATTAATAATAATAATAATAATACTTAAATTGTTGGGTGAAATAAAATTTCATATTTTGAGAGCATAAAGGAGGAAAATGATTAAGAAATTGACTTTATGTTTGTTTGGCTCGTTTTTGTTTTTTTTCAGTTGAATATTTGATACTACATAATAATAATATATAGACAGAGATTTAAAAATAAAAAAATTCTTTTGAATAATAACTCTACTTTTCCGTACTTTTGTTCCATAAAATTTGGCTATAAAAGATTTTTTTAGTATAGGTGTATATATATTCTTAGTAGTGGTTGGTCAATGTTGTTATAATATATATATATATATATGGTATATACATATTAACAAATAAAAAGAATAAATAAAATTATGTATATAATACTATTATTATTTTAATTTTCATTGCAGATTTAAGTAGCTTAAAAGTATTAAAAGACGAGGAAAAATACATTATTATACTCAGTTATGACCCAAGATAGGTGTTTCAAATGATCTTATTTAAAATAAGACCAGGTATAATTCTATACAATTTATGAAAAAGGTACCGATTTTAAGTTGTTTATCAGTGCTTGTTATATTCAAAAATATAGATTAATTCGGAAGATGATCCTAAACTAGAGAGGCACGCCTTAAAAGTACATGAGTTAAGAGCTTAAAAATAATCATATATAATAATTAAAATACAGGGAAATAATATTTGAAGTAAATTTAAACAAAATATGCTTTAAACTTTAATGTACATTGATAAAGATGTGCGCGCTATACGTGGTTCTCATATTTTTGGGCTCCTTCTTCTTTTCCCTCTAAAGGGATAGTAGTAAGTTATTTTTCAAAGATAGTGTAACCTTTATTTTTAGTAGATATTTCATTTATGAAAAATAATTATTTTTTATTAAAAAAGTCCCTTGAGCATCCTTTGTTCTTGTGCAAGAAAAAAAAAATAACTTTTTTCAAGCATGCGACAAAAGTCCTTTACAAAATATATACAATACAATCTGTGTAAAAAAAATTTTCTTTTCAAGACATCAACCTATAATTTTTGTACGATATAGAACTTTATCTATACAAACATTTCATGAATTTTAAACAAAATTTATATAACCACATTTATCTGTGCCTTAAACTTAATGTTTGAACCCAGACAAAAATGACGAATTTTGAATTCAAAACATCAAACCACTTATTAGAATTTTTTGAAACTTTTAGAATAAAAAGTTTAAACTTTAAAAAATATAAGACAGCTTTTAAAAAGTTTTGAAATTTTGAAAATTTATGATATATATATATATATATATTGTTTTCTATGTGTGTAACTTACCTTTGCAAAAAATAAATGGCAAAAGTAATTTAAGTCAAGGAAAAAAAAAAAAGAAATGAAAAAGTTCGCTTATATGATTTTATGATATCTCTTGAAAAATTTTAATTTTTTTTTTCTTTTTTCTTTTTTTTTTACATAGATTCTAATATTGCATTTGCTTTATTGCATCGTATATATATATATATATATATATATACAGCTAAGCCATAAAATAAAATTACTTCTAAAGAATGAATGAATAGACCTTAAAAATATACGTATGTATTTAATATTTGAAGGCAATTGTAAAAATATTCGCAATTGATGTGATCATTAACTCTATCATAAAAAAAATATTATATACCTAAAGGTATATAGTTTTGAGTCAATGAGGAAAATTATAAAAAGAAAAAAATAATAATGCTAACGATATTTACGACTATATATTGAGGTATTTACATATATATATATATATATATATAGTTTACATGCCTCATATTTCCGACCTCAATTTCCATCGTGCCAAAAATAGTTTGTTCAAATGATGCTTTTTATTTATTTACATAATATTATATTTCGTAAGAAGAGCATGTGATTCTGACTCAAGGCTCTAACATTTATTCTGGAAATAAATACATGCAGTCCGATGAATCCTTAGTGAGTTTTTTGTTGAGATCTCAGTAATTTGTTCTTTTTTTTTTTTTAATTGTCCAGTACTCGAAAGTTGAACAACTTTAAAGGAAGAAATGAGTGCTCTAATTTATTTTATTTCCCTCAACATTAGAAGCAAAGCTTTATATCATAGTATTGGGTATATTCACAATTTAGCGGAATAGATTTCGAGTTTTGATAATTCCCTATAATTCACATAAATCTTTCTCTCTCACTCTCTCTTTTCCATCTCTCAACCTTTCCCTCCAAAAAAAAGGGGGAAAGAAAGATGTCTAATATCTTCTTTGCACTTGATCCAATTACGTCAGATGTCTTCCCAAATGTTGAACTATTTAATACTAAGGATATGTTCAGTGAGTAACAAGATAATGTATGTAAGTATGTATAAATTGAGTTCAGGGGAATTAACTTCAATGTGAATCAAGAGCAGACAAAAAAGCACATGGGATATGTATAGATCCGGGTTTTTGAAGTGCTTTTGTGCTCTTGGGGGCTCATATGGAACTCCTTTTAAAAAGAAGTAGAATCTCTCATTTCTGTCAAATGATGGAATGACGTCATTTATTTCCTTCCCTTTTTCTTCTTCTGTTTTTTTGATAGCGTGCCAATGACGTCCCATTTTCACACTCTTTGTATTCACACCTCCGTACGTAAAACACATCTCCTACATATTCAATTTTACTGAATCCATCAGCTCATAAGAAGTAAGTTGAGGCCAAATCAACAGCTGACAATTAAAATAAATATTAGTGAGATGAGAGTCTAATGGCTATTTCTATTCTGGTATGGCCGGATCTATATAGAATATTTAAATGGTATCATTTGATGATGAACCTCCCTTACATTCCTGTCTCAGAGAATTTGATTTTTAAAAACAAAGCAAAACATGGGTACCTATGTATTGCAAAAATTCATAGTTAACACATGCTGAATCAGCAAAAATAATAATAATAATAATAGGATAATAAAATCATTCTGTTAAACAAATAAATAAAAGCTTTCTCCAAATCATGCTTAAGTATGAATATTTTTTATACTTTCCATACTTAGAAAGCCTATAAATGTATCATGGAAACATAAAGTACGTTTTATACTTATCAGATTAAGTAGATATGTGGCATGGTAAACTCTTTTGTAAACAAGTAGCAACTAAGGAAGGCATCATTGACTAAGTACAAATAAGCAAAAAAAAAAAAAAGCAAACAAAAAAAGCTACTATTTGCAAAATATACAAATCCTTTCAATAATAAACTAATGGCTTTAGCATAACCCATTTAACTTAACTACTCCTCTAGGCTACAGAACTGCCTCAAAATCAATATTTGAAGAGTAGGGCAGGGGCGGCGGATATCTAGGCTATGAGTGTATACATATAGGTACACCAAGACACAACCTAGTGTAATCTGCTTTGAAATAAAACCTAACCGTTTGTATACCTCATGGAATCCTTGGCATAAAAAATATGTAGATAAGCAAATGACTTTAGCGGAGTCAACTTGTGTACAAAAAAACAAACAATAAAAAAAACGAGGCAGTTAAAAACATACTAGGCCACAATGATTGTATATACATATATATATATATACTTATGTATTGTATATTTTCTGATCATGGAAATTCAAAAATAAATAGATAAAATAAACAGAGTATGTATTATTATTATTATTATTATTAATCTATAAATATATCTTGACGTCAGAGTTTTATTGACAGAGGTGGAGTTTAACCTACATACATACATACATACATATGTATTTCATGACGATGAATCAGGGTATACATACATACATACAATATAGGCACATATATCAAATATGTAGATATAGGCACAACAAACAATACATTGTGTGTATTCCTTCATAATGTGGGTGGATATGACGTAAATAAAAAGTAAACAAATGACGTCATTCCTTCACTTGATATAAATGATTTATTCTATGAGATTTCTGTGAAGGAAAGGAATTTCTTCATCACATGGGTACCTACAAATTAAACTCTTGCTTTCAGCTGTCGATTCCTTAACTTCTCTATGAACTTTAATTGGCTCTTATTCAGCTCTGAACATTTTTTCTAGATGATACGTTTAAACAAGGAATAACTGCATAGTTGGAATGAATTGATTGACTAACTCCTACCAACGGATTTTGAACCTTTTTTTTTTTTTTTGTTACTTTTACCAACTGTATCATAGTTCAATAGTTAGTATATTTACAGCCTAATTATAGGATATAATTATACACAACGTATTTTCATAGACAAAGAAAATTACTTTGTATATTTTGTCAGCTGTTGTAGATTTATTAATTTTTGTGTCGTTGTTGTCTTTTAAACTTTTCACCAACTTTCAAATTTGAAATTATTTTTATTATTTATATTGATGGCAGCTCCCGGAGTTTTAATTTATTTCCTACAGCCTTAAAATAGTTTAAAAGTAATTGGCTAGCTACTAGTAAATTTTTGGCCTTAAAATTTTTATTTTTGGAGAAAATGTTGGAAAATACGAGTACTTTAAAGGTGGTATCGTGACTATTAAAAGAAGAAAAAGAGAGAAATCAGCTGTTGACAAAAATTACAAAAAAAATTCCTGCTGTTGTTGGAATGCCATTGTATCTTATGAACCTTTACAACACGGGCATCACCTCCCTCTATAAAATAATTAAATTTTTTCAAATCTAAAAATACTTTGTCAATTTGTGTTTTTGAAAAAAGAAACAAGAATGAAACATATCTTTAAAAAAACAAAACAAAAAAACAAGACATAAAACATTACCCTAAGAATGAGTCACTGAAATGTGTACTAGAAACATTTTCAAATTATGGGATATAAATAGTTGATGAAGGTTTAGTAATGACCTTTTAGAGGACGGTTGTATACTCACAAATTATATAATAACTACCATGTAATTTGTCTGTCAGTTGTTGATCAATTTGAAATTTGATATGGTGAGTTATAAATAATAGTTCTACATTTGGAGATCCTCGTCACGACATTTATTCTTCTTTTTCATCTTTTTCGAGAGGAGAGGTTCATAAATGTAATAGGGATGTTGTTAGTTGTGTGACGTTTGATTTGCTAAATTATACATCTCTAGCTAAACTTTAAATACTCTCATGGTTAAATAAAGCATTTTCAAGCAGTTGTTGAACAACTAATCTACAAACATTTGAGGAATTTCAATGTGTATAATGATTAATGGATGTAGATATCAACAGTTCTTTGACAGTTGGTGTAGTTGGAATAGTGAATGAAGTGGATGATACTCAAATCATTGGGCAACTACCAACTGATTCTATAAGTTTTTTCTATTTATGCCTTGAAAGAAAAATTGAGACATACAATGAGGATAGCTATGTATTGAGAGACGAGTTCGTGCCAATCAAAAATAATCTACAAACAAAGGAAATTAAAGTCATTTGATATCTACAACGGATACTTATTTTGTATCCGTAAAAATAACAACAACCCAAGAATATTATTTTATATTAACGAAATTCGTAATTTTTTTTTTTTTTTTTTAAAAAAAAGGAGAATTAATCAAATCCAAAGTAAAAAAAAATAAACTTACGTTCATTTATTGTAGGTATACCTATAAATATAAGTATATAATATTACCTTTTATGCATTTGATATTTATAAAGACCAAATATGTTTAAAACCTACCTTCACCAATAATAATAATAATAATAATAATAATATATGTACCTATATGTCGGGTTCAAATCAAAGTTTTATTATAATTTAAAAAAAAATAATAATAACAATAATATAATACTTAAATACCAATGACTTTAGAAATGCATTTTTTTGGGATGGGGGGGGGGGGGGGAATACTTGATTGCACAAGTCACAACTTAAAAAAGTTTAATAAATCAATCTTATAGAAATTAATTTAACTTAAGAAGTATATACATATATATATATATATATATATATAACTAAACTCAAAACTAATCAGATACTTTTCACCTTGGATTATTTTTGAAATCCAATGAAGGAGTTCTTTCCCTCTCTTTGCAGTGCATATGTACTTTTCTTACATAGATAGCTATGTGAAAATGTTGGTCTGCCATTAGGAAATTCATTAGTTCATAGATACAATTGTTATAAACACAATGTGTACAAAAAAATAAAATAAAAATGCATGAGTTGTTAAAATGCATATTTTGACTATAAACGTTCAAGTGCCAAAGAGCTTCCATTAAAATATTTTTTATTGGGAGGGTTATGACTTTGTTTGTGGTTGTTCACTACTATTTTACATAATTATGTATGTTTTTTTTTTCATAGGAGAAGAGGGATGTTTTTTTGTCTGTAAGAGCCCTTGAACATATAGCCAAATGGAGCTATTTTTTTTTATTTTTGTAAATGACGTGTCATATTTTAAACCAGTAATTTTCAACTTGTGAGTCATGAACTAAAAGTGAGCTGATTAAATATAAAAAGAAGTTTTGTTTTTTATAATCATGAAAATAATAAAGCACACTCCAAACCTCGATATGAGTGAAGTAATTAAAACAAATTAAAGACATCACCTATATATATCAGTGTCGATTGAAGACCTCCTGTTGGTAACGAAATCATTAAAGACATCTGTAGGCTCTCTTGCAGTCCACGGATGTTATGGGGGCACAGCTGAAGCTCACTATAATTTTGAGGTTCTCTTTCAAACTACACACTTTCTCCCAGAGAACACTGAGCCAATGTTATTCATAGGCTGGTTTCTTCTACCTGATCCCCTTCAATATGCTCTCACGGATCTTCTGAAAGATGGACAAGGCCGGGACAAGAGGCAGTCTTTCTTGACAATAAAAAAAAGACAGTCCAAAGCTCAATTAGAGAGAAGTAATGAAGAAGAAAAAACCAATGGATCAGGGCGGATCGAAGGCCAGTCAATCTCACAGCCAAATAATTAAATTTTGTTTAGCTTGAAGGGCAATAAAATTGAGTTGCAGTGAAATGATAATAGGGAAACATCTGTTCCAGTGCAAGACCGTTTGCGAACCCTTGTAAATTACTATTCTTTAATATTCATTCACCTTCATCAATTTTGACAAGAGCTCATTATTATTTGAGCACTATTTATCTTTGTACCTCTAGGATCAATATTAATACTAATGATAATGAAAATCAGAGCTGAGGGAGGACATTGATACGCACACTTCAGACTTGAGTTGTACTTAACTTTTGACTCAAAGAATACAATTTTAATTTTTTTTAATTTCATTTGGCTTCATTAAGCTATAACTCATCAAACAGTTGAACTTAAAAGTCAATAGCATCCAAGTAAAAGTCATACCTTTAATTAGTAGTATGCATTTGATAACTAGTTGGAAAAAACCGTTGAAAACCACAGCGTAAAGAGTGCACAAATGTTGCAGTAATTAATGCAAAAGATATTATCTTTTGCAGAACTATAAATTCATATTATGCATTTAGGGTGGTGTTGTACGTATGCAGTGAGGAAGTTATCCCTTGATAGTTTACCTATCTAGGTATGTAATTAGCATGATTTGTTCAAAACCCCTATGCAAAATAAAATACAAAAAAATGAATATGTTCGTTAGAGTTGCTCTGAATGAGGGAAGTTTATGAAAAGGGGCTGCCACGTTGTATTAATTAACTATTATTTAAGGGAAGACGTTGTAATATGTTTTTAAAAGTAGATCACGTCGAGCTTTTTTGTTCACTCGCAACCTCGACTGACAAAAGGGAAATAATTTTTTTTTGAAAAAACATAAGGTAGCTACCCTTCTGTAATTTCCTTGATGTAAACTTGTTAATAATTGGCAGAATTTATTATTTTGAAATACAATATATTTATAAGCTTTACCAATCACAAACCAATCGTTACTACTTGTAATATATTCAAAATTCAAAAAAAGGGCACGCAATCCTTGATTTAATATATTTTTTATGTATCAAAATCATGAATAATAATAATACCCTTTTTGATTTCATAACACGTAGAGTCAGTTGCTTTAAATCGAAAGAGTCAAATGATGAAAATCAGCTGAAGGGAGAATACAGTGTGTTTTTGTTATTCCCAAAAAGCTCGTCGTGGATATTAGATATTAGCTTTTCAATTACCTAGACACATAGCCTACATAAGTCCATTAGATGTAAAAAAAAACAAAAACAAATTGGATGAATCCAAATCCAATCTTTTATAATGCCACCAATAAGATAAGCTCGTGTGTACGAGTTGCAATTCATACTGATCTGTTGTATTCAATTATATGTAACCACTAATTTTAATAGCCAAAATTGCATAATTTGATGCATTTCATCATTGACTAATTATAGATTTGATTATAGATGTACAAATGATCACATATTAAATCATTTGAGTTGTATGGTTAATGTGTTTACAATCCAATACCAAAATAATTGTAATTTTTATTAGACAAGTTAAGTATAACACCATTCAGTACCAATGTAACTAGTTCTTGAGAACATACATCAAAGTCTGGGTATTGGCTCTACAAGGCCTTTGATTTCGAGTAAACTTGTCTTGGATACAATTATTCTCTGCGAGAGTGGGTTTTGATGATGGTTTCCACAGAAACCATGAGTTGGTTAATGAACCCTCTAAAGTTCCAAAAAAAAAACTAATAAAAAAAAGTAAATTTATTATAATATGTAATTTGTCAGAAAGTTTCTGAACCCAAAAAGGTTTGCTGCCGAAAAAAAGTTTGATAAACTCTACTCTACGCAGAAGTATTGTTTTTTGTTTTTTTTTTAAATATGTCCATCTAATTATTGTGTTAACTTGATTTGCATGTGTTTTGGACACAGACTCCCCATATTCAATTGGAAAAATTATTAATGAGATATCGTGATATACAAATTATTATTATTTACTACAACAGTGGGTTCAAAAGTAGATTCTGTGGTGTTCATGACTTCCTTAACAAATCGTAATAGGTAACGAGTTTTCTAGCTTTTGATTATTCCTAAAAAAAAACCAGCAGCCCATCATACTTCAGACAAAGATACTGATGCGAGACCCATTCCCTTTTATCTACAAAATGAATTGCAGTCAATTCATTTTTGTAATTGAATTCTTTTCTGAGAAAGGCTTTTGAAAAAAAAAAAAACCGTGGGGTGAGAAAAACTTTTTTTTAATTCAAATAAAGTGTACACAGATAGCATTCAATTTAATTCTATTCATTCTGTATTTATTTACTAATACTTCTCAAGGTACCAATATCCACAGATTCCATTCCTACACACCCATTCATTATATCCGTCTTCCCTCATAAATAATATCGGGTCAGAGCTCTCCCTGAAAAGTGTTCCAATAAAATTACCAAGTACGAAATCGTTTGGAACTATAAATCATGTAATGTCACAAAATGGGAATGAATTTTGATGGGAATAGATTAACTCGAAACGTATGGTCTTGTCACTGCTAGTTATACCTTAGGTATGAGTTTTTTGTTGAGGTGAGTGAGCTGTGATTACTATCTGGTACCTCTGCTTCATTTTATTGGCTGATTGTTTTTTGACAATATTAAATAATACTTAAATATCTGATAAAAACTGTTAGGATTGATGGGAATTTGAATTGTCATAAATCCAGGAGTTGTCCACACTATCTTCGCTATGATTTCTCAATACTATGAAATTAAACTACTTAAAATTGCCGAAAGTTCTCGTCTCAACGAAGGAGAGAAGAGTCAATTCAAATTGATTATTAAGGCAGTGATGCCAACTGATATTTTCCTTTCCTTCTTTGAACTCTTCAAATGTATTTCATGTCCCAGGTTTAAAAGCCATTGTGTATGTATATAAAGAAGTTGCAACAACAAAAAATCCAGATTTCTGCATAACATGTATGTATAACTAACTAACTAACTACCAAGGTTCGTGTGTAGGTACTCAAAAAAGCAACCCACACCGAGTCCTTTTAGACATCACCTCACTTCTCCTAGTACCTACACATTGCAAAGACAAAGTATGCAGAAACAATGGACTAATGCATAGTTTTCAAAATGATCAGTCCTTGCATCTATGTAGTAAGTAAGTATATTATATATACATACATATACAAAACCATGGACACATATGTATGTATATATGTAGTAATGCAGATCACGTCTAGCTTTAAGTAATTGATTTACGACTCGTGGAATGAAATCATGCAGTATGATGTTGTTATTTCCCTTATCTTGTTTTTTTAATGTTTTTTTTTTTTTTTGTCTTTCTTTATTTGATATAATCAACTTCTTTTTTTTTTCTTTTTTGGAAGGCCAATGATTAAACATGCATTCCTATAATGATGATATTAGTAAGTTTTTGGAATAAATAAATCAAAACTCTTTTTCCAGGATTTTGTATTCAACTCCATAATATCTATGATCATATTTTTATTGTCTATATAATGTACATACATTTATGCATTTATTGATAAATTATCTTGGGATTCACATAATGTATGAAGAAAAAGAAGAAGACGAAGAAATGGGCAGCCCTTTTTACGTAGCTGGTTTACTTACTACATATGAAGCTTTTCTTTATTTCAACTTTTTTTTATTGTAGTATATCTGAGCATGGCTTGAGCATGAGTTCTGAAACCCATGGTGACCTTTTGTAAAAAAGAACTGTTTCATGTCCAGTAAAAAAACGATCTCTCCTTCCCCTCCAAAAAGAATAAGACAAAGGGCCCGAAATATACTGATTAAAGCCATTTTTTTTATTCGTGGACAATGGACAATTCTTCATACAGTACATTGTTGGAACTTGTTCACATTTTAATTGGAGCTATTTCGAGCTTAACCAATTAAGGTTCATAACTAGGAATGGGCATTTTGTAGAGGTGAGGAAGCATGCCCGCAATTGCTATCTGGTGCCTCTACATTTTATCTGCTGATTATGGTATGACAATATTAAATAGTACACAATAGCTACTTATAATTATAGCAAATTATCTACTCAACGATGCTGAGAAGACTGAGTTCAAATTGATTATCAAGGTTTATCTACACATTTTGCCCTTGTATAGTCATACAATTGTTCTACTTTGAGAGTGGTGAAATGAATTTTGATGATTAAATAAAGATCTTTTGATTCCGGGTGTTTTCTACCAATAGTAGTATGTACTGTTTTGGAACGTACGCATTTTGGTGTTTTTATTATACATATTAGCAAAGTCAATGAAGAAGTTCCAATGTTGTCAAGACTTTATATATTGCAACGAAGTTCCCTCTTTATACCATCAACTTAATAATACTAATCGCAGACAAGGGTTCATTCTTTCAAGTATTTTCTGTTGCAGAAAATTTTTTTTAATCAATTTTTATCGATCTGGAACAATAACAATAATCATTATCATAACTTTATTAAAATATGTATGTATAATAATGTGATGAATTAAATATTGAAATTCTATAGGGTAACCTCAATTCAAATTCCTCTGGATGGAAACAAGGCATTGATTTTTCTAATTATAAATAGTTCAACTTTTGCTCCATATTTCTAAAAAAATTTTTATTTTTTTTTTCTATTATAAGCTGAATGAATAGATGTTTAATTAAGTACAATAGTACCTATTGTATTTTAATTAAATATCTAATTACTCATTGTATGTACTTTCTAAGATTAGAAATTGATTCAGAAACAGAAAGGAAAAAAAAGGGTGTCAGCAACAACTCGGTAGGAAAATTTGTTTCCAAGGATTTCATTACTTTTTGACTCACTAAAAAAAAAATATCTAATAGTCTACTATTTTTTCCGCAAGTAATTTTTGCATTTATTGTTCGTTCAATTTGAATTCATGTGAACTCTTTTTCTTCTCTTCTCTAACAGACGTTGCTTAAATATATATGTTCAATTGCATTTTTTTTTTTTTTTTGGTTTTGTACAAACAAAAGGAATAATTATATGGGAACCACATAAGCATTTTTTTTAAACATACACCTTGCATTAAATGAAGTTGTTATATGTATAGGTATGTATCAGGCTAAGAAGAGTATCTCAAGTTCCACAGGTAGCAATATTAGCCATATCATTTTTTGCTTTGGGTGTATGAACATAGCAAATAAATAGAGGCACTTCTTATTTTATAGACAGGGGAAGGGAGGGGGAGTTGATACCTACCCCCCCCCCCCAAGCTATGATTAATGAATATTTTCATGAGTGGATTCCTTCCTCCCCCATTGATATATGATTTTGTACTCTTCCATCAACTATCACATTGAAAAGGATAAAATAAAAAAAAGATCATATTTTCTTGTAAAAAATCAGAACGAGGTTTTAGTTAAACTGATAGAAATTCATAGAAATGTTTTGTTCTATGAAAAACACATAAAAATAATAAGTTTCTGTATACAGGGTGCGTGGATTAAATCCGGCGCTAATGAACTCTCTCGTAAAAAAGCAATTTTAAAGATAAGTTTATTATTTTTGGCAAAGATAGACATCTATATGTATACTAACGGTTTATTCAATCCAATCTCCCTCATTGTTGATCACGGCCTGGATACGGTGCCTGAAGAAGTGATGAGGGAGTCCTTGGTGGTATGGGGAGCTCGGTTGGTTTGTGCTTCAAGATAGTCCCAGAAAAAATAGTCCATTGGGTTGCAATCAGGGGAGCTGGTGGGATTAGACCTAACCTTCCTGCACGCACCTGGGACGGCTCTGGCGCGCTCCACCACTCTGCGGGCGTCCATTGTCTTCAACAGTGATTTCCACAGCTCACCCACACTCTGGCAGGACCCCCCTACCAACTCCGCCAACTCCTTGTTGTTGAGTTCATCATCCCTGTTGCACAGTATCTGCACTACGGCGCACCTCCACTCGTACTCGTTCCACTTGAAGGACCACAAATCGTTGTATATATTAGCCATGATGTTTTCGTTTTGATATGTTGTAGATAAATGAACAATTGATCGTCAGTAGAAATTTGAGCTATCTAAAACTATCACAACCTCGAAAAATATACACCGAAATCGCGTCGGATTTAATCCACGCACCCTGTATGTATGTACATAATTTTAATTATAAAATTACAGATATCCGCGTGAACTAAGCAAATAAACAAAAAGTCAATGAAGAGAGACTTGATACAGGTCTTTTATTCAATAAAAATTATATCATTCATGATTGAAATAAAAAATAAAATAAAAACCCTATCAACTTTCCCTCTCTTACCCCCTCCCCCTATATATGTAAAACTCCTTAAATCGGGCAACAATTGTTTGATCTTCAAACTTATTTCTTAGATCACGAAAAAATACTCATTATGAATTTAATTTTGGGTTTTACTTTTTTCTTCCTTAGTACGAGTCTTAGTTTCGTCATATATTTTTCAATTCGTCTCGTTTTGTCACCTTTCATCTCGTTTTTGTCATGCTTCATCTAATCTATTAGTATTTTGTCCATATACATAAAAGTTAATGACTTTTTTGTATACATATATTTTCTTTGTATTCAATATTAATTTCGTGAGCAATTTTACAATTCTACTTGTTTCGTCACATTTCGTCTCATTACATTTCGACTCGTCTACATATATTTTGTCAAAAAGAGAAAAAAAATTAATATATTTAGACGAAACCTTCAAAAAAAATCTCAAGACTCACAATCGTCAAAAAGTAAATAATTATTCTTTGACGAAATTAACAGTGCTTTGTACACATTTTGCTAATTTAATTGTTAAAACTATGATAAAAATCTATGATACGAAAGCTTTGGTGTCAAAATGATCCATTTCGACTTTTTTGGAAGTTCCCAATAAAAATATTTGTTTTTAAATAAATATAAATTAATTGACAGTCTTAATTACCAGTGGTTTTTGAGAAAATGGTCAGATATGAGTTGGTCTTTAGCCAATTTTCCCACTTCTCCCAACTATTGAATCACTCTTTTGAACTAACTAACAATTGATTTCGGACCTTTTGTTGAAAGAGCCCTCTATGTGTAGAAGGAATTTATAAAATAAAGAACAACAGCTGACAAACAGGAACATCATTGTGAAATCAAGTTAGAGGACTAAATACAATAATTTCGAACACCTAACTTCAAAATGGATTATTCACAGTATTTATCTACATATTAAAACTTAGCAAAGTATTAGGGCCTTTTTGTCCAAGCTCAATATAATTGGACCGAATGCTTTGTTTTTTTAGGCATGGATGAATAATTAATTAATCAATTTTGAATAAAGTGTTGAAAATTATACATCTTTTAAATGTTATATCAAATTTAAGTATTTGGTCCTATGTAAATTGTTTCTTCAGCATTTAATACCCAATTTGTATAAAGTATGAATATTATAACATCAAAGAAAATAGGGTTAAAGAAGAGTTAAAACGAATTTGTTTAGAAGTATGACGTAACACAAATATAATATATAATCTAGGTATACTTATTACACACGTAAAAAAACATCTTACTAATTATTATTAGAAACATAGTACTTCTTAACAAAGGTGCTGGAAGAGCAATAATACACATTGAGAGAATCACGTACACAACAAAAACGTGTTCCAAAAGTTAATGGAATTCCTTTTAATAGAAGTAATATGTATGTAGGTACAACTGAATAATGATTCTGTTTCTAAAGGGGATTCTAAAGAAATAAAGCCTAAAAAGGTTTTCATCAATAACCTTGATGTTATCCTTGTTTATTGAATGAATGAACTGAGGGATAATTGAATTTGTCAACCCTCTGATCACAAGAGAAATCCAATAAGCTTTTAAAAAGAACTATTTCAAATCCTGTCAGTGGCTTCCTCTACATACACACCTTAAAAAAGGTCAGTGATTTTGATTTGGTATTCAATGACAGTCAATTTTTTTTTTTAAATATCCATTGAGTAAGACACTGCTTCTCAAACTTTTTGAATTGTTTTATGTATGTATAGCGAAGGTAATTTATATATTTTTTGTGAAGATACTTGTAGAAAATCTTATCGTGCTCACCTGGTTTTGCTTCTAATGGGACACGTCCCATAGTGGCAGATACCAAAAAGATTATAGACAAAATGAAAGATACTTCAAAGTACAGGGGCAAATATCAGGGATGTTAAGGATATAGATAAAAATAGCGTTCATATTGGATATGAGCCCTTTACTCTTATATAAATGGAAAGATTCAAGGGCCTCTCCAAAAACCAGGAAATATTTAGATAATTATATATATAGTTTGTTTCCTGACAAGCAGAGTATAGGTATGATTGTAGCTAATATTATACATGCATACAATAGGCATAAGTAGTCATGTCAAAATAACGCATCAAAATGAAGCTAAAAATGCAGAAAAATGACCAAAAATGGAAATAAATCGAGCAAAATGGAGTGCTATTAGGTTAAAAAATGTCATTGAATGTACAATTTGATATTCAAGCATTCCACTGAATAACCATCTGGTCAGTAAACTTGGCAATGGTGAGGCTCTCACTGAATGATGAACAAGGCCTGGACAAGAGACGGTTTTTCCAGAAGTTGAGTGAGGCTCTCCTTCGAGACCTTGAAGTTGGCCTTGTCTTAGGCAAGAGGAGTATTCTCTAAAAGCTTCTTGGCCTAAGAATGAAAGGGGAAAAAAATTCGAATAAAGGTCAAAAATTCAGGTAAATCTTATTATAACATAATTTGGACAGCACGAGTCATAAGCACATCGGCAAAAATTGTATAATAATAAAAGAATGTTTTCGCGTGACGTCATCATCCAACAAGTCCGTTATCTTGTTGGATGAAGTTCCCTTAAGGTTACTATTATTTGTCTTTTGTTTTTTTAGGTGAGGTGGGGGGGGGGGGTATTTCCGTTTAATGACTGTATCAGCATGACATAATTTTTGTTTATTATGTATTTATTGTGACGTTATACTACATAATATGTAAACCTTTTTTTATTAATTAGTTTTGCTTTTGTTTTATTAATTATTATTTATTAAGTATAAAACTTGCAATGTTCATCTGTGGTCTGAATTTTTCATTTCATTTCATTTTGTATGTTTGTTTGTTTTGTAGTCAAATAGGCCCTTTACCACCACAAACGATTATTTACATACAATATCAATTAAATATATATATATATATATATATATATATATATATATATATATACAAACCTAACCATAAATGATCAAAGGAACACTTCTTCAATTGACTCTAAAAAATCAAATGATAACTTTGGTTAATTTGATTGTTGCCTTACTTATCTCAACATTGAAAATGACTATGTGTACACACTAATAATATGCAGTGAACTCCTTTGGGGAAACAAGGCTCTTCTTCCCTATGTAAGTATTATTATTATTATACAAATTTCGACATAATCCATAATGGTTGGTATATATGTAGTTTACTCATTTGTAATCCTTTTATTTCAACTTAGAGGATTATTTATGAAGATAATTCGTTAATGCAATTCTCATTCAGGTATTAAAAAAAAAAAAATTGTCATTTGAATGCATTCACTTTTTGAGGTTTTTTATTCATTAACATACATAAACATAATTGTACCTAAAATCTAACATGCGTAATATGTAATTAAATTAAAAGATAGAAAAATGAGTTCAAGTGTTACATATACATATATGTAATCCATGTAAAATAATGGGAACTCTAACTAACGCCATAGGAATAAGCAAATTAAACTACAGCTTTTTGTTTCCGTTAGTAAGGCACACTGAATTGACAAAAAAAATATTTATATATTTTTTAAAATATGTATATTTTATTTAAATATATGTATACATATATTTAGATATAAGGATTTTAGAGTACAGCTGTACCTTTGTATTGTGGAATTGGGGATTTCCTAAAGTTTAATTTTTTTTATTATATATATATAAACTAAATCAACACAAAATTTTAATTAGGTACTTAACTATTGATTATTCAAACGTGGTTCATTTCTGAAAGTTATTTATCTCTTAATTAACATTTTTGTAATTTAGGTCATGAAGCATCACTTTTAAACTTCATTTATAACTTTAAAAAAAAAAAAGCCACTAGCATTATAATAAAACTGAATCCACGTTTCAATAATGAATTATTCTTAGAATAAATTTTTTAGGATGTAGTTTCTCAAAATCTTGGCAAATAACTCATATGCAGTGACTTGAAGTAGCCATACTTGGGGCTTTTGAGCGGTTATTTTGATTGGGCTCTCAAAGGTTAATTGAAAAAAAAAATTGGATTGGATTTTTTAACCCTCAAACAATGGGTAAGAGTCACAAAAGTTTCACATGTTACTTAAAACCTTAGCTAAGTAGTATAATCGACGACTTTTCCTCTACCTTCATTCAGTGCTTCTCAAACTATTTTGTGGTGGGAGACATAAGGGAAGGAGGGTGTGTGGAGAAACTTCAGGAGTGTGTAAAAAGATTTTCAAAATGTCCGTTTTAAATCTAAACAAAAAAAGAAGTGGAAAGTTCCCTTTAAATGTATGAGGTAGGGGCATTGATACAGTAGGCTGGCCGTGGTGACGGAGGATGTAACATACCCCCTCCCCCCCCCCCCGCAGATCTTATATAGCCCTAATACTTCTCTTCTTGAATGGTTCTCCTTCAGCTTAATAGTTATATCAACACCCCTGCGATATGAGGATGCAGACTCAATGCAGAACAATGGGGGGGGGGGCGAGCGAGAGTTTGAGAATCAGTGCCTTTATTTACTATATTTACATTGTAACTTTTTGAAACTCCTTACACAAACATATTCAACTCTAAAGACATCAGTGACAGTCGTGTTTCCGATCTTCATCATACCTTTTCAATTTCCTTCAAAAAGATAAAGAAAAAAACCTGATCTTTCTTTTATTTTAGTTATTTAATAGCGTTCATCACTTTTGAAGCTATTAAACTATTCTCTATTGATTAGCAAGTTTATATTTTCTGCTTATTAGCAGCAATGATATATGTATAATTGAGTAAATCAACGTTCAAAACCCTCTAATAAAAGAAAATGGTAGATAGGCGACAAAAATCCATGCATAATAATTTATGATGATGATGTTGTGTGAGCCTAACTTAAACAATCAGGTCACAAGACCTCCTATTTTTTAAAAAAGTAGAATTATCTGACTTCGTAGGATAATATACAATATATTAAAATATTATATCAGGAGCTCTCAATAGGCTGTCCACATAAGGACTTCAGATCATAACTTTATGGACTTTGGTCATTGAAATAATTATTAGAGTATACGTAAAAATTGATTGTTTTTTTTTTTTTTTTTCAAATACATTGTGGGCCGATGATTTTTTTATAAATTTATTCATATTATTATATATAGAGTTGTAACATGAATGACTCACAAAAACTACGATTCTATCCTTAAAATCCAAGTAATAAAAAGAAGGTTCAATTCGTGTCAAAGAAGTGTTATTTGCACAAAAGGCTCGTAAAACAAAATTGATACTTAAATACAAAATACTTTTACAGTCCAATCTATGTATGGGAAGAGGAAAATCAACGGTTAAAGAGTCTAGACACCACAAGGAGTTGAACGGTTTAGTATCTAAGGTAAGGAAATATTCCGTTTATTTTTGAAGGAGTGACTAAAACAAAAAAAGGAAATAACAAAATAAAACCTTCTCGTAATCCAAGACGGAATCAGAAATTGAAACTACTTTTAATTCGAGGCACGATTACCTCTACCTATATATATATATATATATTTACGTATGTACCTCGTAAATACTTTCCCTTTTTCCATGAGTTGAGTTCCATGTTCATAGGATCTCAAATATCATATTGCTAACATATTAATTATGTCAATTGTGTTCCTACTTTACGCATTTAGCCATTAGTTACACTTCTTGTTTTTTTGTATATATATGTAATACAAAAAATGTAGCAGAAAAATGTTAATTACTTTTTAACTAAATAATACGTATTATTATTATAGGTATGTTGTTGTTGTTGTTGTTGTTGCTGAATATAATAAAATAAAAATTAACCTCAAACCCCGACTTCTTCATTGGAGCCACAAATACTCAAAGTTCAATATACACTTTACATACATACATACATTGCACTTTTCCTTCAGATTAATGGACCTTGCAAAAGAAGCAAAAAAAAAAAAAAGAGATAATTATTATGTAAGTTCAAGTACAGACATAGAACTGCTGCTGCTGTTTTTGTTGTTGTTGTCGTCGTTATTGTATGTATATTAAACAATTTTCATTCATATGAAATAATGATATGGAGGAACTTACTATGTACATAGGTACATCTACTACTACTACTGACTCTAATTGTAAAAATATATTATATACGTGGACATTGATTGAATTTGCAAAAGTATCAAAAAGTATGTGTGTGTGTGTAGTTACTACATAATAATATCTAAGGATTCACGACGAAGAATCAGATACAAAGACATAGAGAGTGAGTGTTAGAAGAGAGAGAGAGAGAGAGAGAAAAAAAAAAGGAAGGAAAGAGAAATTAAGGCCTACTCTGTATAACTACAACTCCGTACATATGTATGTAGATATTACTACTCTGCCTAAGGCCGAGTAGAACTTGTTTTTTCTTTCTTTCATATTTCGCAAAGTATATATATATATATATATATATATATATATATATATATATATATATATATATATGTAAAAATAAAAATAGAGAGGGAAGTTGCATTCACTAAGGCCTTGTTTGTCTGGAAAAAGTTCATCGACCTAAGGAATAATATTATATATATATATATATATTTATAAATATTGCAAAATCCTTGTGTTGTAAACATTGTAAATTGAGGAACTCTGTGGTATCGTCATCATTCATGTATGTAAAAACTTTGGCCACTTATAAGCCAAATAAGAGTTAGCATACATACATAAAATACATATGTACAAATTGAGGTGCTTTACTGGTCCTTTAATCATATGCATACCTAACTATCTATATTATATAAAGTGTTGAGTAATAAAAATTGCAAAAAATGATTGGAATTTTCTGTTATTATTATTATTTTTGTTTCATTCTAAAAAAAATTGACTTGAATTGAGTCTCTGTACATGCTTAAAATATGAATTGCATATTATATATATATACATACAACAGGGTAAAATAATTCTCTAACAATTTACATTCTATAAATATCAACAACTCCTTAATTGAATTTTTGCTACCTCTGTATTTCTCAACAACGTTGATTGTACCTCGCAACCGTTCCTTCAAAGAGAATGAGGGATAGAAAAACTCATATTCTGTCAATTCCTCTCATTCATGGAATTATTCATCAATTAAGTTTGGGGAACTGCTCAGAGCTTAGCAACCAATGAGCGTGTTTAAAACACTGATAAGGGGACAAGAAGTGAAAAAATCAACAGCTAACATTGAAATACTCTGAACATTTGTATGTTATTACGGATAACGCCGTGTACATATATCCTTGTCTGCTCTTCATCATTATTGCATTCCTTTATAGATATATATACCTATGTATGTACATTTATGAAGAAAGAAATTATTTGTACATACTTCATTTTAAACGGATACGAGTTCAATATCCTTTTGTACGTACAAGAAGCATGATACAGTTGTTGGCCTAGCCATTTAAAATAAAAAAAAATTAGGTAGAAAATCCCTTTTCTTTCCAAAATACATACATTGTTTTCACTCAGCCATATATATCATGCCAATATCTGGAGGATTTGTAGGGAGAGTTCTTAGAGCACATCCTTCCAGTACGTGTCCTTCCACAATACCTATGTACATATACAAATAATATTTCAAAGGAAAAGGATTAGAGCCTAAACATACATATTATGTACTTATTTTGAAATAAGCTAAGCTCAGTTGATCATTTTTCAGTCTCACGATCAAACTGTAACTTCAAAATCCACTTGGACTTGATGTGTAAAGACTCGAGTCAAAATCGTGTGGTCAGTAGGGATGGGTCTTGGTCTTGACATCAATTCTTCAAATTCTTGGCCTCGGATGAGATGATCTTGACCACAACACTGTCTTAATGGTTATTTCAAAGCTTGTATTTGATTGGAATTTTGTTTGCAAAAGGAATTTTTTTTTGCAAATTCTACTCTTAATAGTGGATCCTTTCATGAATAAAGATGGATTTACTTATTTGAAGAGCCAACGAAATGTTTTAATACATTTGACCTCAAATTAATAATAATAATAATATATGTACTTCTTCACGAATTACCCATGAGGAAAAATGTCATTCAATGATTTGTTTCAACCTAAAGGTCAATGCAGTCTTTGTAGGTATCCAATACAAAAGGATATCATTCTCATCTGCTCAATCTTTCTGATATATCTATAAATTAAGCAATACATTATACATAGCAGTTAAATATAAGCACATATATACATAAGTGGATATGTATAAAATATCATTGGTTCTCAAATAGTGCACTCGGGGAGCTTTTTAAGGTGATCATTTCCTGGTATTCCTAAGACATATATACAAAATATACGGAATTGACATGCAAATCTGTGCCTACTAATTTATTTAATTTATATTAGTTCAAAGACCAAAGTTTTGTTAAATGATGCACCCCCATGGTTTTGGTTATCTATTTAATGTGCCCTGGAATCGAAAAGTTTGAGAAGCACTGGTCTACATACACACACATAAATTGTTTCCATTTGATATTTGAGCCATTTCTGATTAAACAATGTGTTCATATATATATATACATATATGATAGTATCACATTTTATGCTTATTAATCAAGTATATTCTTGACATGACTGACTCATTTTCTAATTTTAGAAGGAAGGATAAACGTTGCATAATATTTATTTGCTATTACATATTAAAATAATTCTCTACAAAGCGGAAATTTTATTCTTTTATTTTCGAGGAGCAATTCACAAAACCTCTGAGAAGTTGTGTTACAATACATATGAGCAACTTATTTGGCTAGTCAGAGTGTGAAAAAGCAAAGAAAATTATTTCTGAAATGATTAGGGATGATACTCTTCAACCCTGTAGCTTTCATTTCTATTCATAAACTATTCTGATCAATCCTGAGGAGAACCCACAAATTGTACTTCAATATTGCAACAATTCCTTTCTTACTATTAAAGTAAAATAATATGATAAATTGATAGGCCATATCAGAGCAGTAGAAAGGTTCTAAACTTGTAACTAGGGTGATCCTACTTCGTTCTTTTATTTTTAGAGAAAATTTTGAATTTTTTTTATTCCAAATTGATTTTCAACTGGTTGTCTTCTTAAACCATCCCTGGAATTTGAGTATAAAGTCCATAAATTGTACCTATGTCTCTCAAATTTTAGGTTGTGAATGAATAACTCACAAAGTAGACAAATAAACAAACAACTTCTCCTGATTAGGAGTCACTTTAAAGTTTATTGGAGTTCTTTCACCAAGAAAGAACTCTTAACTCACTCAATGATGGGTTTTAGGTACCTCATCCCTTGGATAATATTTATTTAAGTGGAACATTGACGATTTCCTTTGATTGTCTGACTTGATTAATCTACATACAATATAAGCCAGACGTCTAATGTGTCTGTCTATTGCGTAATTTTATCAACAAGCAACATGTTTCTTCATTTAATGGGAACCTTATTCATTGAGTGTAATACTATGTAAGTAAGTAACTTTGCACCAAACACACACACACACAAAAACGAGAGCTTGCTCATTGCAAATCATGTTTGTATCCAATGACTAACATTTTTGTAGACAGATATCATAATTACTATTATTATTAAGCCCAAAATCATGGGAAAACTTTTTTTTCCCTTCTCCTTCTTCTTTCGTTGCAAACTTTTACAACGTTTGAATTTAACGCAATGTCTCAAGGAAGTCAATGACCCTTATTTGAAAGGGTTCCTTTTATATATATATATAACTATGTATTTATCCCCACTTTTAAAATTGCTAGAAGATCCATAATTCGGACCATGAAAATGATTTTGAACAATAATAAAATGCTACATGCATTGAATGTGTTGAATTTTGCTTATTAAGGATCACGACTTCATCTTTACTTTATCCTTTAACTTATTATTCGAAAAGAGAAAGAAAGAAGGGCCCAAAATCCGTTGGTAGTTGTTTGGCAATCAATTCTTCCCAACTGTGGAACTAATTCTTCAATAATACTAAATAATTATCCTTTACTAAATAACGAGTTATACAATTTATTATATACGTTCATAATACAGCACTAAAAGGTGCCAAGAGAAGTAGAAAAATCGATGGCTGAATTATTTCTTTAGATGGAATTGAGATGGAGTCTTAATGCACGTCGAGCTTTTTTGTCCACTCGCAACCTTAACTCACAAAAAGGAAAGGAAAAATTTGGAAAAACAATTGGTAGCTACTCTTCTGTATTTTCCTTGTTGGCAACTTTTTAATATTGGGCAGAGTTATTATTTAGATATACTATACATTTATAAACTCTATCAATATACAAATCAATTGTTAATACTTGTATAATATGCACAAATTCAAAAAAAGAGCGCGCAATCCTTGATTTAATATATTTTTTACACATCAAAATCATAAATAATGGTAATACCCTTTGCGAGTTCATAAAACGTATAGTCAGCTGCTTTAAATCAAAAAAGTGAACATATGAAAACAGATGAAGGGAGACACGACGAGCTTTTTGGGATAAACAAAAACACACTGTTTTCTCCCTTCCGCTGATTTTCATCATTTGACTCTTTTGATTTAAAGCAGCTGACTCGACGTGTTATGAACTCGTAAAGGGTATTATTATTATTTCTGATTTTGATATATATAAGATATATTAAATTGCGCGCCCTTTTTTTGAATTTTAAATAAATTACAAGTAGTAACGATTGGTTTGTGATTGGTAGAGTTTGTAAATATATAGTATATCTAAATTATAAATTATGCCCAATATTGACAAGTTGGCAACAAGGAAAATACAGAAGGGTAGCTACCATATGTTTTTCCAAATTTTTCCTTTCCCTTTTGTCAAACGAGGTTGCGAGTGGACAAAAAAGCTCGACGTGAGAATACAGTGTGTTTTTGTTTATCCCAAAAAGCTCGTTGTGATGCTGATAATAATGTTGAAGAGTAGGAAGAACTTGAGAACACAATGTGTAAACATATATCAAAAATAATATTGTAGGTTGAAGGACAAGACTCTAAGGATGCTTTGCTTTTTTGTCAATCCTTTGTCTCAACGATGGAGATGAAGGATGTCAGACGCCTTGAAGGCATAAGAGTCATTAGTCATCATTATATTTGAGTAATACTTTCACAAGGATCAATGACAAGATTCTCACACAAGTCTTAGAGACAGGATTTTCCTCAATCTGTAAAGATGAAGCCGGTGGTGTTAGTTATTTAAGAGATGGAATGGATTTAGCAGTCCAGCAAATCGTACAAAAGACACATAAAAATGACACTAAAAAGGTCACTTGTTCAATTTAGGGTAATATTGATTGATTGAAAACGAAGGGCTGTCGACACAGTGTTTCATATAAGGGGGGTCATATTGTTCGAGACGTAGAAGGACCCATCATGGTTGGGTTTGATGGTTCCAAAAGAATTTGGAAATTTTAGCTCCTTCCGGTGTCGACAGTCAAAGTACAAATTAGCTGTTGTTTGAATAATTTCCCTAAATAATTAAATGAATAATTGTACCGTAGTTGGAATGAATTTCCTAACTAAATAAGTACAATATAATTTCGAGTCTTTTTTTCTACTTTTTTCTTTTATATAGGAAAGGTTGGGAGATGAAATGAGGATGGCTGCTCCATACAAATCTGCTAGAAATATAGCTGCATGGTGCTTCTACCAAATCCCTTAATCATACAATTTTCACTCCATGATGTTCCAACTATGCATTGCAATATATAAGCATATTTTGTTAATTACAAGCATATTATCATATATTTAAATACCATCCTATCATTAAATTGAAATGCATTTTTTCTTAGAATATAACAGCTGTAATTATGTATTTATAGTTTATCAAGTGAAGAAGACAATGAAAACCACTGAGAAGTGTAGATACTAAAGATGGTACACTTTTTCATACACCTATGTAAATCTAGATATACATACATACATACAAATAGCAATACAATAATGATATGCATATGTATATTGTGTATAAAAATTAGTTGTGGTAAATTCTATTAACAGGTTGATGGTCCAATTTTAAGTGAACATAACATAATACATATATTACTTACTTATTACTTAGTATGCTAAGGCACAAAAAAAAACAAAAAAAAAAAACGTTTAAAGACTCGTTACATGGGAGCTTAGATATTTTTCTTGTCTATGAATGCAATTTCCGTTCCTTAGAGCAAATTGCACATTGATCATGATTGCTTCTTCTTCTCCATAGAGGATATAGCATTTAGAATGATACAGAATACAAACATTATTTGATGGAGATTGTATTACTATTAAAATATCTTGATTTGGTGAAATAGACTGTATTTATGTGCTTAGTCAATACACATTGAATTCATTAATAAATAATATAAATAAACTTAATTCGGAGCAACTGTTTCCTCTAATCCCATTTTAAGATAAGTGCAAGAAGGCTCTTTGATTTGACTTAGTACATAAATGTAATTCCTGGAAATTTTATTTCTTAGAAATGTAGGACTTATAATGAAATATATTATTATAGTTATTATCCATGGTTTAAGATTAGAGTACCTTCAAAAGTCCTCATAAATGGTCTTAAATATCCATAATACGTGTAGAACATTCCAGAAATCTCTCAAAAGGATTCGAGAGAAAATATTTTGTCAAAGAATATTCCAAATTTATGATGAATTAAGACATTCAAAAACTCCTTTGAATTTTCTGATTAGATTAAAATTTTATCTTTTATTTACTATTCAGAGGTGTGGACTCGAGTCGTTTACTTGATGACTTGGAGCAGAACTTGTCAAATTGTTGAAAGACTTGAGACCTGACTTTGACTTTGACATTTGTAACTTGAGACTAGAGCCCCTGTCTAGAAAAGTAATTCAATTCTCAAAATATTTGTGCCCAATGTTGAAGGAATATATGTATATTGTGTCACACTTCAATTTTGAAGAATTTGCAAGTTAATATCCCGTTCACAATCTCTTCAATAAGTTTTCAAGTAGAATTTCCTTATTTTGAACGTTAAACTGAAATTTCCTCAACCTCTAAAAACATTTCTTTAAATAAAAATGTTGTTTCAGGCTTAATTCAGAATTTGTCAATGTCACTGGAGATATCAAAGCTCAAATTAAATTTCAGGGGTCACATGCTACTACAAGATATTATTTATATTACTTTGACTATACTATTTTAAATACATAGATTTTAGAAATGTAGGGCCCTTACTACTTGGAATGAGGTGTATCGAATGTGATATATTTAACTTAACTTGATATATAGGTGAACTTGAGCTTCAAGAACTAGGCATAAACTTAAACTATAGGACTTGCAAATATGTAACTTTGTTGTACATCTGCTACTTTTTAATGTAAATATTTTCCAAAATTTTGAGGATTAGAAAAGCATTTAAATTATTAAATATAATCTTAAAAGCCACTCCTCTTACGAAGTTATAAATGTTTCAATGAACAATTATATTATTTCCTTAGGGATCCACTATTCTTGACTCACTTGACTATGTTCAAATATAAAATTTCGGAACAAACTACTATGATAAAATGCAACCTTAATACAGACTGGAGGCCCCCTTTACTTAATGGTTCTCGTCTACATTCATTTGAAAATACAATTACATTTAAATTAATTCAAAATTATAGACTTTTTAATATATATTCTTTAAAAAGAAGAAAAAGAATGAATTCATGGCTTAGAAGCGCAGTAACTTGATCAAATCTTATTACAGGTGTAGAGGTATGGTCAATGACCATACACCCGTAGCTACATGATGCTAAGTCTATAAATGGAAAGATATCATACGTTTTTGCAAATGATACCCCTTGGGCATCATCACGACTTGGATCAATGTACAAATCTTATACATATATGTATATATACATAACTAATGACAATCAGATCTAATAATAAGCATGCCAAAAACACACAAATGACTAACAAAGATGCATTTAAAAGGGGGGGGGGGAAGGAATATCTTGTTTGCTCAAGCAAATTGAACATTACTTTAAAAGAAAATAATTTGCAAATTACCTTCATAAAAACCTACTGTAAAGTAAATAGCGATGATATGAGAATATTTTAATTGCTTAAAAAACCACGAGTTGAGTTTTAACTCTACCTTATTCCAGAGGGATTTAAAAAGAAATTTCCAATTTCTAGCACTAGTACTGGGTAGATACATTCATTTTTGAAATTCATTAATAATAATTATTATTATTATATATTAATCCATTGATTTTTGACAATTTAATGCAAAATTTGTTTTGATGGTAACTTCTAAAAGTAGAAATACACTGTCATTTGAGAAGGATCTCCATTTTTTGTTTTTTTAGCTCTCTCCTCACATGCAAAATAATAATCCTCTCAAAACACTTTTTTAGTTATTTTTGATATGAAATCTTTGATTTTTTTTACGTATGGATATTTTGATATATGCAATGTCATTCATCTTATATTATGTAGATAGGACTTCAACAACAAAAAATAATGCTTTTATCAATTCCAATCTTTGAGGAGAGAGTAAAAAAAATGGACAAGCATGGATATGTAGGTAACGAATGTCAACAACGAGTTTCCAACGATTAATTGAGTAGATAAATGAGGAAAATTAAGATTCATAATCATTTTTCCTTCATGATACCTAATATAATTATTATTTAAACAAAAATCTTTTTCATAAATGAATCACTTTGAATTTTCCCTCCCTCAAAGTACATTTTCCATGGGTTCTATTGTAAAATCTAACCAGTTTCCAACTATTGCAAATATTAATGCAAAAATAAAAGTAGACAAATGCACATATGTAGATGGTTACTACAAACAAGTCCATCAAGAGGATTTGTCCCGCATGTTATATTCAAATTAAAATGCGATGATTTGTCAACAGGATCATTCCATTAAGGCTTTGTAAAATTATTATTTTATACTATTATTTATAGACTCAAGGATACGAACAAGTTCAGTTCTTTTTTTTTTTTTTTTTTTTTAAAAAAAAGAAGGTTTTATCTATATAATTGTGGAAATGAATTTCTACCTTTAGACCAGTGCTGCTCACGAGTCATCTTTTACGAGCCTTAAAGCTTGAGTTCAAGTCAAGTATTGACACTTATATCCCAAGTCGTCGAAACTGAAGATACAATTAGACATCATTAAGAGTGACTAACCCTCCTCCGTCCCCCGAACATGTGCTATTTTATCTGGGGAGTTTTGGTAACTTATTTTCTTCTTTTTTCTAATTTATGAAATGTCCGAGTCCTTAATATAATACTAAAGAAAGATCAAAATCAATTTTTTTTTTAAATATTAGTATTGTATCCATTCTTTCCCTTCTTTCTCCTAAAAACCAAAATTGATCGACCCATTGTCCTCTTTTTTGGAAATTAAAATATGGGCTGCACTTAAATGTCACTTGAACATGAGTCCCAAGCTCTGGTTTCAGTTTAAAGAGACTCAAGTCTGAGAGGTGGCGAGTCCCCAGCATTATTACTTAAGGTCATTAAAAATAGTTCCTTCTATACTCCTTTTTAAACTTGAGGATACTATGATTAAGATGAATTCAAATGTATGTAAATTATATCTTTGCACAATGAGGATTGTTGTATTTTAAACATTTTTATGCAAAAATTATTTATGGTGCAAAAAATATATTTTAATTTTCTTTTGTAGAAGTTCAAAATGGTTTGTAAGAATGTTAGACATAGTATAATTGCATGCAGAACAACCATATGTAAAAAAATGTCTACCAATGTCTGTGTAAAATCAAGTCTGCAGAGATAAGTATCTACAAATGGGTATTAATATAGCTATTGTCAATTACATATTCAAACGGAAATACCTTTTCTAAATGTTGAATGGAATTGACGTTAACACCCTAGTATAATGAATGATAATGCAGGAATTTATAAGAATTCCAAAGAATGTCAGTCAAATAATAATAATAATTATTATTATTATTATTATTATTGTAGCTATAGAAAAATGAAAACTTTTACACAAGTCTCAGATTTAACCGCATTATTAGGTAATAATTAAGAATTATTAAATATGTTAGAATTGCTTTTTTGAATCCATTGACTATTTGTAGTAACGGAACTTTTATGAATGTGAGTTTCACTAAACTATTTTCTTATTTTATCAAATATATTTAATTATAATTAATAAAGAATAAATACCATATAATATGTAGAGATATCAAATAAAATACTGAGAAAGCTTATCTGAAGAAAAAAGTGAAGCAAGTGTCAGCTGTTGGAAAAAAAAAGTTAGTTGACCAAAAGAATCAAGTTCTAATAGTAATGCTCTTGCCCTAGTAATTTGAGTCGGTACCAATCCACAAAAATATTATTTTCTAAAAAATTTTAATTTTCTCCTTCAAGGGTCATTATGGGAAGTCTTGCCTTTTTGTTGTCTTCATCCAAAAGCTCCAATGTA
Source organism: Lepeophtheirus nordmannii (assembly GCA_963680855.1). NCBI lineage: Eukaryota > Metazoa > Arthropoda > Copepoda > Siphonostomatoida > Caligidae > Lepeophtheirus > Lepeophtheirus nordmannii. The sequence continues at coordinate 9,664,727 of OY804519.1, forward strand.
TTTTGTAAAGAATAGGAATGCTCCAAAAGTATATTTGAAGCTGGATCAATGTCATCCACATATTCATCTTGGATGGTTTCTTGATTATTTTCTTTAGGGGCAGATTGCTTTTAAACCCAACGATGGAACTCCACCCTAATCAAATGCCAAGGAAAGTCAAAGATAGTTGGTATAGTACCATCAACAAGACTCTAGCTATGTAATATTATGTTTTATTATTTCCGACTCCATGTAATGGTTTGAGCAAAGCTTTGACCATTTGATGTAGATGGTTTTTTATTTTTTCGACTGCAGTTTGATACCCAGCGTTTACGATGCTCTTGAATATTTGGAAATTTCAAAGTAAATATGAGCATCTAAATGTGACTCGAATCAAATAGAAAATATAGATATAATGTAGTAATTAGACTTATGACACAAATATTAATATCTATAATTTCAATGATAAATTTCTTGTGGACATGCACAATGAAATATTTTTTTGGGTCAATCTGCGTCCCTGGTTGAAACAGTTTTTAAAATGTGTTCGCTCTAGAATATCTGTCATATTTATAAGATGCTATAACGGTATTTATCAAACTGTACATCACGGTGTAATATAGTATACCCCAGAGAATAGCAAATTACGCCACAGAATATATACTACTCTTATGTATAGAAGTACAAAAAATTGTTCAATTCAATACCCCATAGGTTTGGTTATTTTATTAGTGCATACTTTGATTTTTTTTTTTAAAAGAGAAACACTGTGCCATAGTAGTGCATACTTTTTATACTGTTATTTCAACCATATCACAAACATATCCCTATGTGTTTGTGAGACAGTGATTTCCACTCAGACACGCTGGGTTGTTCACCGTCCATCCCTGTCCTTGCTAGACACGCTGTTGAAACCAATATTTTAGAAGTGTCTACCCAATTTTTGTTTTCTAAGGTCAGGGCTGCTGTTATTGATGAACAAAGTATACTTTGAGGCCACATATAACGACGTCAAGATTTGAAATCACGGGATATTTCATCAAATTATCATGGACAAACCATTAAATATGCACCAAATGCAGACTATTTACGTGTGGGAGTTGAATAAAACGGTGTTTTGCTTAAGAGACTCATAACAATAGAAGTGGTAGGAGTATTACATCCTAAATACCATAAATAGATTGACATTGATGATTAAAAACTTGCTCAAAACCTTCCTTGATTTATGGGTACACTAATTATTTTGCCCATTCTGTACAAATGGTTCCTACAAATCTATATAAAAGTAGATGCTCCTTCGAAGAAGCTAACCTCATTAAATTTTAAATTAACTTTTATGTGTCATATCAATGCATTCATAATTTTGACTGATTCATCCAATTCGTTAAAGAGAGTCAATTAATTATCCTATTATTACTAAAACGATAAAGTATGATCGTAAAAATGCTAAGATATTCGAATGTCATTTTTTATTGGCATTGTTAAAATCAATAACGATATAAAAAATACGACATTTTTATTGTTATATTCTAAAAAAACATATTTTGTGTTCCCACAAGCGTAATTCAGTGATCAAGTATTTAATATTGTAAAATTAATATCTATGACCACGATTGAACTTCCAGTAATAATTTCACGATGTAACATAATAGGTATTATTTCATAGGCGCCCTTAGGGTATGTGTGTGTTTGCTAAAGGGGTTTTACATCCATATATGTACATAAGGATGTTGTAAACAGAGCTGTTCACAAGTCCTTTTTTAAGAGTCCGAGTCTTTGAGCTAGAACCCAAGTTAAGTTGCAAATCTTTGAACAGCAGTTCTACTTAGGGATACCACCTGTTCAGATTTTGGCTCTTGTGGTCCGCTATTTTTTGTTTCAGTTCCACACACCCTTTATAGTAAGTCAATGATTGAGCTCAATGGATTAAGCCCTTCCCTCTCATATAAATTTCCTTGGTCACTCAAGAATAATTAATTATTATCGTGCATTACTGAATAAACTTCCCTCTTCGCTCCACTTAAGTATGCAATAACATATAAATATATTTGTAATCGATGATATCAATTTATCATTATGTCGAAGTCTTTTCTTAAAATATATATGACACATGTAGAATTATAGGTTATTGTTGTTGAGTTGGAGGTGGTTACCCGAGTCCTACTTGAGACTCATGACTCATGAGAGACTGACCCAACTCAAGTCTTACTTATCCTTAGTATTATTTTATTAAACTTACTTATAACAATGAGAATCAAAGCCAGTTCGAGTTATTTATGATAATAATTAATTTTAATTAATAAAATTGTCGCTTTTGTCAACTTAACTTTTCTTTGAGATATTTGATTTTGAGGTAAAAAAGTTATTTTTTATGAGACACAATATTACTTTTATAAAATATAGTCCGTTTTTTATTGATTTAGTTGTAATTTATATTATTTGAATTTGAAATATAGACTTTTTTGTTTGTCAGTTTTATAAAACTTTACAACTCACTAATTCAGGATAGAGAAATGTTTGGTACGAAGGGGCCAGTTGCAACACGTGTTGCAATTTATCTTCGTATTGTTTTGATTGATGTCATAAATTGCATTATAAATTAAAACAACGCCATCTTTGGAGCATAAAGTTGACAAAATGGATAAATTTTCAAAAAAAACTTATGTACTTACTTTACAAATAAAAAAAAACTAAGAGAGATTATTGAATACAACTTGATACCAAATAAAAACAGGGGTGTCTGAATAGAACCTAGTAAATAGGTGGTAAAAATTCCTATGAAAGGACTAGAATTTTACAATTAAATTTTGTTTTGAATCAATGAAGCACAAGAAAAATAGGATAATTGAAGAAAAATATCTGATCCTTGCAAAAGCAATTGCTAATTTATCGGCTCCATTAATGAATGCTATAAATTATAATGGAATAATAACGTATTTTTAATACATATTATTATTAGAGACTGATACACCATAATGAAGAGTGATATATTTTTGATAGACATCAAAGGTTTGAGTCCTTTTATTTGTGGGTTCTACCGTGACATCCAAATGTACGGTAGTAATTCAATATTTTCCTAAATTTCAAAGGAACAAGGATTTTTGATTCTTTAAGTTTATGCTCCCAGAATGGCCGACTCCCACAAAAAAAAACACTAGTAAACGCTCTATATAATATTGATCAGTAATAATTCTTAATATAAATCTTATTATTGCAATAATAATGAATTGAAAGTTAATTATAATTCATTTAAAAACATTATTTCGTCTAATTTTTAATTTCTAATTCAAACTCAATATTTTTTTAAGTATTACAATCATCTCCGACAACTATTGCAACCAGACCTGGACTTAGAATTGTGAAATTCCCTTAAATTTTTCTATGAATAAATATGAATTTTTGTAATACGTAATTAGTTATTATTAATTAGTCATTAATAATACTGCATCACTGATGAACAGAACCCATATTAGATCTAGATGATTCTAAAAAAAATCAAAAATTGCAATTCCTAATTTTTTTCTTCTGCTATTGTCGTCTGGAACCGATTTTAGAATCCAAGCATCGACCTTTTTATATGAAAGAATTTTTTAATAATAAATATATCTAATCCTTCTTTTTTTTTAAATGTATGACGATTATCAAATTATTATTTTCGTAGATTATAATTAAAAGATAACACTCGGTACATCACTAATAAACAATCTTGAATGATATTAGTAAATTATGAACTAATTAAGTTGTTTTCTTCATTGGATTTCTCTGCATCTAACACACAGATTTTAGCTTTATTTCTCGCTTTATTAAGTTTTGCCAGGGATTCATACATTTGCGTTAAGATTAAAGAAGGTCTCAATGATAAACTTCAATCTGTAAACCAATCAGCCAATCTTTATAAATTTTGGCGTGTCTAAGTCAAACCAGTAATTAAGTAAAAAGATAGAAGTCCTTCAATTTCCCAGGGTCTCCCCTAAATTATGTATTGGAGCAGGCAATTTGTACTCTCTGCTTGTATCATATTCATTTATAACTTGTATAAAGAAGTAACTCGTATACAGCATCAGTATATAATTCTTGTCTACTGAGGGATTATGTGATGATTTCATTTGAAAAATGCTTGTCGAATGAAAAACGTCTTGATCATAAGCCGAATTTGATTTTTGTTCTTTTTTCTTTCCATAGAAAATATTGTTAAAAATAAACAAAAACTTGCCAATATTCATGATTATTTTTCCTCTTATTTGAAATTCATAAAATAATTTTCCATTCCATCATCATTATGAATATTAAAATCCAATCATATATAATATGTCGCTTAAATAAAAATAATAAATATAAATCAAGTCTCTAATTCATATCTGAATCTTTAACGACAAGTCACGAGTCTGACGACTCAGTTTGATGCAAATAGAGTCGTGAATCCAAATTCTTAGTATGTGCAATAACTATAGAGGGAGGAAGGCATTTGGGGCTGCGCCGCCCCTACACTCTAACTCAAATAGACAGATTACTTAGTACACATAATTGAAAATGTATTCTATTACAACTACTGTTACAATATTATTATAGAGTATTCTAGTAATAATTAATTAAGACTTCATCCTATATTATTGTCCTAAATACACAATCGTTTATTTTTTATTTGTGGCCCTCCTTCAGATATAGGTCAGATAACAGAACTGTCCTCAGCTCTGGTTGTCAATCGTATCTTGTGAAGAGGTCTTAACCCCCCTTGACCGAAAAATAAAAATCTTGCGGGCACCGCAATATAATTGCAAACCTTATAATATTAATAGTACAATTTGGAAATTAAGAGTTGAGTGATTTAAATTACTGTAGCATAGATGTCGCTTTTTATATTAGTATTTAATTCAGCTGCTGATGAGCTCAAGGCCGGCCAGCAGCTAGAAGCGTCATAAAATAAACATAGAGAAGAATCAAAACAAACGTCACGTTATTCATCCTTGTGTTTTTTTCTAGTAGTTCAACACGTGTGTTAATTGGAGCGAGTTGGGATGAAACAGGCACTAAAGAAACGGACGAAGCGAGTCACGACTCGTGAAAGAGTCAAACGGGAGAAGAAGAAGCGTGAGTATGAGCGGAAGGTTCGTAGGGATAAAAAGGCGCATCCGGAGAAATATCGTAAATCCAAGAAGGATCCCGGAGTTCCTAACTCGTGTCCCTTCAAAGAAGAGGTTCTTTTAGAGGCCATTGCGGGTAAACAAGCCAAGGAGAATGAGAAGCTAAAGCGAAGAGAGGAGATTAAAGGTCTGTCGTTTCTCCCCCCCCCCCATGATTATCATCGCTAATAACTCATTTTTTTCTTCTTCTTCTTTGTAGCCCAAAGAGCCCTTGAAAAGGCCAATCTTCTCAATAAAAAGCGTGAAAAAGGTTATGAAGGCCTCCTTGAAGATGCCCAAGCCAAAACCACTGAATTTGAAAAACACATGGTGAGCTCAAAGCTCGAAGTCAATGGAGGTGGCCTCTCAGATAAATCTGCAAAGGCCTTTTACAAAGAATTTCGTCAGGTTCTTGAGCGCGCAGATGTTATTCTCCAAGTTTTAGACGCAAGAGATCCCCTTGGTACAAGGTCTCGAGAAGTAGAAGAAACGATCCTTAATGCAGCTTCCAAGAAGCGCCTCGTACTTGTTCTTAATAAAGCTGACTTAATTCCTAAAGAGAATCTTGAAGCCTGGATACGTTATTTAAGACGTGTATTCCCTACAGTTGCTTTTAAGTGCTCCACCCAGTCTCAAGGAAGTCGTCTGGGTCAGTCCAATAAGTCTTTGGCAAAAAGTTCAGATAAGGATTTGCAAACTTCAAAATGTATTGGTGCGGATTCTCTTATTTGTTTGTTGAGTAATTATTGCCGAAATAAGGATGTCAAAACGTCAATCAGAGTTGGTGTTGTGGGATTACCAAATGTCGGAAAGAGTTCCCTCATTAACAGTCTTAAACGCTCAAGGGCCTGTAACGTTGGAGCCACTCCAGGACTCACAAAAAATGTGCAAGAAGTTCAATTAGACTCAAAGATTAAGCTGATAGACTCTCCAGGAATGATTCTAGCTTCAGGCCCGATGTCCAATGCTAGTGTAGCTCTAAAAAACGCAGTTCGAGTCGAAACACTTGAAGACCCAATCACTCCCGTTGAAGCTATTCTGTCCAGATGTAATAAGCAACAAGTAATGCTTAAATATAACATCTCAGAGTATGAAGATACGAATGAATTTCTCAATCTGGTTGCCAAGACCCAAGGGAAGGTTAAGAAAGGAGGTATACCGGATCGTGAAGCAGCTGCTCGAATCATTCTTCAGGATTGGAACGGGGGTAAAATTAAATACTTTACTCATCCACCTGAGTACGAAGTTGTCGAGACACATATTAGCTCAGAAATCGTATCTGAATTTTCCAGTGATTTTAAATTAGATCAAGTTTCATTCGATAAAATGGAGAGTGATGAATTGGAACGTCTTCCGGATGTTCTCAACTCTGAAACCATGCAAATTGAAAGCTCTGGTATGGTAAATAATATCATGTCAACAGAGGATATGGAAATGGATAGTGAGAATATATTGCCCAATAAAATATCCATTATGGAGTCGGAAGCTATTAAAAAGAGCTCCGTACCAGATACGGACCCCAAATTCATTCATGAAGGAAATCTCAAGATTAAAAAACTTAATAAAATCAGAGAGAAGAAAGAGAAGAAGCAACAGAGACGGAAGGATGTCATAGCTTCTGATCTTGCTCAAAACATGGAGTCAGCTTTTAACACTCTAACTGATGAAGCATATAATTTTGATGAGGATTTTGATAAATGATAACTTAATTAATGTTACCTATGTTAGTTAAAATAACAAAATATTTAAATATTTTAGGAGTTTTATTTCAAATTTTTCTGAGAGTTAAGTGTATCCACAGCCATTTGAAGTGCTCCGCTTCTTGTCTTGTTCCCACCAATAAATCCTCCTGCGTGTACAAATATGCATTCAGGAATCCCTGAAGCTTCAGATAACTCCGCATCCCTCAGACCCCTCCATTCTTTTTTCAACTTGAGTCGTTGATTGAAGTAATCTCCTTCGACAGACACTGCAAGGACTCTCCAGGTGTCATTGGATGCATCGTGAAAGATAACGTAAAGGATTTCAACCCCTTCTTCTTTTTCAATTTGATAAAGATGTTCAGAAAATGGACAGCCATCTCTTTCAAACGCAATTATTTTCCCAGATTCATGAACTTGAAATCTCTTCTGAACAGCTTCTTTAACAATTCTTCGGGCGGGCCACCAAACTTGAGCATAATAGTCAATTCTATCCAGGAACTCGGGTCGTACCAAATCCATTGCATCAAAGAATTTTGTATCAAAATCTCGTACAATGTCGTTCCAATTTGGTTTCAATTGAGAAACTCTCGACGAAAGATTAGTAGTCACATCATAACGAGCAACACCATCATGGGTGGGGATTCCATTATCTCCAGCATCAATTTCTTCAATGAACCTTTTGTATACTCGCTCAAAGAGCATTTTAATAACCTCTTCAGTCTCTTCAACATTGATCTCCTTCAGTCTTTGACTAATAATATCTTTGCCATAGTGGGCATAGATTAAGCCAGCTGAGCTAAGTTTGGTGACATAAGACATACCTTCAATGATTGTCGAGAGAGATTCATTGAAAGTTTTCTGATGATGATCATAACGATTGAGAGAATGATCATAGACTCCACCAACGTCAACAACAATATCGCAAGTATCAAGAATTTTTTGGTCTCGTGTTCTTATGATCTCAGCGTCCTTAAATTTTGGCAAGAGCTTGAGCATCATACATGCTGTAACTTCATCTGCATGAAATGCACCGTTATGAGTTCCAATTTTCAGTGTCATTCTTAACAATTTCGAAGATTGATTCATAAGCCTTCTCAATGGATGTCTGTAAAAGAAGACAAAACAAAATTAAAAATAAATAGATTTGATGTTTTAACGTAAACTCTCAAATGGCAATCATAAGCGTATACTGACATATATTTGTAAATTCAATTAATTATTCATAACAATAAAGCGAATGCCAAAAAATAATAAGCATTATTTATGAATGAATTATCTTCTTAGACAATTTATTTTTGAAAGAGAATTTTAATTAAGAAGTAATCAACTATTTCTTTTTAGAAATGGTACGCTGTTTCTCTGCGTGCTCCACAATTTGTTCATCGATGGCTAGACCTTTTCTCTTTCGAACATTGTTCATGTAGCACCTCGCAATATTAGCAGAATCAGCTTTATCACCAAAATGTAAGAGCTCTTCATCAGTCGCAGGAACCCAAAAAGGATCAATATCTATAATCTCCCAATGACTGAAAACAAGTTGTGGCATGGCAAGTCCGGAAGTTTGTTTTCTGATTACATTGCAAAAATTTAAACTCTCAACAACAGGTAAATTTGCAGTGACAGTAAAAGTAGAAGAGCCTTCAATCATTTTTTCCTTCACCACTTTCCCATGTCGTTTACCCAAAACCGCGTACATTTTTCCAAGAACCTCAGCTTTCACCATGATATCGCAAGTGTACATACCGGCCATGAGTCTCTGAGGTTGAACCTGAAATGCAGATTTACATCCTTCCTTTACAGTGGATATTATTTGACCTGATAAAGGTCCATAGGAAGATGACTCCGAGTCTTTGGAGGAGTTTATACACCACTCACTAATAATAAAACCAACTCCTCGCATGGGCTCATCACAAAGTGGACCTGCAGATGAAGCCATTTGAAACCCGTTAAGAAAACTAGAAACATAGTTTTTATGTGATGACTCCACTGCAGTCATGCGATCCCAAACGGAAAACGGCATTTGGTCATACTCTGGTAGGAAGTTAAGTAATAGATTAGTAGGGGATTTTTTGGGGCCAAATGCCCAAATCCTTGAAGCATTTATATTATTTGCTTTGCAGAGTTCATCACGCTCAAATAAATGATCGAGGTCTTTTTGAAAGTCGTGCAAAGTCCGCAATGTCTCCCTTGGCAAATTACCCATTACATTCTCATCTTCCAAGTTAAAGAGTACTTTACTAATGAGCTCTGTGCGTTTATCCAGTAATTTAATTACATCCGATGGAAGAGGAATTGCTCTTATTTTAATTAATGACTGTTTATCTGGAGTTTCAATGTCTATTACATCATTGGGATTATCTTCAGTATCTGCCTCTATTTGTTCATTGACCATGTCCATTTCAGGAGGTTTCACAATAGTTTCTCTAAATGCCACAATTGGTTCTGATACATTTATATCGATTCCTGCATAAGTTTCCTAACAAAGAGGGAAAAAAAGGTTTTTATTTGTCTTTAAAAAAAAGTAATCATTTTCATACACAACTTTTTCTCTCTGTCAAAAATATGAGTTTAAAGGACTAACATACCTTTAAATCTTTCAAGCATCTTTCTAAATGAACTTCACCAGCTGTGATGAGCAAATGCTCCCCTTTGTCTGTGATTAGAATTTGAACATTTGCGTCCGCTTGATTTAACAAATGAAGGCCCGTAACAAGTTTATTCAATTCGGATGAAATAGCGGGCTCCAAGGCTACCCTTAGAATCGGAGCTGAAGATTTACTCATTTCAATAAAAGGAGGACAAAATACATTGGAAGAGAGGGTAGCTGATTTTAATATAAAATCCTCAAGACCTCCAATACCAATAACATTTCCAGCTGGTGCAGATTCTAACACCTCCAAATCTCTTCCAAGAAGTAAATACAAGTTACTAATAGTGGCCTTCATAATTGATGATGGGTTATTCTTTAAATTCGAATTCTCGTCATAGAAGGAATCTCCACGTAATAGCATTCCCTCTACACAGGAAGGATCGTGCTTGGGGCCTAAAACATAAATTTCAGATCCTGGACGCAAGGTACCAGAGTACACTCGGGCAAAAGCGATGAAAGAAGTCTTTGTCTCATTTGATTCCTTGATTTGAGTTTCCAATTCTTTACGATTTTCACTTATTTCTAACTTTTTCATTTGTTCATCTGTTAAATCGATGTGGCTTAAAGACTTTTCTTCACGTAATTTTAATTTTAAAGAATGTGCCGCTCGTGCATCTTCCCTCTTTTTAGCAATTTCCTCTGCAGTTAAAGGCCTGGGTTTATTTTCTGGTAATTGCTTATAGGGTACCGGAAACATTTTCGAAACGAAGACAATGACAGGTTTACTTTCCTCATTGGAGCAATCAAGAAAGTCGGATTTCAGACAATGACTTTTGTTTGGAAGTGAGTCAAAGGATCTAGCTGGAGAGCTCATCAAGTGTTCAATTCTATCTTCTGTTAACTTCAAAGGACTTGGTAAATGAGAGACCACAGTATCTAAAACAGCTTTGCTTAATGGAAGCCATTGTCCCATGACGGCAGTGATTCTTTGTTTAACATCTGTTGATCTGAGATCACGCTGATGGACTTTCAAAGAGAGAGAAGACATGATCTTTTCCAACTTGAGATCATCTTTTCGAGAAATGGTCTCATACACATTCCATATGTTTTCCAGGATCAGTTGAACAAAAAGGGGCTTCTTGGCTTTACTCAGAGCTCCTTTCATGATTTTTTGAGTCTTTGTATTCAAGTAAAAGTCACCCCAGAGAGTTTGACTCAGTACTTTATCACTGAAACCCAATTTTTTGGAATATATTTGAGCAAAAGACTTGATACAGAAGGCCCATCCGTGGTATGCTGATGCAAATACGACATTGCCAGCATCTGGAGAAAAATATATTCCTGAATCATCTGCATCATCAAGAAGCGCCTCTTCCCCCTCCAGAACAGACGCTGAAAATAACTCTCCGATGATGGCATTGGCTTGTTCCACAATCTGAGTGAGATGCACGTAGGCATCCAAAGGACTCATCTGCGTTTCAAGTACGAGTCTATCTATTTTGTTAAGGACCAAGATGGGTTTAATTCCTTCCGCCCAGGCTTGCTCCAGGACGGCACGTGTTTGGGGCTGAACACTTTCAACAACATCAATGAGGATGAGAGCCCCATCAGAGAGTCTAACGGCCGTGCAGACCTCAGAAGAGAAATCCACGTGTCCAGGGGAATCAATAAGATTGATGAGGTGATTCTCATGATGGAGGGATACAGCAGAGGATTTCATTGTGATGCCTCTTGCCTGCTCGTCGGGTCGAGAGTCCAAGTAGCGGAGTGTTCCAGAGAGTCTCGGAGAAATAATGCCGTTGGAGGCGAGGAGGGAATCTGCCAACGTGGTTTTCCCATGATCCACATGAGCTAAGATGCAAATGTTTCGAATGTTCTTGGGGTGCCTTTGAAGGTCCTTCAGTTTCTGAGTGAGAACCTGCGGCATTCTCCAGTTCCAATGGAATGTTGTGACTCAAGTCAAAAGGCACTTTGTTTGTTGTGAGCGCCGCATGAATTTGTAGCTGACACCTCAAAGGAAATTCGAGCTGCACCCACAAACCAAACAGAAATCATCCCCAACAACAGGTCAAACTGTCCAGCTAGGCCTAGAGACATACCTCCTCAGTCCTCACTACTCCAATCATGACTCCATTCCTCAACTTTCCCTCTGCCCCTCAGTCCAGGAGACTCCTCTCCTCTCTTCTCACCCATTTCTCTCACGAGACGAGGGTCAAAACACTTAGTCTCAATGATCCCAAGACCCGGAACTCTCTCTCCCTGAATCTCCTTCAGTGTTTGAAGACACAATTCCAAGGAGAAGAAATTGTTAGCAATGAGCCACTCAGAGCTATCATCATCCGATCCGCCGATCCTCGAGTTTTCTCTGGAGGTCATGATCTCAAAGAGCTCAGCTCCGGAGAAGAAAAAACCCATGAGGTTTGAAACGAAATAAATACTCCAACATAATTTTTCGAACTAAATCCTTGTTTCCTTTAAGTTTAGGATATTTTTGATTCCTGTGGAGAGTTGAATAAGGCCATTCGGGAATGTCCTGTGCCAGTTATTGCAGCGATTGATGGAGTAGCCGCTGCAGCTGGCTGTCAGCTTGTAGCTGCCTGTGACATCGCAGTAGCGACTAAAAAATCAAGTTTCTCCACACCAGGGGCCTCAGTAGGTATGTTTTAAAGTCATCCTCAAGCAGGATTTGAATGTAACGATTAAAATGATGTTGATTCTAAATAGGAATATTCTGCTCTTCACCGGGAGTACCTCTCATAAGAAATGCCAATCTTAAGACGTCAGCATACATGCTTCTCACTGGAAAACCAATCAATGCTACTGAGGCTCTTCATTCTGGACTTATTTCTAGACTCACTGAGGATACAGAGGACTTAGAGAAGGAATTAGATCAAATATGTAAGGCCATCATTTCCAAACCTAAAGGAGTGATAGCCATGGGAAAGAAGTTTATGTACGAACAGCTGGAAATGAGCTCCTATCATGATGCCCTTTCTCGAGCAGGGGAAGTCATGGTTGAGAATCTAAAGTACAAGGATACTAAAGAAGGAATGGAAGCATTTCTGAAGAAGAAAAAACCTTATTGGACTCACACCCATGATAAAGAGTAAAGATTTTGAGCTCAACAGTAATTTAAAAAAATATGTATTGTATATTAACACGTCCCCATAAAATTAACTTATACATAGATAGTACAATAAAGAACTAAGTAGTCTCCATGTCCTCCTCATCAAACTTTAATTATTCTCAGTAAAGAAATGAGATACCTTTCTATAAATATTCGTGGATACTTCATTGATATGTATGTGGATGGAGTCATCTTGATACGGTTAAATGTTTTTTTACCCCTTTTTATCATGAATAATTTCATCATTCATTACAAATGAAATGATCCTACTTACTTTTTATGTGCGATGTCATTTATTTCAAAAAAAAAAAAAAAATAATATTTTTTTTCTTTCTTAAATTCAATTAGGTTGAAATGAAGAGAGAGAGAGAGAGTTGTGAATGACCACTTTTTTTTGGATTTTTTTTTGGTTTTTTGAAGCTAGATTTACAAATAAAATAAAAACACAAAGAAAATAATTAAAATAAAATTAATATTCTAATTAACAAAAGATAGAAAATTAAAGTTTTTAAAAAAATAATAATAATAAAATAAAAGGCTTAAGTAAGACTTTCATCTTCAGCAATGATGGGAGACTTTTCTTCATTCACAAGAGCAGGGCCCAATTGAGGAGGTGGAGGAGCAGTGATACTTTGGGAGGGATGGGCTTCAGAATATTGTGGAGTAAATATTTCCGCCGGAGGAGGTGGCATGCCTGCTAAAATGGCTGGATCTGGAATTGGAAACGATGACACATTGTTCAAAGCGACGCTCTCAGGAGTCGTCACTCCATTATTAGTTCCTGTTCCAAAGATGGGGATGTCAGGAGCTAAAGGACCAACTCGGCTCTCTGTAGTTGAAACATTGAAGTGGCTGCTATTACTACTAATAGGAGGTGGGGGTGGCATGGTTCCAACAACGGGAGAGGACATGACCGATGGGAGTACCATGGGCATTAGTGATGGCGGCGCTGCGGCTGTTTCAGATCGAGAGGGACTGGATACTTCTTCCTTGTTTGTGCACAAAGACGTTGTTGCAGTTCCTACTGGTGTGGGTCCTCTTGGAATAAGCACAGAGTCCCTGGGGTTATCTCGAGGGATTCTGTGTAAATAGCCATAACCGATTCCACAGCCCACACTCCCCTCTCCTTCCCAGGCTCCATTGGGAGTGATGGTTACCTAAGAATAATAAATATAAATCATTATACATCTTTATATTAGAAACAAAAAAAAGGGACATAGATTGTATGAAATTAGTATGATCATACTAATTTTACAATCGTAGAAAAGCATTTCGACTAATAATATTAATAATAATAAAAGAGATCAAATTATATGAACGTACATAAAAATCGGACAAAAACATGAAGAAAAAAAACATATCAAATTATATTAATAAATTATTACTTAAATTAGATTTTACATGACTTCAAACATAAAAAGGCGTGTAATAAATTAATAAAATATATACATGCATATAAACATTATATATCAACATAAAAAATTCCTTCGTTGCGAAAAAGTGAATTCAATTTAATTTTACATTTTATATAAATATTATTTGTTAATCAACTCTATAAAGGATGAAGGAGCCTTACTTCTCGACAATGATCCGTTTCAGAGTTGTAAACATAGAGCTTGAGCGGCCTCCCCTCATGTGCTTCAATCAAGGAAAACAAATCCTCCGACTCATGAAGCACAGAGTCTGCACTGACAATGTAATCCGTGTAGCTTCTTAGACCTGCAGCTTCTGCAGGACTTCCAGGATGTACTTCTAAAATGTGCCAAACGTGTTCATAGGCTCCCTCAAACGAGCAAAATCGTATGGAAATCCCTAAGAGTCCCATTCCACCCCATAAATTACTCGGAGTAATGAAGATTTCTCGTACCTACAAGGGAGAGATGAGTAGAATCAAGTACATGAGAAGAGGGCTCCTCAAGGTAGGTGCCTCAAGTCTCACCCTTTGAGTCTTGCTACTGTAGACAGTCATGGAGATCTCTTTCTCCACATTCGTTTTCACGAGATCCTTGAGTGTATCATTGTCCTGATCCAAACGCGTTTTTCCGATCCCAACAATGAAGTCGAAAAAGGCCTCAAGTCCTGCCTTTTGCCCTGGAGAATGATCCTGGACTCGGAGTACGTGATAGCCCTCAGTACCTCCTCCAGGGACTTCCAAACTTTGGCTTCCTCCCATCCTCTCTGGATGATGACTTATTTACACTTTGTATTAGGTGTGAACTATCGACTCTCTAGCTATGGATCTATCGTGGACAATCCTTGCTATCCCAACTCAGCTCAGCTCCCTCCTGTTGACGTCAAACTCTATATGCCTTTTCTTTTTCCTTCATTAATAAACACATCTCATTCCTATCTATACCCTACGTTCATTTCTACTCCTACCTTACCCTCACTCACTCTCTCCTTTTCAACCAAAAAATCGGACATACGGCTTTCCGGCTGTGACGTGTTGAAACCTTGTTTCAGCTCTTCCGCTAAAATTGGAATGCGAGCTAGCTAGATATACGTACACTGTCATTATATATATTTTATACCTACTTTACATCCAAAGGGATACATATAATATAATAATTAAATGTCATCGTCCCACATTTGCTCTCCAGTCTATATAAAATTGATGTATACGTATATGTCTTACACATCAATATAATTCATAACGATTGAGGTAGCAAGCGTAGAAGTAGCATGCAATTTAAAAAGCCCATCATTCATGCTATCAATGATAAGTGCACGAGTGTGAATATATCCACAAATGATATTGAATTGTAATACTTGTAACAGTAATTTTAAAATAATATATGTAGATCTAACACATCATTATTGACAAGTTACAAAATGATAGAAATTGTATATAGTATAGAGAATAGCCAGGTGTATAAAGAGTTCTCTACATACAAACGTATAATATCATGGAAAGACCCCCAAGTAAAACCAATTATTTCATCAGCTAAAGCTTAATATGACATGCAATTTAAAGGTACTCATATATTATCACAATGTTATAACCACAGAAATATTATTGCAAAGAGATGCTTTCAAGTCTTAATTGAAGAGGATGAAAAGATTTCCACTTTGGAGTGACTGCGGAATTGATCAGCCATTTCCTTATGAGTAGCAAATAAATGTTTCTTCATTCTTTTTTGAGTATTGAAGGATTTATGACAAACGGGACAGTGAACATTATTATATCTTTCGTGCACCCCAGCAATGTGCTCCTTCAAATGCCCTTTGGTAGTAAATTCCTTCTGACAATGCTCGCAACTAAAGTGTTTGTTCAAAGAGTCCTCAATGTGCATTCTCCGTACGTGATGACGAAGAGAAGCATAGCTTTGAACACTCTTTTGACAAATGGAGCATCGATAGGGAGAAATCTTTAAGTGACGTCTCAAATGTTGCATAAAATTACACATGTAAAGAAATTGTCTGGAGCACATGCAGCACTCCAAGCGAGGAGAGTTGTTGGCTCCTGCAATATTTACATGATGGTATATTTCACTCTCATTTTTAAATAAAATATTATGGATGGGACAGGTGACTTGTCCATAATGTATCAAGGAATGTGCCTGCATATCCTCAACATGTTTAAAGTCCATGTCACAATCCGTACATTTAATTTTGATTGAGGTCAATCCACATCTCTTCATGTGAGTTTTGAGTGATGCCCCTTTTTTAAGCCTTCCACAATGAGGGCATGACGTGTACTTATGATGAGAACTTTTTTTTGTTATCTTTTCCCGGGTACTTTTTTGAGGACTGGGTTGACCGACTAACCTTGATTTAGAAATTTCTGAATGAGTGGATGTCACATGCAATCTAAGACTTCTTGATGTACCCGATACAAATCCACAAAATTCACAAACATATCTAGGACGACACGTTATGGTGGACAAAGGACATGCAGAAATATGATCATTAAAATCAAGGCGTGAGTCCATTTTTTCAGAACAGAAATCACAGACATACGCTCCCACCTCTCCCTTGAGGTGAACTCTGAAGAGGGTTTTATCAAAATGATCTAAAGTAAATTTGTTAATCTCTGGATCACAATGAAATCGATTTACATGATTGTAGATATAACGCATTGGCCCATTATGGTATGTAGGAAATAACATTTTACAATGTGGACACTTAAACATAAGTTCCCTTGACAAATGTTTCGAATTGAGGAAAGACTCAGTAAGAAGGGTGCAGGGCTCACAACCTTCGTGAATACTGGACAAACTGAGCTCTCTGTGTTGTTTAGATACATGTTTTCGAAGAGCACTCTCAGTATGTCGTGCAGCAGGACATAGAGAACAAAATAGCATTTTGCTTCTATTACATATGATTTTTCTACGATGGATATTCATACAATGTGACTCTAAACTACGAAGCTGTGAAAAAGTCTTTCCGCAATTTCTACAAAAGACTCCGGGGGAAACTCCAATATAATTTGATGAACAAGTCAGTAGATGACGATTGACTAACTTTGTAGATTCAAATGGTTCTTTACAGAAATCACAAATAAGGGATTTAATGTCTCCTCTTATTAAAACTGGATGATAATGGAGAGGAGGGCCAGCCTTCTTTTCCTCAGTTAGCTCGTAATGTTCTTCCTTTAAATGGGATCGAAGTGCATTTATACGTCCCATGAATCTTCTACGACAATGAGGACAGCAAAAACAAATGTCCTTCATTTGCAGATCCTTGTTATCCGCAATCAAAGCTTGATAACTTGAAAATAAGTCCACACAACTGGGGCACCTTGCGTGAGGATGTCCAATGGGTAATCGAAAAAAACTCCCATCGGGATGAAATTTCGCTGAATGATATCTTAATTCACACAAGCTCATGAAGTGTTCAGGGCATGAAAAACACTTTAAAAGAAGCCGATGCGTCGTCACATTCTCTAAATAGTCATTTTTTGAACTATCCTCCTTAGTGTTTTTTTCATTGCTCCTATCCGAGAGTAAGTTCCCAACATTTTGAACTAATGCACAGTTTTCTGGATCACTGACTTGATCTATCATTTGAATTTGACCTTCCTCGTTGAGCTTTACTGTAACGAGTGTAATGTCCTCTTCATCTAAATTTTCTAAGCCGGACTGATGCGACGATAAGTGATACTCATAGAGATCATCGTCCTCTCCTTCTGACTCTATCATTAAAAGATTATACTCTTCATAAAGATCATCTTCGTCATCGTCATCTTGGCTGGAACTTGTTTGATCCTCATCACTCAAGTCATTGTTTCCTGTAAAAATGAAACGAGAGCTCATTTGAAATACATGTAATGAGTAGATTCATACCTTTGATTTTTTCGAGGGACTCAAAATCCTCCTCCTCTTGGATTTCTTCTTCTTCCTCCTCCTCCTCCTCTTCCTCCTCATCATGAAAAGGTGGCTCATAATCTGACCCATTTTCCAACTCAAGTCCAGTCTCTCCCTCTCCATTTTCTTCCTCGCTCACCTCATCAGTAAATTTAATCTTTTTACGAAGGGGTCTCAATCCATAGTTCGTCTCAGCTCGAGGAGTGTCTATAATTTTTTTTTTTACATGGTAATAATATTGTGACTTTGGACTTGAACATCTTTGAACCTGAAGCTTGGCGACCCTCTTATTATTTTTTCTCACCGAGGACGACGTAAAGCTCTCAAGGAGATGAACAAGAGTTTCACAGCCTCGAGTCCCTTCGGAGCCATGACTCAGGGCATTGTTCATAAACTCTTCAAGGTCTTGAAGGGAAGCATCTGGTAGTATGACACCCGTCTAAAACAAATTGCATGATTTAATGGGATCTAAATAATATAATTAATTAATTATCAATCCAAGGAAAAGTCGGGTTTACCCAGAAATGATCCTGTCGAAAGAGCGGAGAAATTGCAAAGAGTAAAAATGAGGGGATCTTTCGTGCTCCGTTCTTACATTGGATGGTGATGTCGTTGAAAGTCCCTTCTAAATAGACCTCTTTGAGTCTGGATAAAAGACTTTTCTGAAATTCCATAGATCGAGATCCGAACTTGCCGAGGCGATTCCAACCCCATTTAGAGAAGAAGGAACCAATGGCCCTCTTTCCTTCCAAGGAGAGGGATCCAATCAAAAAGGTGGAAACTTATAAGTAAACAAAGAGCCAATGAGGTCCATTATATCTGGAGGGGCACCAGCTTAAGTCACGCAACCCATTGTGGTGAAAAAACGTCGTTTTTTAGCATTTGCTATTTAGATATTATTCTTGTACATAAAAGGATTGACATCGATAACTAATTTCAATGGACGTTGATTACTCAACTTAAGCGAAAAATTCAATAACTTTTTAAAGCATTTTTATTAGAAAACCCTTAAAAAGAAGGTTCAATTGGATTTTTAAGTTGAAAATATGTAGTGAGTATATTTTTATTAGTTTCGAAACAATTTTCGAGGACATTAAATATGACCTGAAAATGGAAGGATTGTTTGAAATACCCCCGTGGTATTATTATTATTATGTAACAACAACGACAAAATGAAATTACATACATAATGAATGCTACAACGTCATATGAGATGACCACAATGGGTTGCGTGACTTAAGCTGGTGCTCCTCCAGATGTAATAGACCCATTGAAAGAGCTTGCCAACTGTTATGA
The DNA here is from genome assembly GCA_963680855.1 of Lepeophtheirus nordmannii. NCBI lineage: Eukaryota > Metazoa > Arthropoda > Copepoda > Siphonostomatoida > Caligidae > Lepeophtheirus > Lepeophtheirus nordmannii. Next base: position 9,683,848 of record OY804519.1, read on the forward strand.
TATGAGCTAGCTATGACGTCGTTTATTATTTATTTGAGGTTCCACTTTAATAGTAAATATTAATTATATAAACATTGACAATTTTTTTATGAATGTAGTAAGCAACTTCTATTATTATTATTATTACTAAAGTAGTACTCCATGAGGATTATAAATACTTTGCTCTCGGGGACATCTCTCCTCTATACAGGATGCAAATGGAGCCGTGACCCAGCTCTTAAAAATTCCTTTGAAACCTCTTTCCGCCTCATTCCGGATTTTGTGTCTCAAGAGGAAGAGTCCAATCTGTTGAAGGAGGTGGAACCCTATCTCAAGAGACTTGTCTATGAAAAAGATCATTGGGACGATGTAGGACTGAGAGAAGAGGCTCTCATTCATTAATTAGAGAGCTTTCCTTTATTTTTATTTATTGGCAGGCCATTGTTAACTTCCGTGAGACGGAGAGAAAGCATTGGAATAAGAGGAACGCTTTATCCATTCAAAAAATACATACAGAAGCATTCGAGTCCGGAGATGTGATTCGTCCCTTTGCCCATGTCTTGGACCTTGCTCCAGAGGGTTATATTAAGCCTCATGTGGATAGTATTAAATTCTGTGGTAGCACAATTGCCGTTTTGAGCTTGCTCTCTGACTCCATTGCTCGATTTAGACTTGAAGCGGACCCTGAGACCCTTGTGGACTCTTTTCTTCCCTCCCGCTCCCTCTATATTCTAACTGGAGCGGCTCGCTATGACTTTACACACGAAATACTTGGTCCTTCTTCCTCCTCCTTAGCGAAGGGGAAGAAGGGAAGACGAGTTTCCATCGTGTGTCGAAATGAAGTACCACCAATAGCAATCAAATAAAGTCAAATGAACCTTACTAATAAAAAAATCTTTATTAACCTCTGTGTTAACAAGCTGATAAAAGGAAGTAGAGATGCAAATAGAATCATCATCTTTTAATGCTATTTAACGATATATATTTTGTTTTCTTGGGAAATAAAAATCAAAGAAAAATATAGAGAGGGAGTAAGTAAGTAATGATGAAGTGTGTAACTTCTTTCTTTCCTTTAAAAAAATGTGGTTTTTTGTTAAATAACTATTAAAATAATGGAATTGGGAGAGGGGAGGGGGTTCTGGGGGTGGGATGGAGAAAATAATAGTATAAATGAAATTAAAGAACAGCCATAATAGTGGTAATAAGAACAATGTACATGAAAGAATAATTATTATCAGCTTTTACAAATTTTCCAAACATATTTAAGGGAGGGGGGGGGGGGCTGGAATAATAATAATAGTAATAATGGTGTGCCAATGAGCAGTCAATGGCTACATTGCATGAGCATATATTTACTTATTTGAAAGAGGAAAGAAAAAAAAAAGGGTTAAGTTGAATTGATATGATAATATAATAATATTCATACTATCTCATCATTCGTTGAAAAGGAAGGAAATAATAAATAAAAAATATAACCAAACAAAATGAAACGGTTTTTTTTTTCCTAAATTAATGTCTTGTAGTGGTTGTAGTTGTAGAAGTACAAACGGACAGCAAAATGTAATTTCTTAAGTGTTAACAAAGTTATATGTATATATATATATATATTTAGCAGTTTTTTTAAAAAAAGAGAGAAAATGAAGAATGCAGCAATAGGTAGTTGCAATGTGATTCCTTTTCTCCATTCCATATCATAAAGTCAATTGCATAATATATAAATGTGAAAAGGGCGGTGTGGATTATTATTAGAGTTTTTTTCTTTTTTTTTCCTTAATTTTTAATTTTTTTTTCTTTCTTGAGACCAAAAAAATATAGCAAACGTCTCCTCAGTAAAAGAACATATTCCTGTTTTTCCAATGGTTACTTTTTTATTTCCATAATTATTATTTTGAGATTTTTTTTCTTTCGAACTTTGTATATATTCTTTTTTAAAAATACATATTAAATCTTTTCTTGTCCGACTGACGAATCCGCGGAAGCAATTTGTTGCTTGTTAACTAAATTATTTTTCTTATCCTTGTGGTGAGTTTCCTTCTTTCCTCCACCTCCAAGACTGCTGTTGGTAGCTGTAAGAGATGGAACTTCAGAAGTAGAAGAGGGTGAATTAGATGAATTGCTTTGCTTCGATACTCGACTAGATTCACAATCCCATTTATCTCCGTTGATTTCCTCCTCAACCCAGTTGGATGCTGTTGTGTTGTTGTTGTTGTTGTTGGTGGTGGGAGCATGAGTCTCATCAGAATCATGGTTGTTATTATGCGTTGAGTTTCGATGATGGGAATTATTATCCTCATTTTTTCTCCTATTTCCGCGGAAATCCCCTCGACCCCCATCATAACCCCGACCACGTGGATAACGATTATAGCCTTCGCCGCCTCGTCGACTTCCTGTTCGATAATCTTCATAGTTGTTTCTCCTCCCCCCACGTCGTCCACCATTATCGTAGTGGTTATTGGACACAGATGAATTGCCTCTAGAAGAGCCTCTTCCGTTTCCTCTTCCACCTCTTCCTCTGGAGTATCCTCTTGAATTAGAGCGTGAATCATCGTCGTAGGAGCTGGAGTTCCCTGAAGATCCGGTGATGGTCCTCAATTCCTGCTCCATCTCCGACTTCTTTTGACGCAACTGTTCAACTTCCTTCAGATGATTGACCTGATAATCCAATAGCATCTTAGCATTACAGATTGCATCCAGAGTGCCAATGAAAATGAATGGAACAGACCCTTCTTCTCTTTGAGCAAAAGGAGAAGGCTCATTATCTCCCTCAATTTTAACACGCAAAAGACCACTTCTATCCACTATTTCTTGAATGAATCTCCCGTTTCTACCTATTACTTTCCCCACCAAACTCCTAGGAACCTGGTTCGTATCCTCAGCAAACTCTAAGAGCTTCCTTGCCTTCTGCACACATTCCTTATTATCTCCAGTCACTCGAAAGGTAGAAGAATCATTAACCAATTCTAAATTAATAATACCGGTGACGTTTCGAGCCTGCTGAATGTTTGCACCATGAGCCCCAATAGCAAGCCCCATGAGTTCACTAGGTACTTGAAATTCTTCAGTATAACCGTTCGAACTCTGGATTCGTGTCGCCTCCAAATGCCTCGCCACTTCCTCAGTTCTATTTTTTAAGAGCATTTTTTGGTGAAAATTTCTAAAATGCATGCCTTGGATCATGGAGCTCTTCCTCTCCGTGTCGCTGTCCTGAGTAATGATACGCAAAGCGGACTTTTCAGGGTCATAGGACACAGAGCAAGCATTAATGGATTTAATAAAGGCTTGGTGTGAATCCTCCTCAAGGATGGCCGGATTGCGATAAATTTCGTTCATTTCTGGAGGTAAGGGAATGAGGAAGGAGAAAAAGTCCAAGGCCGTTAGTGGGGGCATGCTTGACTTCATTCGAAGCCGGTCGACGAGCACGATATCAGACATTCCAGAGCTATCCCGTCCCGCTGGGAAACGGAGAGCCACAAACTCGCCTTTGAGCTGATGGATCGTGGCCGCCCACCATCCATAAGACTCCTCCTCACACGTACGGCTGAACACTTCAATCTCGTCTCCCACAGCATAGCTCACTTCCGTGGATGGAGGGCAAGGAGGACGACGGACACGGGAAAAAGGATAGAGTCCCTTGGGGAGCCAAGTGTCTTCAAAGGTCAAAAGAACCTCTTTTGTATCAGGGAAAACATCCTCCACATGTGCACGGTAATGAGCCTTATTCTCAGCCTCCACCTCCACCATTCGAGGAGAACAAGCCCAAGAACTCCCTCCGCCCGTCGTACTCACTCCACTCGTACTCATTCCTGCCGGTGAGGAACCCCTCGTTGAGTCCGACATATCTTTTCCTCTCTTTTCCTTTCAAGTCCCTTTAAACCGATTCTGTCTCGAGCCGAATCGCTTCGTCTCTTCTTCTCTTCTCCTCTCTCTCTCTCTCTCTCTCTCTTAAGCAGCTCTCAGCTCCCTCTACCTACTAAAATACCCTCCATACTCACTCTTCTTCTTCTTCTTCTTCTTATTTCTTCCTTCCTTCCTTCCTATTTCAAGTGTAACAGCAGCAGTGAAGCTGCTCTAGAGCCACCACCACCACCCCAGCAGCAACAGCAGCTCTTTTTTTTCTTTTCTAGCTCGTAAATTCCTTCTTCTTTTCTGTCTTGACTATAAAAGGAGGAGAGAGCCGGATAATAAAAAAAAGGGAAGGAAAAAAATAAAAGGGAAAAGAGCCCCTCCCCCAGGAGGGAACAAATGTTATTTCACCTTATTCCTCCCTTTACAACTCTTGTGTACCTCCATCTGGAACTCGTTCTAACTCATCATTCGTTCATGACGTCATTTTAGCCTGACCATGATCCTACTCTTTCTTTATTTTTTCTTTTGTAGCAAAGGCAAGTCCTACTTAAGGTTTAACCTTGGTTCAAATTTGGTATACATACAATACACGAATGAATAATACATATATCGTATATTTAGCATGGCTCTCCCTTAATGTACAATAATTTGAGTGGTTATTATAACATTAGTCATTATATATTAATATTATATCTTGTTTTAATTTGACTCATAATATTATGTGAGGGATGGTGTTATGTAATGCCCGGTTCATCCATAGGGTCAATGAACGCATGCAAGTGGTTGTGGAAAGGTTAAGTTAAGGTGTAATTTACAACAAGGTATATTTATATATTATAAAAAAGTAGTACTAAACCATGAATCCATGGACAACCAGGAAATAAGGTCACAATTGATTCATCTTTGTTTCACTCTTTACAATACGAAATAACGATCCTTTTGTGTATCAATCTCATGAAAGACGCTCAATTTGGGATTTATTCAGGTGGGTGTTGTATTTACCGGACAAGGGAATTGAATTCGCATCACGATGAACGTACAATATATTATGTTATGTCATTGTAATGTAATAATAAGGAAGGATATCATTATTTTTAAGTTATTATAACGTTCGAAGCCATACATAACTCGCTTGATGTTTTTTTATTTTTACTCATCTACAAACGCTCTTTGTCATTTTGAATGTTGTTGAGTGAGTGGGTACATGAAAGCCTTACTCAATGTAGATAGCTTTCAAACTATTTCATAAATAAAAATTATCACTCTCATACTATTTAATGTCCAAGGAAATTATAAGGTCAAACAGAATCACAGTTGGTGTTTAACATAACCCGTCCCTTGACTGACACAAAAATATACAGATCAGAGCTATATTAAGATTCATAAAAACATTTTGTATTCGTAACTTTGTTTCGTTGGATTATGTTACACGTATGTATAATGCTGAGTTGAATAATATATATTAATATGTGCCTAGTTTTGTTTTTCTATAAATACATGAGCATATTGTGTCAAGGAAGGAATTTTGAGTTTTAATGTTGCTCACTGAGGATAGGACTTATCCATTATTTGGATCATGTCCAAGTACATGTACCTATAGATATGTACTATTCCGACATTTCCCTAATTTTTTTTTCAAGTGGAGTTGAAGATGTACATACATATATGTACTTGTATAATAGTTAAATATAGGTACTAATGAAATGAGTTTTAAGGTACCTATAAATAGAGTCTTGAAGTTTGAAAGTTGGGTTTGTTTTGTCCATCTTTGAGCTTTTAATTCGAAAAAAAAAAAGAAAACTAAAAAAAAACTAATTGTGTTGTGAAATAATAGGACATACTTCATCTGATTGAAACGATCTAATGAATTATGTGTGACTTCTGGACAAATATGTTAAATGAAGAGTATTCCATGCCTCAAGTTCTTCTACGTTAATAAAAAAGGGTCACACATCGTATAATTAATACATTATTTAAGAAATTAGATAATACCGATGGTATCAACTACATATACATAGTTCTCAAGACCAAGATCAAAGCAATTAGTTGTATGTTTTCCTTCTTTTTTTAAGGATAAACAAGATCAATAATTAATTAATGAATTATTATTCTCTTGCTTGAGCCTTGGTGTTCTTGATCTCTCAAAGTCTTCGTATAGACTCTCGTGTCTCCTGAAAGGTGGTCTCGAATCAACATTATTACCAGGGGCGTCTAAAAGGGAAGGGGCTTTAGCATTCCCCCCTCCCCTCCCAAAAAAAAAAAAAAATTAATGATCTATATAATATATAATTATGTGTTAAGTAGGTCTAACACAAGCCTAAATTCTTGTGGGTTGACATATACTCCTATTTTCCCCAAACATATTCTCTTTTTACAATCTGTCTAGGGATTTTTTTTTTCTTTGTAAATTCTTAAAATTTCTTAAAATTTCGCTTTTCACACGTGACAAATAATGTACAGTGCAATAGATTTACGTTGTGTTCAGCATACTGAAACTACTATTATATATGGCATAGTCTGCCAAGAGGTTGCCTCAAAGTCATTAATTATGACCAACGATGACCAAATTGGCTTGGTAACGTTTTTTTTGTCTACTAGGGGGCATCAAAGATGAATTATTATCATATAATAATAAAGTTACTGAACCTCCTAGATTAATTCACCTTGTTTATTCAATTAATACAAAGGGAAAATAAACATAAATATATCTTCTGGGAAAATTACTGCTATAAAAATCCCCGTCCCCGGGGAAAAACTTCCGAGGACCCCGAGTATTTAAAAAAAAATTTATATTACCAAAGTATTAAAGTTTTTTTGGAAGATTTTGTAGCAAAGCAATGTTCCATGTATTTTCAATAAAGTTCAAAAAAATATTTGAACCCTAGAGCTTCTTACCAGGCTATACAAAGTACTTGCAGTTAATTCTTACTCTTTCCCTCTTTTTTTGTTTGAGATAGGGCTTCATTTTCCATAGGCATAGGTTTATTTGAGTTATTGTTCCCAATATATGAAAAGTGATAAGGTATGTATTGTTTGAGACAATGGTATAAAATTGACATAAAATCTTGGATTAATTATTTTCTAGTGAAATGAATTAGGATGACTCCATTCATTCGTGTATTTGATCAAGCTTTATTCAGACACCTCTAAATGAACTTTATTGTAGACTTATAGCTTAAGATTCAGCCAATTTTTGCTATATTGGCAACAGCGACACCATGACATTTTTGTTTATTGGACGTAGCCTCATACTTCCGAAGAGTCAGAAAATTAGTCTTTCTATGTTATAATGGAGTCTTAGATAAGCTGAAGTCGGAATTGAGTATCTCAAAACAAAACAAATATCGCTTTTCTATTACTCTGGATGAATACACCTCATTGAAAAACAGAAGATACATTAATATAAACCTTCATTCTACCAAAAAGACTTACTCTTCGGGAGAAGTTCAAATTATTAGTTCAATGTCGGCTACTAATAATTTGAACTACTCCCGAAGAGTAGTTCAAATTATTAGTATATATTAGCATATACTAATGCTGTAGAAATTGTTACAAAAAGTCTTCATGACGTTAGTATTGGTAATTATGAAACAAATTAGATCAGAAATAAAACCCCAACATGTATTTTGTAATGCTCACACATTTTATTTGGCTGTTTCGGACGTCTTGTTCTAGAATTATAAGAAATCAGAAATTAATCGTCAAATTTTGCCACCCCTAATTTCTATTATAAAGTTGAATCAAACGAAGAAAACATGGACGAAGCTAATGAAGAACACAATCTCTCATTTGAAGAAGGAATCGCCAATCTAGAGCTAAATAACAATTTAAAGAAGTCCTTGTGTACGACTTTCAGGTAATCTACTGTAGATAATGATGACTTACAGTCTATCGTACAAAAGTCAGTTGACAAAGAATTAAACTTATGGCTCGGTGTTTATACAAGATGGAATTCTACCCTTCAAATGCTTAGAAGGTTCAATGATCTTCACAAAGAGATGAAGCATACCCTATTCGAACTGGATATTTCGTTTAGGTTTAAGGAATATGAACTTAGTATTGTCAATGATATAACTACTGCCCTTGAACCTTTTGAAGCAGCTATCACTAAACTTTCTGGGCGGTCTGTGATATTACTTACCGGTGAAAAAACCTTTGATTGTGTGCTTGAAGAGCTTGAAAAACTTAATACACCTCCAGCAATTCAAATCAAGGAATCCCTCTTGTCAAGAATCGTAAAAAGAAAAAAAACTCATATTCATTTAATTGAAATTTTGTATAACTTGGATTTTATAACGAAAAGGAAGATACATTTTTTGAAAGAAAATTGTCCGGTCAAAAATTATAACTTCAGCGATAGAATTGTACTTCAGACTTTATGATGAAAATGGAATCAAATGAGATAAAAACAATATTGAACAAGAAACCAAAGAGCAACAAGCCCAACGATCTAATTTTGTAGCTGAAAGACTGAATGATTTTCTTAAAAGATCATCTGAGAAGGATGAACCATACTTTGGGTTTTCCGTAATTCGTAAGAAAATTGATTTTTTTTAAGATAGAAAAATCCGGCTTCAATCCTTCGAACAACTTTTTCAAGCTTTAATGATAATTCCCAGTTCAAGTGTAGAAGCAGAACGTGCTTTTAGTTCTTTTGGCAATTTTGTTACTAAAATTCGAAGTCGTTTATGTGATATTACAATTGATAAATTAGTACTTCTTAAAGAACATTTTAAAGAGAAGGAATAAATTATTACATTTAGCAAAACATTAAACTTTCATTAAGTACGGAGATCCCCGGGGATGGAAATATTATTCCCGGGGATATGGAAACCCTAATATGTACCTCAAAAATGACGTCTTGCAGGGGGAAGGGGAAGTCTGGTAGCTAATGAAATATGCCCTAGCTAACAGGCACATTTAGACACTTTGTTTCATAGCTTAGGAGTGATCAATTAATTCTCCACTGCGCTTACTGCTCAGTGTTATTATGCCTGTTATATATGATAGGAAGATATGGGTAAGATGTTGAGATAGTTTTGACTGTTGGGTTTAAGGAAAGAATGAAATATAATAGTTGGTACATCTATGCATCTATGAAATAAAGTGACGAAATATGGATTATGTGATCAATTTTTGAACAAATTCACCTGTTCAAGACTGAATTACTCCATAACTAGTTACGCAACCTTTTTACTTCAGTTTAAACGACGCAATTTCTGCGAAGGAAAGACAAATATAAATTTATATTTGTATTTCAAATGTGATATCTTACGTGATATAAGTATCATAATAGACAAGGAAATCTGTCAAAGCCAACAGGTGCGTTTTGCTACTTTGATTTATAGCGTTTAGGTTCAACTACCTTTAAATAACTTTTAATTCAGTCTTCTCTGTATGGTTGAAGCGACAACTTGCAAAAATTAGATGTAAATCAATTTCCAATTATTAAAAAATCATGCTAAATAAAGTGTGGACTCCCTTCCCCTGGATTTCTAACAATTCAAATTCCCTTCAGTACTCTCAGTTTCTATCAATCATAGAATATTATTTAATATTGTCAATAACAATTAGCCGAAAAACATAAACATAGGTAACAGATTGTAATTAAGGGCATGCTCACTCACCTCAACAAAATGTCCAAGCCTAGAAGGATACTCACTTTGCATATTAAAAATAATGATTTGCTTGTGTATTTAATGCAAATTCAAATTTCAATCTTTCTTGACCTAAAGGGACTCCTGGTGGCGTAGGGAACGGAAATAAGCCCACAAGTTGGCCAAATCTTTTGTACTTAAATGACTCCATGAATATTACATAAAATGGATTAATAAGGCAGAAAATTTTCATGTATCAAAACATCATATTTTTGGTTTCAAGGCACAAATGTGTTGACCATCAAATTGGCAGCAAATAATTCATGAAGAATATATAATAACTTCCTTTTTGAAATATTTTAAATTAAATATTAAGAAATAGGGAAAATGTTGTTTAAAATGGAGATGGGCTACTGATGTCAATGTACATACATTGTTTAACCAAGTAAGGTTATTGATATGAACATGAGTCATGGTTTAACTCATGTATGAAAAATTACTGTGATTTTGGTTTATACTTTAGCTATAAAGAGTTTCCGTTCCGGAATGTACTCAAAACTACTTAAGCTCTTTTATGAACCTTTGAAATATAGAGACTTAAATCAAAAAATTTCATATCTTAATTATATCTTAGGCCCTTATAATATGTATTAAAAATTATTTGTAAAAATAACTCCATTTCATAGGGATTTTCACCACTTTTTTAATTTGATTTTATCCAAACATCACTTATTCTGTTATCCTATAAACATAATAATACACACTTTATTTTTAATGTCAGCTGTCGATATTTCTACATCATTCCCCCTCTTTTCAGTGTTGTAAACATTGAGCTCTTGCTAAATTGAACGATGAAGAATAACTAATTCAAGAATTTTTTGAAAAAATCGACTAACTACCCACTGATTATGGGATTTTTTCTTTTCCTAGAAAAGGAATAAATATAACAACGTGTTTGATTCTATACAGATGTTTGTTAATATATATTATTCTCATTTTTTCTGCAATTAAATGAGCCTTAAAATAAACTTCAACGTGTTGTCACTTTTGAATTATTATTATGCAATCTATGAAGTCAGTAAAAACGCTTCACGAAGGAACTCATTTTCAAAAAGAAGACACAATTGTGGCCTGATCTGCGTATTAATACAAAATAATAATATTAATAAATTTATGTTTAAAAAAAAGAAAGAACATATTTTGGATCTGGTTTACAAACCCGGGGGATTTCATAAATTTATACAAAAGTTCCGAGAAAAGTTTTTGAGAGGGCCTCTTGAGGGATATAAGAACAGTTGATTACCCTAACGTATGTGAAAATTACAATACTGACAGTCTTCATTAATTTGGTACAATGTTAAAGCATGTATTGTTATAATGTCAAAGTTAATTTTATACAGATAATTATAGTCATTGTAAATAAGAACTAACTCATACAAATGTATGAGTTAGTTTTTTTTTAATATTTACATAAAACGAAGACAAAAATAAATTCAAAGATATTGAAAGCAACCCCAACTTTCCTTTAAAAAAAAGGGGGCGGGGGTAAGAATAAGAGTCCAAAACTATGTATGTACTTAATCAACGACTTCATTCTATTCAATGGCTCACTACCCTAATAAAATTCAATATTATTAAGACCCGTGACTTCGGAACGGGGGTGGGTAAGTAGTCAGTGGTTCCCCACTAAAGATTACATTTGGAACATGTCCAATCTATATTACTTTTCTCCTTTTATGAAATTTTTGTCAGCTGTGTTTTGCTAATGTAGAATAATGACTTATTGTCTTGAATACCTTGAGCTGTAAATCCTATGCATTGCCCGTATGTAAAAAGAAAGAAACAAAAAGAAAACGAAAACTGACCTGGTAACCTTGACAATTTGATGAATATATGGGAGGAGAGCAACATCTGCTATCATGACGTTTTATTCTCTTACTCCTTTGCAGAGAAAGACATTGACGGTCTTTGAAGGGGGGGGGGGAGAGGGGTATGAAGGAATTAAAAACAAATTTATCTAATATATCAAAAGATTATATTATATTAGTGATTAAATGCTCACTCGAATAGGCATTTTATTGATTAATAATCACAGGTTAACAAATTTGAAATGTCAAAAATCCTAAGTATAAAAAAAGTTATTCAGTTTTGCACACTAATTTCAAATCTGTATTTTTTTTTTCGAGAGTCCAACAGATTTAGAGAAATCAAACCCTATTTCGATCAAAAATCCACTATAGATCAAATACTCACGGTAGAGCTCCTATAGATAGGAATGTAAATAATATGCAAAATGCCGCGTGCGAGATTTTGTGGAGTTGGCTCTTCGAACAGTACTTTTTATTTTTCAAAGCTGTTATCATTTTTCTTTTATTACTGAGGGGAGAACATCTACCTGATAGTAAAGATCTCATATGAAGGAATACATGCATTAAGGTTAATAAAGCAAATAAAATGTAAACAAAAAGGGCTCAAGTTCTCGTATAATAATTATTAATTAAAAACATAATTTCCTGACATTAATTTGAGTTAATTTTCTGCCTCTCATCCATGGTATACATACATAATGTTATTGTTTATTATTGATGTCTTCATTTGTATATGTATATAAAGGGGAATAGCAGCTTGTAGCTGAGTAAAACGTCATGACATCTCTAGCTGCTTCCCTCTCAACATTCATCAAACTGTCAGAGTTACCAGGTTAATTTTCTCTTTCTTTTTATTTTACACACACCCCATTTGCATATTTTTTACATTCCTACCTATAGAAGTAGCGCGCAAAAGGATTGCGAAATCAGCTGAAATCTTTCTGCGCGCTAGTAGTTCAGACTATTGTACTTGCTTTTTAGTAGCTCTACCGTGAGTCTTTGATATTTAGTGTATTTTTGTTCGAAATTGGTTGAAAATTTACACATTTAGATGGACGTTTTCTCTTAAGTTAAGGATTCTTATCGGGCGCTTGACATCTCTAGGGTCTCAGCTCTTTAATGCATTCCTTATTATTCTATTTTATGTAACATTCAAGATGTTATTTAAATACAAAGGGTTTGACCTACTTTTGGGCCTACTACGCCCCAAAGATCCCCTTTAGGTTAAAACAAAGATTGAAATTTGAATTTCGATTAAATCCACTAGCGAATCATTTTTTTTTAATGCACAAAATGAGTATCCTTCTAGGCTTAAATTGAAATTGAAGTTGCAAAATGGGCCAAATTAGCTAAAAAAGTAGGGATCGATTTCTCAATAACCGTAGGTCCTTCAAAAAAAAAAAGTTAGAGATTTGAAATCAGTGTGCAAAACTGAATAACTTTTATTATACTTATACCTCTGAGAATTTTTGACTGTTGAACCGTGTTACATATGTTTCAACTCTCCTGATATGACCGGGAGACTCCCGGTTTTGGACGAGGTCTTCCACCCTCCCGTTGAAGTTAGATTTCTCCCGCCCATTATAATCCTTTTTATGACTGTATTTTTTTGTTTATCGGGAAAAGAGTATCTAATACCATTTCAAATAAATTCAATCAAAATTCCTTTTAACTTAAACAAAACCAAACTCTCTAAGGTTTGTTTTATATAAGATAAAACTTGAACGAATTCTTCTGTGTTTTTGCCTGACCTACCCACGTAAGAATATTATGATTTAATTGACCGCATTGTGAGTACAAGGTTAAAACGGTGCCGGTTCGCTTCTATTCCGTTGGTTGGGCCTTTTACCTATGGGTGACACTAAATTTAGTGACTCCCGCTCTGCAAACTTCACAGGTTGGAAGGTATGATGCTATTATTAGTTAGATTGTGTGTATTACTCCATTACATTCTTCACAAGAATTAATGAATAATGAGGATATATTTTGATAATAATATAATTAATTGTAGGGAACTGTTCACAAGAGAACAGCAGCTAACTCGAGTTAAACCAATCAATAATCAGAATGCTGATTTGAGGAAGATAAATAGATAATCGATAGCTGACCACCATAGAAATAACATCATGTAGTTTCAACTCATTTTAAAATAAATTATTTTTACATATATGTATAGAGTAGCCTGTCATAGAATATATTTCATTTTTTTTTTTGATCTATTGATAATTAATTATTGAGTGAACCAAGAAGATTTAATTTGATTTCAACAAATCAACGTTTAACCATTAAGATACCAAGAAATAATTAGATTCAAGAACATGGTAATTCTTATTGCTGAAAAACGATACGATTATGTAATATTTACACGGAACTTTAAGAAAAAAAAATATAAGTGCAACCTTTACCACACGCATGTAGAAAAAGAAGAAGTTCATTTTAGATATTATGCTCTCTCATTTGCTTGAATAACCAAGGCTTGAATAAGAAATATCATGAAGGGTGTTATAGTGCTACATTTTTTTTTCTAGAACGTTTAATATTTTTACCATATAATTATTGTCTAATTTGCAACTCTTGGGTTGCAGAACAATTGACTCCCTTATCTAAAGTGTATAGAATACTCTATTTTTTGATAAACTTAAATAAATTGTTGAGCAGACCAATGAAATAAAACAATTAGCTATAAATTTCCTGTTAATTAAGGCTCTTTATTTTTGTCTGAAAAAATTGATTAGTATTTTCTTTTTCAATTTTACAAACAGTAAATAAGTTAGTCCTGCTCTAAAATATACAGAAGGATTCCATCAAATGAACAGAATAAATACATTAGAGGGAAAAAGAAACCCGTTGGGAATTCATAAAATACTTTATGTCTTTTACTTTCTTTATTCTGTGAATTTTCAAGAATTTTCTACTTAAAAATTACTTGTAATTGTTGCATTAAGGTACTCGGATTTTTTAATATCATGTTACTACGCAGTTTTTAAAGCAAATAATTTGTTTCTGAAGAAATGTTGTACTTGAATAATTTTCGTATAAAATAAGTCAGGATTTGACTATTATATATTTATGCATCCTTGATCAAATGATTGAAGGATCCGAGTTTTTTGCTTTTCTTCAAACGGCCATTCCTCAGTGCTCCTAATGAATGCAGATGAGAAAAGTTGAGGAATATGAGGGTAAAATGTATTTAAACATATACAATATCAATAATTTTTAGCAAAAACCAATCTCAAATTTTGATACTCTTGATAAGGTTTTAAATGTTAAAAGAACAAAAGGAGCACTTAAACCTACATACATTTTGAAGATAAATTCTTGTTGGAGGTAACTAACAAGAATTTATACATATAATTATACAGGATAATTAATTATATAAAATTAAATTTAACAAAGAGTTTAATTCGCTATAACCGCTCTCGTTGGCCACTACGCTCCATGAACGAGTTTGAAAGTTCTTCTCATGCTTCTCCAATGGCTTGACTGATAAATTCAAAATTTTGATTGAAATAAACTTTTGTTCATCCCCACTATTAGTTTCCATTAATACAGGATTGAAGAGGATTCGAGTTTAAGCAAATCAATTTCAGATTGATTGATGAAGTGCTAAAAAAAATTAGTATCAATTATGAAACCTTCAAAACTTATGAATAGCCCTGTGGAACTGTAATACTTTGATTTTGTTGTCATATTACAGCAACATCACGTAATATTTTAATCAACCTTTCCAGTTTTTTTCTTTGTGGAAATATTTGCAATGTTATGATATTATATTTATATTATAAGGTAGTCAGGAAATTAGCCGGGTAGTGAATCACTTACAGAGTGCTTTAACATCTTTAATGTAGCTCTGGGACTCTGTACAGAACCCTTTGAGAATCTTCATTATAGTGGAGTACATATAACATAAGTATATTTGTTTTAAAAAGTACAAATCTACAATCGAACGAACATATGTGTATTGTATTTATACTTAATATGTGTTGTATAGTAATATATGTATTAAAAATATTTTTTTTTACAGTGAGACCATTACTTTATTAAGTAACGCGTAATATAACGATGATACTTAACCAAAGTAATTTTAAGTATGTAATCTAATTTTTTTATCAAGAAAGAAATATATTTGTTGTCAAAATGTGTTATTTTAAAATGCCCTGTATTAAAAAAGAAATGAAAAAAAAAAGATCATTACAAACGAAGAAGATTTTTTTTTGGTCAAATCTTAGAATATATAACTTCTCAAATATGCCCCTAAAATTTTCTCCACAGTATATAACTCATCCAAGAAAATAAGAGTAATAAAGTAAAGTAATATAATTACTTTTGTTTCTATGGTTACTTATAAAATTAATTTTTCAATTGTGTAATGTGTAATCAGAAAATTAATTTACTGAAACTTATCCCACATTACCCAAGCATGTATGTAACATAATCCATAAACATTTATAATAGTAAGCCCCCGTTATTCATTCGTAGGGGATAGGGATCAGGGCAGAACTTTTAAATAAACGTTTCCTTCTTTTTTTTTAAAAAAAAAATTAACACTCAAAAAATATTATTTGAGAAATCTCATAATTTTTTCGTCATGAATGGGTATACATACAAAGATATGTAGATATTTTTTTCAATCATTAATATCACAGGATATTGACATTTTTTAACAATAACAAATTTATTCCAAATAAATTTGATATAAATATACACAGACATTAATAATGATTTATATTCTTTAGCTTCACTTGTCCCCCAAATATTGAACACTAAGCAAGCAGGGACTCTAGTTATTTATTTTTCAGCTGTCGATTTATCTACTTATAATTCTTGCTCCTTAATATTGGTCTGAACGTTGATCCATTCTGTTCAAATTACTTTTTACCATGTGATTAATACAAATATAACTACAGTTGAGAAGAATGATCTCAATGACAAATTATCGTATAATATTTGGAGGAAAGGTTTTGAGATACATTCCAGATTGCTATTTGGTACTTGGATTTGGTAAGGCAAAATAAAACAAGATAAATCAATTTGAAGGTGGATTGCGTCAGTAATTGATTCATAATAATAATAATTAGTTATTTTTTGTTCTAATATTAAAGACTGCAACCATTTCACTTGCTAATAATGTTGATTTTATGGACAAGACATGACTTCTACTTCAACGAGAAGAGCAATATTAATTAAAAAAGCTATATATATTATATGTAATATGTACTTTAGAATGTGGCAAAATCTCTTAATGGCTAACAAAAAAAAATTAAATAAATGGTAACTTGGTACATACGTATCTAAATAACTTACTGTCTCCAAGAAGGTCCTCGAATTATCATACATCTATATGTGTCTAAAATATAAGTATTTTTAACAATCAAGAACTTTATTTCCATTTTCCAAGTACAAAGAATTTAAGGGTCTCTCAACCTTATTTGCTACATTAGTTGACTAACTACGACCAATTGATTTTGGGCCTTTTTTCTCTCTTTCTTTTAAAAGGAAAGGTTGCAAGATTCAATAAAGATTGTGTCGTGTAGTGGAAGGGATACTTTTTCTTGTATCTTGTTTCTTGAGGAGAAAAATTTGCATGAGTTTTACCTGTTGATTCCTGTGAATTGTAAATCAACATCTTTGTCACAATTAATATTTATACTTTGCTGTGATATGAATATATGCAAGTCTGTGAGATAAAGATCGTTAAGAAAATGGTAGGGAGAGTTGATACATTACAATATGCACCATTACTACCCTATATAAAAAGTACCTTTTTTCATATTGGGTTATGCTTCTGTCTCTACTTCATTACTGCAGCAAGGTCAATCAGTTTGTACACTAAACAGCATACTACTGTAAGCACAACAAGATATTTCAAATATTATCTTCATCGTTTTTTTTTTTTTTTTAATGCTTAAAATTTTCTATTTATTCCTTATCCATGTGATGCAGTCGAAGAGTACATAATTATCTATCAATGGGCGGCATGAAAATATTCATGAATAAAGTAGTTGTATCAACTTTTCACCCTCTTCAGCTCTTTGTATACCACCTAAATATCCTTTCTTTGTCTTGATGCAAGCAAAAGAAAACAAAAATAATGACTACGTAGAACCATCAACAATGGTCAATATTAAACAGGATCATAGCTATTATATGTTCATGATATAATATGTGGAACCTTCAGACAAGATGAGAGTGAATACAACACCTCTCAAAATGAATAATAATAAACGGGATTCCTTTTCATTATATAATCCTCCAGTTTAAGATCCATAGAGAGTGAGAGGGAGAAAATGGTTGCATTGAATGAATAGAGAAAAATAAGAAACAGTTTCTAAAAGGATTTCTCTTCTTAAACAATTGGAACGGTAAACTGTCTTGATCCCCCCGAAAAAACAGTTTTATTATTTACATATCATATTTCAACTTTCAAAGGCGTATTTTAAAAAATAGGAATCCAATACGTCCAAATCTCTTAATTACATATTACACTTTTAGAACAAAGAAGGAATATTTAATTTAATATTTTTCTTTGAGCCAGATCTTGTGAGCATACATAGGTGGGTGTTTAATGTCATGTCATGTTGTGAACCCATTTTATTAGTTAGATTTGAAGTCAAATATCAATTCATATTCTAAAAGCTATGAAAGAACATATTTAGGAATGGTATTATTTAAGCATATGCCACAGGATTCACAATTAATATGTTTGTACAATCTCTTTAGTATACATATCTTTTTTTGTATTTTTAAAAAAAAAAAACACGTTGTCAAATAAATCTCACAACACTTCCTTCAAAAAAGTAAAGGCAAAACAGAATTGAAGCCAATGATGTCACTCTCTTTAACTTTTTTCTATTTACAATTGTGTAAAATATCCTTCAACTTCATTAAAACACTAATAATAATAATACTAAAACAGCTAACAAAAATTACATAGTTATTAAATGGTGTACCCTGGATCACAAATACATTGCATCATACAACCTTTTTCATTTAAAAAAAAAAACGATAAGAGAGCCTGAAATGAACCAACTGATGGAGTATTTTTATTTAATTTCAAGGATACATATTAACCTATGCCAGTTTTTGATTGAGTCATTCATGCACTCACACACTGTGCTTAAATGTAAAATAAGGGCCCTGCACTAGTACTGTGGTCAAGACTATCTCACCCGGGATCAAGACCGATCTTAAAACCACAAGACTCCTCTATATTTTTAAGATTTAGATGATTCAAAAATTGTGAATTGTGCCAATAATTTATCAAGTTTGACTTACACAAATGAATGTACGACCTGGCCCCAATTTTAGTAGGAGGGTGGGGTATGTATAAAAAATTACAACTTTATACCACAGATTTATAAAATTTGTTACCTATAACCAATTTTTACTTTCAACTTTTTTTTTAGAAAAATAATTTTTTTAATTTTCTTCCCCTCTGACTGGTGTATTTTGAAACTGGTACAGATATTAACCCCTAATATTAACAGATTAGCAAAATTAAGTTTCGCTGATCTTCTTTCAGGACATTTAAAAAAGGGGGATGATCAAAAAACATATAAATAAATAGTAATTAATTGACATGTTTTGAGCTGACCTGGCTCGAGAGAGTCTTGAGTAAAAAAAATAAGGGTAAAGGATTGTTATTTTATAAAGTATTTCGTTAGTTTTAAGTATAGACAGTTGTCATGAGAAATATATGTTTTCTTTGAATATACATTGAAAAATGCTGGCCGTCTAACCATCCGTGATGCTCAAAAGATACACTTCAACAAATACATGGACTTGATTACCAATTGCTTCCCTTGTCCACTACTATACATATTTATAAACATAATATTATTGGCCGATATTGATACATTGTAGACTTATGAAATGAGTACCGTCAGTGTGACCAGATGTCTTGTCATGAAAAATCACTATGAAATCAATCATACACCCCAGTTTTTTCACTATGAAAACGTAAAAATCCCAAATTGTTTAGAAAAAATCAATAAACTGTCAAAATAAACAATAGAAACAATTTTTCGTTAATATCTTTGTATTCCAATCTTGATATAACACAAACCAACAAACAAAAAGTCTAATACATATCCCATATTCATATTAACCTCTCAATTTATACATTTTGCTGTCAAAGTGAAAAAGTTCATTTGGTGGGGAAATGTATCCACTTTCTTGCCTTAGAGTCTAAGATCAAACTTTTAATGCAAGATTCAAATTAAAGTCTGGAACTCCATGGAATTTTTATTTTTTAAAATTTATTTTGCAATTAACGAGTTAAACTTGAGAAAATATTCATTCTATCTCTGCATTTGATGGAGGAAAGATGAGATATTGAAGGACACCTTCAGTCAAAATTTTGAAAAACTTAATTCCATTTGCATAAGGAAACTCTTTCTCTTCTTTACAGAAGTGTGCTGTCTCCACTTTTTTCCAATTAATTGGCTTTTTAAATATGGTGCATCTCGTCTTCCAAGAGAGTTCTGATGAAAGAAGGGTTCGTAAAAAAGATTTAAAGAAAATGTTTGTGCCATGAAATCATAAATCATGCATGAGAGTGCCGGAGAAACACTTTTATGTACCCTTTAAAAGGCATATCAATCAAAGATCCTTCCACTCTTTTTTTAAAAGAGACAGGAGACTGTTTCAAAGTTAAACTGGCACAGCTGAACAACATTTAGATTGCTAGAATAGATTATTCTGGGACTTGAAAGCATATTCGAATGGAGGGTTTGTGTCTAGACTTGTCAAGGTTCCCACAATATTTTACTTCGAGGATTTTTCCCCATCAATAATTGAAATTCCCTGCACAAGCTTAAAAAACCCCAAGCTCGGTCAGACTGAGCATCGATATCTTAACTGTGAATATCGTGAATACAATTACGTTGAATTTACAAAGTAATTTAAAAAAATTGACATCCTCTCTCCTTAATTATTTACAATCTTAACATTCAACTCGTTCATAGTTGATATTATAAATTTCAAACAACATTTAGTATGCATTGAGAATTTTTTTGAAATATTTTCTCCAAGTGAAAATCCCTTTCCTTGGCCTCAAAATTTATACATAGATGTAATGAAGCGTGCGTTGAACAATAAATCAAAAACTATATCTTTTAAATTAAATTTATTCCTAAAATACTCACAGATTGAGAGACACACAATATATATTATGTATCTACGAACTAAAGTTCTTGGAGTAAAAAAAGTTATTGAGATAATTTACGAGATATTGATGACGTAATATTCATGTACATGAAACAAAGGCAGGTTCTTTTTTTAAAAAAAGATTTTAAAATTCCCTTTGCTTGTTTTTCTATACATCGAAAAAATAAATAGGTAGAGATACTTCGAGACGTAACTACAATATAAAAATGATTGTAGCTTATTTTTAAGTGCATCAGTGTATATTTGTTTATGTATGAGAATATTCAGAGTATCTCTTAACCTTTCATTCAAAAAGAGAAAAACAAAACAAAAGCACAGTTAGTTGGTAGCTAGTTGGAAGAAAGATATCTTTTATAATGGGCAAGGATAATTAAGGCATTGAGAAATGGTACTCTTGATTAAAGACCCTTTGTTCACATTAGCTGACTGTTTTTGTTTGATGTTGGGAGGAAGAAAAATCTGCTGGATTTTCCACAATTCAAATTCCCTTTAGTCCTCTCAGCTTCTATCAATTATTGAGTATTATCTAATACTGTCGAGTAACAATCAGCCAATAAAATGCAGAGGTGAAATGGATTTGCAAGTGTGTGTGTGATCAAATTCTATAACTATGACGTCTTAAGTTCATCTATGACGTAAACTATTATATAACTGCATCATGAAACCTAATTTTTTCAAAAAGTGGATTTGGGACAACGGCTCTTCGGCTCCTATGGCTCCGACACCATTGCTTCATACACTAATAGAATTCACCAATAACCTCCATATTTTGTATTTTTCTTTTAAAGAAAGATCTTTTCTACACAACGATCAAATAATGCATGAGCATATATTTAAAAAAGAATAGAAGTGTCAACTATTTTTCCTTTTCTAATCAGAAAACTATAACTTTTACCTACAAAAGTAGCATCCCTATAGTCTTTATTTCTCTTCTACTGTTCAACTATTTTTTTTTTCCTAGAGTATAGTGCTTCTCATGGGACTTTCTCAGATAGCATATGTGAATCTACACTTCCTTTTTTAATTATAAAATAAGGAATTTTTCTTCAAGCCATCTCCTCACCTTTCCTCCAAAAATAGTAGGGATACCTTCACAGCAGAGGAAGCCCGGGTCGCATTTCACAAAATTTAAAATATCTTGTTTTTTGCCCCCCCCCCCCCCCTCTGAACTTCAATTTTTGTATATAAGATTTTTATTTTATACAAAAACCAACACTTATAGGAATAAATGAAAAGAATAAATGTTTGTCTGTGGTACTGACAGTTTCGGAAGTACCAAATTTAAACAGTACATCCGGTACATACACAAAATCAATTATCCATTCGGATTATTACACCCCCTAGTTCAAATTATATATTAATGATTCCATCCTTTTTAAATCATATTCAAGTCAAGTATATAATAGAATGACACTGAACACAAATACATAGTAAAATGAATAATGCATTGTATTTTTTTAATCATGCAAATATATTAGACATAAGGGAATAAATGAAAATTACCATGAATAGCTTATGAAATAATAGATTATATGACTAATGAATAAGGAAATAATCAATTGAAAATATAGGTATACATACATTTAGGATCAGAAACCTCAATGTATATTATAATTAAGGTAATTGTATCAATCCTTAATATCCGTCCCTGTTATGATCCCTTGAATAACGAATCAAATTAAAACAATCTCCAGAGGGCATTATTTTCACTATTTTCTGATGTCCATGATGACATAATTTGCAAAAAAAATTGATCCATGGAACTGATTTTTCCTCCATTTCGGATGTGTCCTAGGACGGAATCAACTTTTGCTTTAATACACACATTAAAAATATAGTTAGCTTTTAGAATTAGTTAAAAAATATAAAAAATCAATGATACAAATATACTCCGACTTCAAGCTAGTCCACTTGGTAGTAGACTGCCATCTATTTCCAACTGTGGGACTAATTTTTGTTTAACAATTGTTGGAAATTGTTCATGGTTCAATAAGAAGTAACAAAGATATGTAGGTTTGGATCACTAATTAGAAGCAAGAGTATTAGAAAATTCAACAGCTGACAAAAAATAAAGTGAGGCATACTATTAACAGATATCAATTACAAATGCCTAAAATGTTCATGGAATTTACACAAATGTCGAAACAGGTAAAATAAAAAAAAAGTCAGGAACATTCATTTCTAAATAAGTTGCTGGATTGTAAAATTTGAGAGTTTGGTCATTCCATTCATATTACTCACCCTATAAGAAAAAAGAACAAATGGACTAAAATGATCAAAACCTCACATTACGAGTAATTGTAAAGTATTTTTTTGGATGTTAAATTTCGACAACATGATATTGCATTTACTCCAAAATAAAGGCAGACTTTTTAAATGTGTGTTTAAAAATAAATAAAATTTGAATCTAGCTTTAATATGATACGTTATGTCTCCCAAAGTCAAAGGCCAAAGAATGAGGTTTTGACTGAAAAATGATTCTTAATAAAAAGATGTATCCAACAAAGAAGGCTACATTAATCAGTCTTGAGTATCAGTATCCCAATACACAATTATTTTAAGGTCAAGAATCTAAGATGTGGTCTGAATTATTATAATACTATACCAATTCTGGGGCCTTAATAGAAAAAAATTTCAATCATGTGTACATACTACTGTGAGCAAAAAAGTACTAAATTTTTTGGGAATTCGATAAGGATGATTTTTTTTTGTTTTTAAGTTGACACTACCTTAATTTGACATTTATGTCAGCTTAGACATCTAAATATTCATTAGTGTTTGAGATAAGCGTCCTTTTGAGAACAGCTAGACTCGAGTTTTTCAGTTTTTTAAATGTCTGAAAGATGATGACTAAAATTCAATTTAGAGAAATATTTAAATGAATGTTTCAGACTGTATTATTTTGAAACTTTCAGTTGATTATTTCTCGAGATACATATCCTATTACTCATGACACCGATAATCCGATTTTTAATTTTAATGGCATATCCAAACTCAGCAGTTATTGTTCTGTAATTAAATTCTTAAAATTTTTGTAAATGTTTTGAAAATTGAAAAAAAAACCCAAAAAACGTTGGCGCATGTACATTGAGGGAGATGAAATGAGTTTTGATGATTAAATAAAAATATTTTTGGATCATATTAGCATATGTAACATATATATATTTAAGTTGGGGCACAATCATCGTTTTGGGGTAGAAAACAAGGCCTCGAATGCCCCCTAGTTATAGCACTGTGCTACATGTTCTTATTTTCCAAAAATATATTGATTGTTCAGATTGGATTACTATTTTAAAAAATATAAATGTCTCAACTTTGTGTGTGCTCCGTGAGTTTGACAAAAATTACATAATGCAAACCATTATATATCTGAGGAATCAATGCTTTAATTGTGGAAAAAAATGAATATTGCTAATAAAAAAAATATATATTTATATCAGAATTCATCAAGTTATGATTTGAAATAAAAATGACCTAGTCAGGGGATTCAATATCAAGGGATTCCGATGTTGTAATTTCATTTATTTCATGATAAATAAGGACTCACTTATATCAGGATTTCATGTCCTCTTAGATTATTTTGAAATGGCAGGGTTTATGTATTGAGGAACCCATGTTTATATCCACAAAGAAGTTACAACTTCTTTATATATAAGATAAACAATTAATCAGATTTATATACTCGATGCAACATTCTTAAAAAATAGGCCTTTGACAACAAAATAACAATTTGTAAAAAATCAAGAATCTAATACATTCAATGCCAATGTATGTATGTTCCAAGGATCGGTTTTACTTTCTTGATCTGTCTAAAAAAATTTATAAATTTTAATTACTCCATAAATATAATTTCAAAAAGAGTCATTTGATGTCTACATACTTGTTTCATTACCAATAATGAGATATTATTCATTTAGTTCAGAGTCGCATGGAATAGACAACGTGTTTTAGATATTTCTATGAAACCGGTTATTCTTGTCAAATTATAATTATTAATGTCATTAGAGCAGAAACTAATAACTTTATAGCTAAAAGGGAATAACAAGGATGAATAAAATGATTGGGTCGTTCATTTTAGTAATTACACAAAATATTATTGAATAATTAATTGTTTGAATGATATTTTTTTTTATGTAATCATGCAACAAGTGCTTATTAAAATAACTTAAATATAAATGAACTTTCCACCAATCCTTCACCAAGGGATTCAATGCTTTTAAAAATAATCAAATCTTAAGGACTATTGCATCATTACTGAGATCTATTTGTTATATCAACCATTAGAACCTGTTAGTGATATAATTAGTCCTGTCGCTTACAAGGAATCTTTTTTTAGAAAACAGATCTTGATGTCATAGTTTGATGGATGATTACAAGAAACTGTTTGACTTTAATTAATCGTTCAAATACCTTGAAAAAAAACTTGTTTAAATCAAAAAAACAATGACATTTAACGTACTTTAAATTGTGGATATAGCTATGAAGAATCAAATGATTCTAAGGAGCTCTTATAAAGACTGCGATATAATTGCACCTAGGGGGAATGCCTCAAAGCTGCTGCGACAACGTCACATATTTACAAACATCAAGTAAATTTCTAGTCTTTAAAGATCAATTCCAAACGAGCTTTCAAACGATTAGTCTTCTTATCTCATTTATATATCTATTATGTATGAATGTAATATAAAAATACTTTTGAGTAACGCTAGTTCCCGACGTTACTCTCTGTAAAATTGAGGAAATTGATGATAAGTCGTAGAAGTACATAAAGTTCTTCTAAAGTTGACTCATAATTTTTAAATATTAGTGATAGCATTAAAGTACAAATTAAAACAATACATAACCTCTCATCCTTTTTAGGCCCCATTCATTTATTTATTCTTGCGAAGCTCTGCATGGGTGCAGATCCATGACTACAGATTCACACATATTTTTGTATCACAAGTGGGGGAGTTCATGGGAAAAACTCTTTATTTTCATGCCTATGAATGAGGTAGGCACATGCATACCTACCTCTCATGTGCACCTGCATTTTAGAGGAGTTAAACCCTTCAGGAATCAACATCAGTCATCCCATCTTCGTACCAACTCGTCTTGTTGCGGGCGAGCACTTTTTTTGGGAAGAAGGTGGCCATGATATTTATATCTATGTAAGTAACATATATAATTATTTGTTTACTTACTACTGGGTGCTACTCCAGGTTTTATTCACATATTGCGAAGAGGAATACAATATAATAGGTACCTAGCTACAAAAGAGAACTTCAAACTTCTTCTTCTTCTTCCTTTTGCCATTTGCTAAATTTTGAGTTTACTTTAGTTTTTAGTTTTTTGATCACTTGTGACAATCATCAAAAAATGAAATTCCTTTTCACTTCAGCGCTTTTACTCTCACGTAAGTTAACTTATATCATCTTAATTGTTGTTATTTTATACTCATGGGGCGTCATGCCTAAAAAAGGACATATATGGAGTTATTAAACTGCTCTTCTTTTGATTGAATAGATAGATATGTTTTATAGAGTCGACACTTCCATTTAAAATTGATATAATTCCCTTTAAAACCCCTATTGATTTGTGAATATATTATGCTTATTTTGATAATAATAATAATAATTAGGATGTAGTCCAAATCACATGTTGTTTTTTTCATTCAATACAATACCGTTTGGTTTTGTCCCTTCTCTCCCTCCCTCTCTCTGTATCAAAAATAACAGCAGCAACCAAAATATGAAATATAAATCCTTTTTTGTAATGTGAAAAATATTTAAAAATATGTGTACTACCCTTTTAAAGAGGCTCTTAAATCCTTTCACATTGATGGAGGGAGGATCACTTGATGGGTATATAATCACAAATATATGTTTATGTAATTGCACATATTGAATCAGTGATGAGTATTGTCTGGATTTTCATTTTGAGGTACCAGAAATTACGTATTAATATTAGACTAAGAAACAAAAATTATAGGTGTGGATGGAAACATGGAATTAAACCTGCATTTAAAATAAAAAAAAAAAAGACATGTGAACCTCCCTATACATACAACCATTCAAACTGGTTTAATAATAGGCCCATAATGAGAGGAAACCACGGATATATGTAACTGAATATATTTGCCCACTATGACAGAATAGATCCTTTTTGATAAAATATTACTTATAGCTTAAATTTAGTTTACTGTAAATGTGTGTGTTTTTTTTTGGTAGATAATGTGACTCATTGGTTGTTGTTACTTTTTGTTGATTGATTGTTTTTGCTGTTTTGTTGTTTTGAAGAATAATAACTGCATCTTTTGAGCTTGAATGTAAAGTATTTAAGGTGCATATAATTTGAATCATTGAGTAGTGGACCTTTTTCCTTCTATCTTCTAAGGAAGGGAAATGAATTTAAGGTTCGTTTAACAGAATATTAAATTATGTGTGTTCTATTGGTTTTCTAAAGACTTTACAAGAACAAAGAAACAGGTTTTTTCAAAAGTGATTTTTATTAGACCAAGTTTTTTCTTTTTATCTGACTTGAATATAAGCAATAAATAGAATATGTATATTATAAAAAAAGTAACCCACGAGCCCAAATGCTCCATATACAGTGGACTTTTTTCTTTTTTGAACACATTGTGATGTCAGTAGATTACGAAATAGAAGCATCAATATATGTGTTTGTATATTTATAGGTAGATTGATTGATAGATGATAGGATACGCAACTACGTTTTATCTTTGAATCTTTAATGAGAGAATAAAATTTCGCAATATATACTTTTAATGACGGCTCATTTTGAATATAAAGCTTTAATTGTATTTAATATCTCTGTTTGTTTCAGTTTCATCTTCTGCCCTCTCCGTCAAATGGATTGAGGCTCAAAATGGAGAAATCCCAGAGAGTGCTATTAAGTTTAAGCATTCCTATACAGAGTATACAAACACGGTGTATTGCCGAGCAAGAGATAATGAAACAGTGAGTTGTGGGGCAGGCATGGGGGATTCATTTGTCTCAATAATGAGTTGGGTTTTTGTCTTTCTTTTACAGGATGTTTTGCACTCTGGTATATTGCATGAAGGGGAAAAGGCCTGTGAATACCCTCGAGTCAGCTCTAATTCTGTTGCATATGCAAGTAAATATGAGGTAAGTCTTAATGATATATATATATATATATATATAATTATACCTTCAGTATAATTTTCTAATGTTTCTTTACATAATCTATGACGAAGCAGTTTCTTCTGAAGAAGTGTTTTGACAATTTAGATAAAAGGAACACTATTAATTAATATTATTTTAAGGAGTGGTCTTAGTGATTGTAACCCGTTCATTAGTAGTCAACAAATGTTTAGATAGGTATCTCTTATGAAATCCCTGCAATTTCATAATTACATATTTATTGAATAATCCCAGACAACGATTTGTAGTGTTGTTCTAATATTATGTAACTCGAGTCAGAGCTTCTTTCCTTCTGTCCACTAACTTAAAATTTTACACACAAATTGTTTTTTTTTTGTTAGCTGAACCTTTTTCTTGCCCCTTATCTGAGTGCTGATATGCAAAATTAACTCAAACTAATCTGTGAACAGTTCTTTGATACTCCATCAATAAAAAAAAGATTCCCTCAGTTGGGTATCATTGAATAACACAAATCCATATATTTAGAACCCTTGATTTCTTCCTCACGACATTACCTTTATATTACTTTGGAACCTTTCCTCCAAAAAAAGAAATAATAATTAAAAGGTTCAAAATGTAGTTAGCCAATTACTCACAATTGTGAAAGGGTTCTTTATTTAATCTTATGGAATTAGTAATACAAGAGCTAATTTGAGTTCAACCAATACACGTTTAGGCCACTATATCATTAGGGACTAGTGTTGTAGGAAAGCAGGTAACAAAAGAATAAAGTGATGAGAAACTTTTGAACTATTTTTTATTTAACAGTAAAGAAAAAACCATAACTTGACAAGAATCAATTCAAACTCAACCAATCAATTTTCAAAATAATGACAAGGGGTAGAAGTAGTAAAAAAATTGATAGCTGGGAAAGAAATTGAGCGTAAATTCTCTATATTCTTTCTCTCCCTTTTTTTTCTTTTTGTAGTAATAAAGGTTGCGAGATATAATAAAACTATCACCTTATCATAAATATATACATTCACGACGAGCTTTTTGGGATCAACAAAAACACACTGTATTCTCCCTTCAGCTGATTTTTATCATTTGACTCTTTTGCTTTAAAGCAGCTGACCCTACGTAAGATGAACTCAAAAAGGGCATTATTATTATTTCTAAATTTGATGCATAAAAAATATATTAAATCAAGGATTGCGCGCCCTTTTTTTGAATTTTGAATATATTACAAGTAGTAACGATTGGTTTGTGATTGGTGGAATTTATAAATATATAGTATATCTAAATAATAAATTCTGCCAAATATTAACAAGTTACCAATAAGGAAAATACAGAAGGGTAGCTACCATATGTTTTTCCAAATTTTTCCTTTCCCTTTTGTCAGTCGAGGTTGCGAGTGGACAAAAAAGCTCGACGTGATTATACATCCATAAAAAACACCCTTACACTATATAGTTAATATGCCTATAAACATCCTTTTTCAGATCCTCTCTTTAGACGATATAAAGGATCGCATTCAATTCCGATATCGCCTTCCCGGAGAGCCTGTTCCTCCAGGAGCTGTTAAATGTCATGATGACGAAATTTCGGACTGCTACTTTGGAAGATCCATGTACTCGGATGGTATTTGTGAAGAGGAGCTTGGGAAAATTAATACAGAGACAGAGTTAATTTATGTTGCAGCCTACAAGGACGTCCATGCCTGTCCCTTTTTCCTCTATTTGACAGACTCTGCCTCTGTGCAAAAGGATGGACATCACATTTATCCTCATGAGTTTTATAATCGATTTCTACAGCTCAAATAACATTTAATCTTATATTAGCACTTTTTTCCAAGCAATGTATTTAAAAGAATCTTAATTTATGATACCGTAGACCCACAACGCATATTTAACTTCAAACCTTAATTTATTCCTTCTAAATACTTTAATTAATTATTCTTTACATTAACTGACATCTATGTACGTATTTATCATAATAATATATTACCTATTATCTATGTAGCCTTTTCTATTCTTAAATCTATGTATGTACTTATTATAAAGTCTCTACTGGGTGATTGAGTCATAAATCTTGTCCCTTTAATCACATTTATTGATTAATTATATTATTATTTCACTAATGGAATGGAACAAATAAATATATAAGGGAAGACTGGGGACAATTGCTTTCTCGAACAAAAACAAACAAAAAAATAATGTCATGACATTACCACCACAATGGCTAATATTACATAATGATAATCTATTGAACTCGTAAAGATAAGACAACTTATTCAACATTTCTTTGAGAAATTGGGTAAAAACTAAGCTACTGAGGAGCTACTAAAAAACAAGTACAATAGACTAAAGCAGTAGCGCGCAGAAGAATTTCAGCTGATTTTGTAATCCCTCTGCACGCTACTACTTTAGTAGCTCTACCGTGAGTCCTTGATTTCTAGTGGATTTTTTCTCGAAATTGAATGAAAATTTATACATTTAGATGGACGATTTCTTCTAATTTAAGGAGTCTTATCGAGTGTTTTACATCTCATTTGAAAGCTGTGGGTCTTGGCTCTTGAATACAACCCTTATTCCGCCTATAGTTTTCCTAAAAGTCCTTTTAGGTCAAAACAAAGACTGTGATTGGAATCTGTATTAAGTACACTAGTGAATTATCATTTTTAATGCACAAAATGAGTATCTTTCCTGGCTTAAATTGAAGTTAAAGTTGGAAAATGGCCCAAAAAGGTAAAAAAGTAGGATTCGATTTCTCGAAAACCGTGGGACTCTCGAAAAAAAATTACAGATTTAAAATCAGTGTGCAAAACTGAATAACTTTTATTATACTTATATCCCTTAGTATTTCTGACATTTCAAATTTGTTGACTTATTATAATCAATTCAACAATTTGAAATGTTTATTTATCATCTACTCCAAAAATATTATTAAGTCTAATTTTCTTAATATTTTACTGGAACTTCATTTTTATAACTGTTGCAAGTGTACCTGACAATGGAGACATTTGCAACAATGTACGGATTGTATTCAAATGCAGTTTGTAAATATATATATATATATATAACTCTACTGACTGGTTTGATAATTTATAAATATACAAATCTTTGTGCATTTAACTCAAACCTGCTTCCAATGATTGAGTGCAGAATCAAAAAGTACAGACACTCTGTTGTTTCCGGTCTTCTTCCCTATGTAACTCCTATTAAAGACACTCAGATGTACACTTATATATATTTATATTTGTTTAAACAATAGAAAGGGACCTAGATTTTAAAACAAAGGAGAGTTGAAGGCTTATAAATACATTTTGACCTGAATTGTCATGATATGTAAAGTGTTATATTTACTTATATATATATATATATATACAGGATGTTCCAAAAGTAACTTGAATGAAATGTATTCATCAAAAACAATAAATTTAATAGGGGTATTAATAATTGCAATACTGCAGTACACTCACGACATCTTTCGACAACATTTGGAGGACATACTTTTTCGTAAGTGTCTTTTGAAATATGGTTCCATTCTCACCAAATATTTTGTCATAGTTGATCAATTGCCCTAGGTTTTTTTAAAAACATAAACTGCATTCTTTAGAGCTCCTCGCAGAAAAAAAATATATTTGTCGATATAATATTATTGAATAAAAGTACTAACTACAGATTTGAATATAGTACATATTCACAACTATTGAGTCTGTTTATTTTTTTGACGAATAGTTTTTATTAAAATTTGTAGTTTGGTTATTTTTGGGACACCCTGTATTTATATACATATATACGAGTAGAAAGGTAGTTTTTCATTCTGTATGTAAGTCTATGTATTCAACATGATTTGATTAATAACAAGATATGAAATAGCTTTGACATTTCTGATTTATTTAGTTTCGTATATATTTACATATTCCTATTTCATGCATTTACTGATAAAATAATTCTGGTCGTAGAAGGGATATTTGCATTAAGTCAAAATAATAATAATAATAAAAAATGAATAAGTCAAGGTTTAAAGTATATGTTTTGAAGTAGGTCATATTCAAAACCACAGAAAGAGGGACTACACTTATTCGTTCATGAGTCAGTTGCAAGTCCACATGAATTTAGAGAAAACGTGTACTAAATAAACTTTTTGTATTTTTCTTATTTATATAAATACATTAATATCATGGATTGAGAGGCCCATGGTCAAGGAGTATTTTGAACCAATGTTCATTTAGAAGTACTTCTTCCCCTTTGAGCATAATTTTAAGGACTTTCTTTATCTAGATTAAAAAAACAACAACTTCAAACTATAAAAGAAATAAGAGGTTTTGTGAGAAGAAAAGTTGATTTTTTTTGGTAAAGATATAGAAACACGGCGTTATCTTTACTGTATCTCACAACCTTTCCATCAAATGGGGAGTGAGAGAAAAAGGGTTAAATTATTATTCAGTTTATTGATGAAAATTGTTCACGTTCAGGACACTGATATGGGGAATAAAAACATTGAATATTGCTACTTACACCTAAAGATACAAGCCCTAGAGAAAAATAACATTTTAGAGATTAGAAAAGGAAAAAAAAAGCTTGGTACACATGCTATTTTCAGTCTGCTGCTGAAAGTGAAGCATCGACCTCTTCAGGGAGAATAAAAATATTTTTCGTCAACATCAGACTTAATGAAAAATATATGATATAAATATAATTATAATAATATTCTTCCTAAAATAATTTTGTTTAAATGTTGAAGTCTCTTCCCATTATATAGATAATAGATGGAATATATTTCCGGCTCTTATTAATTCAATAGTACCGTAAGTATCCGCCCCACCTTCTCCCTGCACTCAACAAAAGTCGCTTCCCTACCTATACATAGGGAGGGACATTTTGTTGAGGTGAGAGAGTGTGCCCAAATTACTGATTGATACCCCTTCATTTTATTGACTGATTGTTATTTGACAATATTAAATGATACTCTACATATAACTGTTGGAATCTGAAAGGATTAAAGTGAATGTGAATAGTCAAAAACCCTGGAGAAGTCCCCTCTCCTGGATTTTACTTTCTTCGCCATAATTTATTAATAATCGGAACTTGAACAAACTACTTACAATTGTGACAAATTATTTCTTCAACGTAGTGACGCCAACTGATTTTTTTTTTCCTTCCTTCCTTCAACTCAACTCTATCTCAACATTTTGTACATGTCTACCCGTGCTTATTAGTGACTGTTATTTTAATTTTAAAAAGCAAGTTCTGAGTCATTTTCTATTCATGAACGCTTTGCAGTTACAAAAGATTACTCTAAATAACGTGCATCAAGCTTGTTATCCCAAGGAAATCATGCCATGAGAGGAGAATTATGAACAGTGGCAGTCTGGCTCGACTAGTTTAGCTGGCCCCTTAAATGTGTCACTCCTTCAAAATATTATGTACAGGAGAAGGCTATATCTAGGAATGTAAAAAATAAGCAAAATGCCGCGTGCGAGATTTTGTGGAGTTGGCTCTTCGAACAGTACTTTTTGTTTTTCAAAGCTGTTATCATTTTTCCTTTAGTACTGAGGGGAAAACATCTACCTGATAGTAAAGATGTCGCATGAAGGAATACATGCATTAAGTTTAATAAAGCAAATAAAATGTGAACAAAAAGGGCTCAAGTCCTCGTATAGTTATTAGTTAAAAATATATAATTTCCTGGCATTAATTTCAGATAATTTTCTGCCTCTCATCTATGGTATACATAATGTTATTATTGATGTCTTCATTTGTATATATAAAGGAAAATAGCAGCTAGTAGCTCTGTAAAACGTCATGACAGCTGAAGCTGCTTCCTTCTCAACATTCATCAATTTGTCAGAGTGGCCAGGCTGATTTTCTCTTTCTTTTTATTTTACACACCCCATTTGCATATTATTTACATTACTAGCTATAGCCCCTGCCAGGCCACCATGATTAATCTTCTAGTTTGCAGAGCCTAAGTAATAAAACCTACACTAATTATTGGTATTTATTTATGTACTTATGGGAAGCGTAAAGGGTTTTTAAAGGGGTTGTAAATACTAGGTGTTTACTCACGTGCGATATTTTTTGCAGTTGGAAATATGTACATAGCTTATGATTTTCCATTATTTCTTCATTCTTGAGGGGAGAACATGTAGCACTAGCCATGTTTATGGAGTAATGCACACCGTCTACGAATAATATATAATTAATTGATGAATGATATGCCTAATTGAGTCAACTTTGAAACTTGGATAGGTATGAATTTCTGTTTATTTCCTCTCAATGACGGTTAATGTTTTTCCCTCTTGGTAAAAGTGTAAGAAAATAGCTGATACTTAAACGTATTGACAGGTGTCACTGTACTCCTCTCAAACATTCATCAAATTACCAGTGTTCTCAAGTCAATTTTTACCTTCTCCTTTCTTTTTGACAAATTATAGAATTTATATCTCCAGTTATGAATCGCATGAAGCATGAAAGAACATTTTAAATCCATCAGGAATTGGCCAAATGGCAATAAACATAAGTGATGACTTGAAACTCTTGAAAGTGAATTCCCATGTGTCTCTCTTTGAATAAAGTTTTTTTTTTCCTCCTTGAATTGAGTTTAAGTAATATTAAAAAAAGTAGTAGTGAAAAGCACTCTAATATCGACACATACATCGGGAAATTCATATGGGTAAAGAATACCTTCATCAGAAATCCTAACAGAGTACAGAAATTGATTGCATGCCATATTTTTCTTTTAAAAAAGACGTATGGAAATTGTCGCATAGCTTATTTATATATATAGTATATAAATATACACATAAATATATGCGTATGTAAAATAAACGTTTATTTCTGTTTGAAATATGATACACAATCTATTTCATTCTAGATAAAGCACATGTATTCTATGAGTTGAAAAAAGTATAGCCTCTCTACTGATAAATTAATGGCACAAAATAAAGAATAGATAAAAGGCTTTCACCCCCAACTTTCACTAAGAAACATACAAGTATTAATCATTTTTGGAGTCTTCAGATACACAAAAGTTAAAATGATTAAACACGATTTTCCATTTTTATGTAATGAACAGCAAATCCGGAGATTATTTTCGATATACATTTTTTTTTTAATTTCGCGACAATATCCCTGGAATTATTTATTATAATTAATAAGTCAATGAAAAATACTACACACTGAAATGGATCTGTTTCCCCCTTTTCCTACTCTGGGCCATGACTAGGACTTTTCTTTTAAGAAAATATTTTTTAGAAGAGAAAATATTTGATGACTTTTTTTTTTACAAAAGACAATTACCATTTAAAAAAAAGGGGGATTTATTCATTTTTTTACATTTTCAATGTTTTACATGGGCCAAATGTTTAAGGAAGACAAAGAAAATGTCAGTTGGTATCACTACCTTCATAATCTATTTTGTTGGGGCAATAACTTAGTTCAATTTCCAATGATTAAGAAGAAACCATGCTAAAGAAAGTGCGCCCATTCTCCAAAATTTCTGACCATTCAAAATCACTTCAATCCTTTCAGTATTCAACAGTTATTGAGTATTATTTAATATCGTCAAATAAGTATCAGTAGATAAAATGTAGAGGGTAAATAGAGAAAAGTATTTTTAGAATAAGTTTATGAATGACTTTTAAACCTATTATTGGGTTAAAAGTAATTCATATTAATTAATAAGAGTTAAACAGAAAAATACAAAGCATGTTTATGAAGTTGATGAAGCTTTCACATGCTAAACTAACTTCTTTTATGTAAATAGAGTTCTGACAAACATGGGCTCAAAATGAGGAAACTTTATTTTATTGTAAAGAAAAAAAAATTACATTTCCAAATAAACTCATGAAAATGAGTTTGTATGTACATTTAATTTTCAAGGAATATTTTCTTACATAATAGTGTTACAGTATTTTGTAACAGAGCTGTTTATAAGTCATTTTTACGAGTCTGAGTCTTGAGAGACAAGCCTCCAGTAACAGTCAAGAGTCTGTGTACGCAAGTCCAAATTAAGTTTGTGGTCTTTGAGTCCTTCTAGTCATGAGCAGCAACGAAAAAAACACTAACAAACAAACAAATATAGCAGCAATAAGAGCAGCCAAAAGAATCAGTTTGTCAGATTGGAGCAAAAGTATATTTTAAATCTTGCACTTTGGAAAATGAATGGAGCGAGGAAAAGGGGTATGTTTGTTACTTTTTAGGTCATAAGTTAGAATTATTTCTTAGATCAGTCATAACTAACTCCAAATATAGATGATTAGTAAATTATAATGAGAGTTACATATTTTTTCCATCATTTGGGATTCATAAAATTTCTAATTCAATCAGCATTCATATTAAAATCCAATCATACAAACAAATAAATGGAGCTTTAATGGAATCATTAACTCGAAATAAAGGACGTTAGTGAGTCTCAAGCCTTAAATAGAAATATATATATATATATATAAAGACAAAAACATACACGTTGGACTGAGCTATCATAGACTTCAACTGACAAAAGGGGTATTATTATGTTCAATGAAGAATGTCACATTTGTTTTTGGCATGTATAAATATATCATGCATTTAATTCAATTATTCAAAGTTATTTCACAAAATAACATTAGAAATAGATTAATTACAGTTCTTTGTTAATACAATTAAATTAATAGAATAACATAGATATTTACTATTTCCTTTTGAAACGATGTATATTTTTGAGTTTCTTTCAATTTTTACAGTAGAGCATCTCAATTTATTAACAGTAGTCGGTAAACTGACTGCATTGAAGTCTTGGTCATCACACTGAAATTATCTTCAAAAAGAGGGATCTATGCAGTTGGCAGTATAAGAGGACAAAATAAAGTTCTTCCAAAGAAGAAAATAACACGTATCCCATTCTACCAATTTTGAAGAAATCCGTCATTAAAACTACGTCCGGATTTTTCATTATTTAACTAGTCATAGACAGCTCAGCAATCAACTAGGATAACAGCTCTTGAAGGAAGTTTCAGATTAATAACTCTTTATCAGGGATTGTATCGAGAACTTTATACAACATCAGTGTTGCAGTGTTCCAACCTACTTTCATTTCCAAATGACTCTTTATCCTGTGTCAAATAAATAGTTCCCAGATAAAAAGTTATATTGAATATATGGACATCATAAAATCCTTTTAATAGACAGCTCCAGCCCATATCCATTGATTAGGAATCTCTGTTTGTTGAGTAAGCATGTTCTCTCGAGATTATCGCAATGAATAGTATTGACAAAAATGACTACAATCAATAAAAGTTATCTTTATAGGAAACCATCTTTATTCAAAAAATTGTGTAAATTTCTTATTTTAAGCGACTATTTATAATATAATGTATTTTACTATTCACAGCATTACACCTTGAATGTATATATATATATATATATATATATATAATCTTAAACATGAATGAAATACGTTCCAAAAACACACATTAGATAAAAAGTTAGTATATAAAGTTGTAAATGAATTCGTTTTGGCTTGACTTTCAATGTAATTTTCTTTATTTTGTGTGGAAATTAGATTACAACTCCTACATTTAAAATTTCAAATCAGTTGTCTTTCTTCGACTTTTTAAAGCAATTTTTTGGTCACAATTTTTTATGATGTTGAAATTTAATTTGTCGAGATATTTATTTAGATTCTTATCTATAAAGTTAAGAAAAAACAATTACATTCGTGCTGAGAAAAGATCATTGCCTGATGTCACAAACGTTTTTATGTAAGAAATGAACACAATTTCTATAGTACATTCATTAATCCTTGGAATTATTTAGGTTTTTTTAAATACACTTTTGATTAAATGTGGTCAGTCCGGGTATGTCGATGGTAATTTTGTACTAAATAGTTAATTAATTTCAATTACTCCTTATATGTATTAGTCATTTAAACTTAATAAATTTGTTTCCTTTTAAAAAGCAAGAGGTTTTGTGACCATCAATTACGTGTAATTGTACTGTTCAACCTTTTTTTTAAAAACCAATTGATTGTTCATAAATTATACCATTTATACCATTTCTTAATGATTATTTATTTAACAGTCGGGATACGTTCAGAAATAAGAAATAATTGGGGTAAACTGGATCAACAATCAAGACATTATTAAGGGGGTAAATGTGGAGAGATCAACTGTTATTAAAAAATATACAAAAGATACTTATGATGTTATGGAAATACTACAATGATGTGTAATTCTAATAAATAAATCCAAGTTTTTCATTTATTCATTTAGCTTATTCAAACCCATAGTAAGACATTATGTACATATTGTTGCAACTTTTTAATGTATTGCTCAATTAGATAGAAAACTATCATAAAGTGGAAACTCTAGAAGAATGATGACTGACTACCGGCTTCAAAATCGATAAAAGGACAATCCTATTTGGAATTAAAATTCAGGATTTATTCTTTCAATAAAAATAAGACTTATAAACATATTCCTAAGAGTCAATAATGAGTCCATATGCAGTAAAACATTGAATTTTAAAGTTTTTCTTTTTTTGGTTCCGTGGATCAATACACCAATTGAAAAATTGAAAAAAAAATTAACATTTATAGGTCTCTTTTAACTTCCTTAACTCATCTAAATTACTTCTTTTAGCTGAACAAAACAATCTTTAAAACGCTTAATACTAAGCTTCAATAAAATGTATTTTTAGTGACATAAAGGAATGTATTATTATATGAGTACGTTATCATATATTCTTTATAAAACCAATTCCTAATAAGTATTCAATTTTATAACTTTTTGGGACGAAGATGTATTCATTGAATTTTTTTGCTTTCTATTTGAATGAATGTCCCTGTTGGTATCTGTTTTAAAGTTTTGCAATAAATATGAATCATTTTTCTATGCAATTTGATTAATAAGTTGAGATAATTGATGTTCTTTTGAACATTTTGATTCCATTGTTCAAGAAGAAAGTTATTCATTTTCCAATAAATTCAATAATATGATGTAAAATCAAACAAGATTGGAATAAAATTCACACACACACACTAAACCATTAAAATATTTTTGATAATTTGGCTGTTTTCAAAAAATTTGGCCTTAGGAAATTATACTAGTTGAATTATTCATAAATTTCATTTGATTAAATGTGCTGTTTGCATGTTATTTTCATCTCATAAAAGAGTTATACATTTGGGGTATGTATGTAAATCCAATAATAAACTTATCTATTGTGTATGACCCAAGTCTATTTGTTTTTTCGTTTATTTGAACGAGGATCACGGTCAGCCAGGATGGCTAGGGGGCAGGGTGAACTTAGAATAACACTACTCAAAAAATGACTTAGACTACGTTCCGTCGACATCGAAGGTTGATAAAGATTTCAAGGCTTAGGAGGCCGTATTTGAAGTTGCCTATCAAGTCAAAAACTTTAGAAAATTGTCAACTTAGGGGGTTTAAGCGTAAACAAATGATCTCCACGAGGTCATTCAAGGTCCTTGGAGGCTGTTTTTTTCCCGGTTAGAATCATTTTATTTAGTTATCTGACAAAATTAATACAGTGTGATAATAAAATACACTAATAACACATATAACATAAAATAAAATAAAAATTCCGGACTGTTACGTACAAAAACATTAATGAAAATTATATTTTAAATGTACTGTCCAGATAAATAACCATATATAAATTGGCGAATTGATTAATTTGTATTCATTATAAAACGACGATGTCTTCATAAAATTATTTTGATATCTTTCCAATAATGATTAGAACTTTGAGAAAGAAATCTAATAAGGTCTCCTGGCCATTTCCATAATGATGCTGCCGAATCAGGGATTTTAACCTCAAGTGCAGAGTAGCGGGCTGATGCACTAATGATGATAAGATCAAACACCCACATTTTAGAAAAAGACATAAGACTTAAGTTTTTTGCTATTAGCAAATTTATATTTTGCAGTTAGCAATCAATGGCTTTATGACTTTTTTTTAAGTTTATATACACCAAAAAAAAAAAGTTTTTAAAATATTTGAGGAAATGTCTTCATTTCCACACACATTTAGTTTTAAAAATTGTTTAAGCACCCTGAGAGTGGGACAATCAGCGAAGGCATGTAAAATGTTATTTAATAAAAAACCACAATTCTTGCAAGGAAGCTGAAATTTGATGATCTGCCCATAAATTTGTAACTGAGCAGGGAATTTTGAGCCATCAGCAATGCCGTACGTTGATTGCAGTATTTTTTGTTTCCAAGACAAAGGCAGGCCATGTGAGCTCAATTAGCTATCTGATATAGATATTGCTCCTTCATAACTTTTTCTATGATATAATTTTAAAAACCAAGGCTTTGAGGGATTAAAATCATATAAAGAACATTGAAGAAAAAAGCAGAATCTTTCATTGTTAAAGCTTATAGATGATTTTAAATCATACGCAGAAAAAACTTTCTGGTTAAGGGCAGTCCTCTCGAAAGCTGTAAGGTCATCAAATCTCTTGATAAAAGGTTTCCTGTGTTTGTTTTGAAATAAAATGTATTGTCGTATCAGAATCCTCTGGAGTGATACCAAAAAGGGGGAAAACATTTCCAAATCTGGATTGGTTAGGACAGTGCCCAAGGAATCCAGTTGTAAAATTCAGACGGAGTAAAGTGATGTTTTTCCCAATACATAAGATATATGGAGCAACTTCATCCGGAACGAATGCGTCCACAAACACCCTCAGGACCAGTTGCTTTATTGTCCTTGAAGTCATTCTTGATGTATTTGACAATATTTTCCACCGTAAAGACTTCCGGCATGGATTTACTTTTCCTCTTTGGAAAATTCAACCTTTCGCCACCTAATATATCTGAAAATCGGTCATGAAAATATGCCAAAATCTCAACAGGCTTCTTTAGGACCTTATTACTATCCACAATTCGTTTTATGGTTGATGCGGAGCTGTTGTTATTTTGAAGGAAGGTACTTATACCTAAGATTTGGGTGAGGCTGTTTCGATGTTCCCTACCTGGATTTTTTTTAGTTTTCTGAACTGACATTCCAGTTTTATAATATTATTCTATGGAAGGCCAAAATTTGGTATTAAAACAGCGTGTCACAGTCTGCCATTTTCAGGCTAGTTCATTATAAATCTACTTGGACAGCTTTATCCAACTCAAGTGTTTGAGCTTAGTGCTAGTTAACAAAATAATGAATAACTTGTTATAAATTAATTTATTTAGGTAATTCCTAATGATGTTATGACCTAAATAACCAACAGGTGCCTACGGATATCAGGGAATTTCCCCCACTCTTTTAATAAGAAAAGTTTAAAGATGAATTCATCTAGGTATATATATATATACTTTTACATAAGGATGCGATTTTTGTAGAGTACGAGGAGAAGGCGGGAGATAAACTTATGGTACTATTGAATTAACATCACTGTTAACATCTACTGTCTGTTATAATGTTGGGCATTTTGTTGAGGTAAAAGCATGTCCGCAATTCTATCTGGTGCCTCTGAATTTTATCCGCTGATTGTTATTTAACAATATTAAATAATTCACAATAGCTACTTACAATTGTAGCAAACTCTGGACTCAAAGATACAGAGAAGACTGAATTCAAATTGACTATCAAGTACTATCTGAGACTTTTCTTTTCTTCCTTAAACTCAACGCTATCACAACATTTTGTCAATATCTGGATATATGATTTTGTGGGGGTGGAAGGAACGTATTAATAGTCTCTTTCAATAACCCCTGTGGACCAACGTAGAGTAGTAATAATCAATTATAATGAATTCTTTCATATATCTTAAGAATAATAACTAAGTGATACATATAACTACATTTATTACTTTTACAAAGTAAGAATGATGTCAAAAAAAAAAAAAAAATTGAACATCTGTTGCGAATGTCTGCCATTTTAAAAGAAAGTATTAAAATAAAAACGCCATTAAGAAAGGAATATATTTTTTTGTCAATCTAGAATAATCTGTCAAACTCCTCTTTAAAAATGTGTTCTTGGTATTTTACAGTCTAAAATTATTCACTATATCATTTAAGGAAATAAAAGTAATAAAGTAAAATAACATGATTACTTTTGCTTTTAAGTAAATATGCATATGTACATGCCTAACGATATTACTTTTCAATTGAGTAATGTGTAAAAATTAACTTATTTGTCTATTAAATCATGTTATCCAAACATGCTTGGGACATGAGTTAATAAAAATGGATGATGTTATTTGGAAATGATGAAGAAAACAACCCGGGTGTTGACTATCATGTTCATATTACCACTTATGTACCTATATCTATGTCATATATATCTTGGTTTAAATACATGGAGAGTTCCCCAAATTTAGTACATAAAATTACATATATCTTCCTTCCATTGGAGCTTACAAAATTATAATTTTTTTTTTTTTTGCATCCATCTATTTTGTTGAAAGGTATCTGTTTGATATTGCTGTCTCTAAAAATAAATGAAATCTCACTCATTAGGGTTCTAATAGAAGAGTATTTCATGAATATCATAACATGTTCATTTTGTTTCCATTCAGCAGTAGTCTATTCTAGAAATTGTCTGAATTCTCTCATAAAATATGTCTAACTACATAGTGGCTCCTAGAGTAATATTGATGCTGGCATATGAACAATTTTTTAAAGATGAGAAGTTATCAGAAGAGCACAATAAATCTCACTACAACAGAATACCTTAATTGATACCTCCACTTCCATCTAATAGATTAATTAGTGAGGTGTGACTGGCACTGGATATAGGGGGAAAAGAAGAGGTATCATAAAGATGAAATGAAAATTTAGAAATGCCTTCAATATGCATTCTCATCCCAACCTCATTTATTAAAGAATTATAGCTGACTTTTTATTTAGGTTCAAGTATAAAACTCCTCGTATTAGCAACTTTTTCTGCATATAAATTGACACATTTTGCTTTTAAACTATTTTATTTATGTATACAATTTATAGATCTTAATAACAATCTAAAAAGTCACACAAAAGGTTTACAGTGGGTTGAAAAGCACAGTCTGTAACATTTGATAGTGTGTTTACAGCTGAGCCGAATCAGTTATTCCCATATATCAATGTGCAAGTTATATATGTATGCCTTTAAGCAATCAAAGTTAACAAAAATAAGGTTGGAGATAAAAAATATTTGTGGATCAAATCTGAACTTCATAAGAAAATTAACAAATTTCTTATAAACCTGGAACGTAAATCAAAGTTCTTTAAAACGGGGAAAAAAAGTTAAATTACATTCATCAGAGATGATAGTCTAAGGGTCTCTTGAGTGTCTTTTCAAAATCGAAAAAAAAATAAAAATATCAGGACAGATTCCAAGAACAGATGATTTACTTTCATGACTATACAATTAGTTAGTTAACTTTTTTGTACCCATTTTAGTACCCATTTTTGATTTCTTCAAAACTTATTTTTCAAAATAATAAGGGAAACGCTTATTACAATTTAATAAGTGATATCAAATCAATTACCTTTTTGCTTCGAGTGTAATTAGGCTAATAATTACATGATTTGTGTATAGAGCTCGTTTAAACTATTCAATACTAAGTTGAAAATAAAGGGAGAAAACCCACACCTACATATAACGTCATCAAGGATCTCATATTTTTCTTATTTTTGTGACAACCATTTGTGGTCAAATGAGACGGGGATCCAAACATTGAACCAACATCACACTATCTCTACCATTAAATACGGAAAAATTTAGTCGTTGGTATCTAATTGGCTAATTACCAGCTGATTTTGCGCTGTCAGGAGAAAAGATTGTAAAAAAGGCTAGCTGCCATATGTTTTTCTAAATTTTCCCTTTCCCTTTTCAGAATCGAGGTTGCGAGTGAACAATTCGTATCCCATCTGACTCAGCTCTAAATAGTCATATTAAAGAAAGAAAAAAGATTGGTAAGAAAAAGGTAATTAGCTAACTAAGTATGCTGCTCTAACTAATTTATTTCTTTGAATTTTTTTTGTATGAATGGTTAAGATATGGAATGAGGATCCTCCACATGGAATAGAAAATATTTAAAAAAATAAAAGATACTTCTTAATTAGTCAAGGAAAATTTTTATTTCTGTGGATTTTTCTTTATAATAACTAGCTAATATGCTAATGAGAATGATATGAGTATGTATGTACTTAGATACAAAAACAGAATAACATTATTTTTGTGCGTGTGTACGTATGTAAAACGTGTTTCAATAGCAAAACATCAAAGTAACTTTCTAAATAAGGATATGAAGTGACAAGATTTAATTTTTCTTTTTTGCACAACATATAAAGTTAAAAACTATATATTAGATATATGATAACCAATCCATTTCTGTGATAATGCAACTAGACAAAACTCGTAGATAAATAAGAAGATTCATATAAGAGAAGCCATGAAAATAAATTGAATATATTATGATCGTATTAGGTGGGTAAATTGTAGACTGACATTCTTTTTTGAATACTCTATGTGATATATCTTAAAAATTCTCTATGTTAATGTTACAAAAATAGTTCTTAATTGATAAGATTATAGTAGTTAGTATGGATTCCATCCAAGTATCTTGCCACTTGTCCCTTGATATCGTCTTTTACCAATAGATTCTCCATACATCCAAAGAAGTACTTGGATCCGAAGCAATCACTCCTGTAAATCATGATAAAATATACATATAATTATGGAACATTTTGCAGAAATACAAAAAATCGGAACATTTGAAAGGAGGTTGCTCCTACTCACTAAACTTCCTTTTATAAATTTACAAACAATTCAAAAAATGATCGCTTATACGAAGATAGCAGCTTCGTAAAGACACACGAGTCTATTTTTGAGAGTCATAGTCAAGCCTGAGGTTGTAATTTAATGAATTTTATGCCCCATTTAAATCTCCCTTGACAGATCTAATATTGGCTTCAAAAAATATCTTTTTTTTTTGT
Source organism: Lepeophtheirus nordmannii (assembly GCA_963680855.1). Taxonomy (NCBI): domain Eukaryota; kingdom Metazoa; phylum Arthropoda; class Copepoda; order Siphonostomatoida; family Caligidae; genus Lepeophtheirus; species Lepeophtheirus nordmannii. The sequence goes on from OY804519.1 coordinate 9,728,336, forward strand.
TGAATTCAATTTTGACTCTTTGAGAGTGATATCTTAATGTAGCTAACAAATACAGAACTCCATACATGCAGAGTGAAATCTGCTTAATAATTATTTAAGTTCATTTATATGTACTGTGAATCAGTTATAAAGTATTAATTAGTCTATTCAATTAATACCCATTTATGTTTAATGAGCAAAAGCTATCCTTTACAACTCATGACGGCTAATTTTGCTATATTTTAACAAGATAAAAAAATATATAAAAACTTATTCTCACCTGCAAAGAGAGTAGATCTCTGGAGCCTTGTAGAGTTCGAAACAGTCATCACAAATTTGATTCATTGTAGAAAAGGTCTTTAAATCTAATGCTGCTTTACAGCCATCCCCTTCAAAGGCTGCTCTCCTTGTGACAGAAACTCCATTAGCAAATTCAAAAACGGATTGAAGAATCAAAAGACTCAAAAGGGTCTTGAGAATAAGATTGGAACTCTCGATTTGAATTTGAACACCTTTCATTTCTGAAATGATTTTTTTTTATTTTTTATTTTTGAAAAATCCATTCATCATATTTATATTTATTATAGTTTTTACTCTTGATTTAATTATATTTGTATTCTATTTTTTATGCATTCATACAAAAGACTTTTTTAATTACTTATACAAGAAAGGATAAATGAATGAAATAATGTCTCAAACCATGACATATAAATATTTAATTCTTAAAATTACTCATTTATACAATTATGCCTCGTGATTATATCATCTTATCAAGGATAATGAAAATTATATTTTATAATATATTTCTGTCAATTATCAAATCACTCTACAAAAATACTGAATTAATCATAAGTTACTCGATCCCTTCTTGTAATTTTCCCCAAGTTTATTCATGGTATAAAAATTAGCACAGTTCTTCATGCCCTATGAACAAACCGATCCCCTTGTTGAGTTCCTTAAATAATTACTCCGACTCTTTTAGAACCTCTTCCAGAATTTCTTTAGGATTTCCTAGTTTTGTGGAAGGGTCAAATTTGGTAAGAACTTACCAAGGATAGATATTTTGATATTCGTTAAGTAATTTATTTTAGCACTAAGTCACTCTGTTGCAATGAAGATAGCCAAAGTCTGAATGATATTCTAGAAATGATTAATTTATACTTTAAAAGCAGGATAATATGGCAAAAAAAAAAAAAAAAAAAGCCCCAAGTAATCTCCCCTCCCCCGCTACATACATCTTGGTTAAGCGTAGAGAAAAAGATGAAAGAGAAAGGATCCCTCCAAAGGGATGTGACACACTTGTTGATTGAGAAAGAATATATATATATATATATATATATATATATATGTACATATATATTTTTACTATAAAAAGGATCTATACCTCATATCTTTAAATAAAATGGGTGCATACGACACGGCATATCCCACTAACATGGAAATGACCCCTATATTTTTTGTGAGATGTTCATTTGTCCACTTCTCTTTCCCTTACCATTATTCTGAATATGAAACTTGAATTAAATATTGTTAAGAGCTGTAAAGAATAATTCTCAGCTATTAAATGAAGAGCAGTAACAGAGTAATTGGGAAGAATTGTCAAGCTACAATGAACCAATTTCTAGGTGAATGGATTGTGAAATACAATAAGGATCAAAGGGTTTTGAATTTTGATTTGTTGAATGTTAATATATATTTCTTGTTCAGCTGAAAATATAGTCAAATAGTTGTGATAATGACGTAAATGGTTAACCACCAACCGCTTTTCTGTCCTAATTCGTTCTTTTTTGGTGGTTCATGACAATATTAATGTCAGCTGTCAATGAATCAATCTATTCTAGCTCCTTATACATACAGACATATATGTTCTGAAAATTTATTTCTTGAACTCGAATTATGTTTTCACCCCTACAATCAAATAAAGAATAGTCCAAGAGTTGAGAAGTTCTTTTTTTGGTGGGGGAGAAGGAGAGGTTGAGAGAATTAATAAATGGGATATATAAATACAACGTTTTATGTATTTCAAGAATTATTAAATAAATAAATAAATAAATATTTTGTCAGTCTGTTTTCTTCAAAAACAATACCATAATATAGGAACTTTAGATATATTGATGAATGTCTTCCAGTATGTCCACAGCCAACATCTTTTCGTTATGATGAATGAGCAAAAAGTCCATACATGACTCGAAGTACTCACTTCCAAAGCATTTGGATCTAAAAAAAAATTGAATAGGCAAAAAGTATGAGTATGTGACTTTAACTATGATAAAATGTGTATAAATAATATATTTTATCATATTAGTCTCAAAGTAAAATGAATGACTTACATTTTGAGTTTATCAAATTATTATGAAATGTAAAATGAGGTAAAGAACATAATCTCATAAGAACCTACTTTAAAATATATGGCTGTACCACATATGTGAAGTTGAAGCTTCAAATCAACTTCAGAATATTTTTTTGTGAATAATTAGTGATGTTTTTTTTTTTCACTTTTCAATGTTTGGATACTTACCCATTTTGAAGGGATTTGACCCAAGTATTTTATTTTTTTACTCTGACAAGGAATGAGCAACAATTTTCACACAATTTTCCATAATATTTCTATATATACTTAAGGAAAAATAGGAATATAAAAGAAATAATGAAGTTAGTTTGCCCGTATATTTTGAATATTTTAAATAATCTTCTCTATTAATTTTAAACAGAAGGGAATGAATTTGATATTTAAAATGCAAGAAGAAGCCTTTCCCTAACAAAATGTCAATGAATCCTTTATAATTGTAGAAGGCTACAATTAAATGACAGAGAATTATCTAGCCAAGTTGAATCTCTCTCGGGAAATCATGGATATTTACCTGCAAAGATGATAAATATCCAACTCTTTAAACAAGTTGAAGCAGTCCTCACAGATCCGATTCAAATACACAAAATCAGAGACGGATTTGAGGGAAGAGCACTCGGACTCGGGTTTCACGTATGGGAAATGATGAAAGAGTAGGAAAAGCACTACTACACAAGAAAGTAGGAAAGGGGGAACTGCAAAAGAAGAGGATGAGGAGAACTTTTTTGTTAACGGCATCTTCGGTCAGTTTCAAGGAGTGAATTAAAATATTAGACAAATAGACATAAACATAACACTACGAACACAAAAATAATAAATAAAATTACGAAGAGTCCCGCCTGGGAGATACAGTCTATGCCTAGCAGGAGCAGTAGATGAGGCGGAGGAAGAATAAGGGAACGGCTTTGGAAGACCGGGGTCTGCTCATCAGAGCATTCAATTCAAAAAGTCATTGGTTTACACTCTAACATAAGTTTTTTTTTTTTTGTAGAGCGAGACTGCAAAAGATAGTGGGGCACCAAACATTATTGTGCAGTTAGAAATGACGGGAGTTAGTTTCCAATACCACTCATTCCTACCATTCCATCACTAATTAAAGCAACAGGTTGCTCTTACTGTTGTACATAATATATACGACGTTCATACATATATATATGTATATTATTTGAATATGAGTTCTTACTTAATAGGGTATAATATATCAAGTTTTTTATAATACAAAAAAACAAACCCCATAAATGAATTATATCCATGTTTTATGTCTGATTCACCGTTATGACTCCACTTAAGTAACTACATATTATATGTATACCGCATTCATTCACTAAACGATGAATATGTGAGTTCGTTTTTGGGGTTGGGATCCATTCTAAAGGTATACTTAGATTATGGACTTAATGAATTTGTTCGGTCACGAAATATCATTTTACTAATCAATTTTTTTTTTTTTTTTATTTAAAAAAAATATATAAAAACTGTTAAAGACGCAGTATGTATAATGTCAATGAACGCAGAATAATAGTGCATGTAGGGAAAACCAAGTATTGCCAGCTATGGCTCTGTTGTGACTACAATATTCTCCTAATTCAATCTTCTTATTGTTTTCCTATTGAAAAAAAAGGACTCTCAAGGATACGAAGGATAAAAGATGGAGGAAGGACCTCTTCGACACTTCTTTTCCTTCTTCTTCAAAAGTTAAGACGTAATTAGATGGTAGATGGAAGTAAAAATATTTGTATGCTTCTTCAAAAATAAATATTAAATTCCATCAATATTCGTCAATGCAGAGAAAATATGCTTACGAGTCTTTTCACTTCGGATTCGAAACAAGCAGAAAGTTGCATTAATGGAACTTGGCAACTCAAATCCGAGTCCTTTGCTCCTGATAAAATTATTCGAGTACGAATAATTTTATTACATATAAAGATACACTAACCCTCTGGAAGAATGTTGAATGAATCAATTTCTACTCCAACAGTTGTTAAAGTGATATACATTTGTGTATGATTTAAAAAGAGTTGCATTTTAATTTTTGTCTTTAAAACAACATCAATCCATTGTAAACGATATTTGTAGTTGATCCTTGCGTAAGAATAATTGCTGTATTATCCTATAAATGCTTAAAGATTTACGTGGAGCTAATTGACTTCGAGAGGAATAAGCACCAATGAGCATGGAGCCTTACCTGAAATGAAAATGAAAATACTGTTTTGTATCAGCAAAAAGTAGATTTAGAACAAATTTACTGGTTTGCAAGTCTCAAAAATAAATAATAATATTAATTCCAAGTAATGTTACGAGTAGTCAAAGCTCAAGTCGTAGTTGATTGACCCATTTGGACACCGGAAACAGGCCATTTTTAGATGAATAATAACAATGGTCATTTGAATGATTATCGTTTTATTAATATGTAACGTCATTTTTATAAAATTGCCCCACTCAATTGTGAATCGATTCTGGCAGTCCTAGATATACCTCATCCCAGATAATAAGGGCTGTCATATTACTAAATAATATAGTCGATGATATTTCCAAATTATTTTGATCATGGGCAATGGTGTAGCAGCTACTACGAGCAAAAAAATACCGGGAAATTTGAATTTATTTTTTTGGGGGACTTCGATAAAAATAAATATTTTTGTTTTTAACCTCTCACTACTGTCACTGACATTTGTCGCAAATCAAACGTCAAAATGGTCATTAGTGCTTGAGATATGCACAACAAAATACAATTTTTCAACAATCGAAATATTCCAGAGCGTATTCTTTTGAAATTTTGAGAATTTGTGGTATGTATTTCTCGAGATACATAATCCATGTCTCAAGAAACCGACCATTCGATTTTAATTTAACAGCATATATTCTAAACTCAACAGTTCTCTAATTATTATTGACTTAATACAATTTTGTAACTATTTTGAAATGAAATTTCGATGATTAATTAAAGATTTTTTGAATCCTGAGGTTTTTTGGCTCTAGTAGTATTGCTACCCCAAGACATATCACGCAATGTTGCCGTCTTTACACCAATTTAAATAAATCTGAATATAAAAGGAATTATCCACAGTGCCCAAGTATGATTACTCGCTATGTAAATTGATATGAGAGTGACCAATTATAATTTTAATATATATATATTGTAATATGTATGTATGACAATTTATAAAAAGTTTTAAAAGGTGTCCAACATTTTGAGGGAATGTCGTAAATAGTGAAAAATTTTCAAGCATTTTTTTCTTTCTCTTTTTATCTAAGGGAAAGGTTGAGAGAGATATATTTAAGAGCATATCTTTTCCTTCGACTAAATAAAGAATAGTCCAACAATTGCCAACTATGTAAAAAGTGATTGATATGCTCATAAAATCATTTTTCTATCGTTTCACAAACATCTAGAGGCTTGTAAAAGATTGTTTTGCAGACTAATTCATTTATCTTTTGATTTACTATGAGAATTACTTGCTTTTGTTTATTAATATGTTGTTGTTTCAAGGATCACAATCAAAGAACTACAAAACATATACATAGATGCGTACAATTAGGCTAAACCCATGCAGCTAATGGAATTATATTCTTTGCATTAATTATAATTAAATAAGTAAATATGAGGAAAAATAAACATGGGTACATGATTAGAATTCAAAGTCAATAATTTTGTCATTTATTCGGGAAAAAACGTGATTTTTTTTCATTTTAATTAAAAAAATAAAAATCAAGAAGACCTTCAAACAAATTTTACATGAATTAAAGTTTCATTTAGTAGCATGTCATCTGCAGTTGGTAGAACTGATTGCTCATCATATTGAGTATCAAATTTGTTTTACTCTTATTCAAATTATTTTTTAATGTCATTCAAGAAGAAAAAAAACTACAACAACAACAACAACTCAAATTGGACTTTTATCCAAGAGAAATGGTATCATTTTACCGCATTCATACTACACAGTGTAACAATACGAACTTTATTGACATATTTGACAATCTAAAGACTCTTTGACAGTGTATGGTATATGTAGTTAGTTCTTTATAAATAACCATCATCAAAGAATAAAGGTGCAATGTTTATTACAACAAAGTAACGTACATTGTATGTACATTCATATGTACAGTCGATTTCCTTTCTAACGAGAGGAAATATGATTCATTTCATCCTCCTTAGAAACGTATCTTGAGAGAATCAACATTATTATTATTATTATTGTTATTTGTATTTTAGCACTAAAGAGTTGACTTTTTAAAAAGCCCCTCGAATGAAACTAAATTGATTGATGGTGATCTTAATCCTAACTGTTATATTTATCTAGGGGTCAATTAATAAGGATAAATACTTACTAATTAATTATTAATGGGAAATTATAGATGTTTTCTTTGGAGTGACGGAAATCTTTTCGCTTTCAAAAAGAAAGGGGAAATCTGACTTTGAAGATCCAAATATATATAGAGAGTCAACACAAAATCTCGTTCTTGAAATTGCAAAACTATGAATGATTAAAAGATGGGACCTTTGTACATAGTCATGGCATACTAACATATTTTCTTATAAGCTCAAAGGTATAATACATACTCTTTATCTGGCTAGAAAATTATGTTTTTGTTTATTACACACACAAAAACTCATAGATTCAGGGGCTGGAAATGAGGCAAGGATAGCTGAATGTATAAAATGACTCTGGTTTTCAAACCCTACAAAAAAAGTTATATTAGATTTAAGCAAAGAGTAGTTTCAACCCTTAGAGTGTCTATGAAATGACAAATCTAGATTGGAAAGCAGACTCAAGGCATCAACAAATTTGAATGGGCACTTTCTGATTCTTTTTTTAATCTAACTACAGTATATCCACACTTGAAATTATTTTGTATAGCTGTGAAAGTCAGATGAACCTCTTATTCCGCTATGGCTGCCTAGTTTTGCAGCTCAGACCTTTCCAGTCACACAAGTCTTGCCTGAAAGAAAGTTTTTTTTTGTGTTATGTTATTAGTTTGAAAATAGTGACATTTTTTTGCTTTATCTCGCCAAAAAGTTTTTTCCAATACAATATGTATTAAAATATTACTCTCACTATAATGGACTAAAGGTACTTGAGGCAGGGGTGTAGATACCAAGGATTTTAATTGGATAATAGTCTACTACCTCAAAAAAGTCATAGCCTTAAGCCCTTAATCATTTATTCATGTAATTTGGAAATTTTTTGAGGAGTGAGTTTGAGGTATTGCAAAAAATAGAAACTGAATAGGTAACCCCTCTCTTCCTAGGTCTGAAAACATAACTACACTATTGGCTTGAAATCAACTCGATAATAGCTTATAAGTACATAATTTTGCTACTTCGTCATCCCAAATGATCGTCAAAGAACTGATTTTATCACTATTTATGCTCTTTTTGACATCCACACGTTTAAAAACCTTCAAAAGTAGTTCCTTATTCATTCTCTTAACCTTTCCTATATGTTGATTATGAAAGAAGGTCCAAAATCTCCCTACAGCTTTTATTGTTATCAATTCAATGGTGGGGATATTTATACATTAGAAGGGTCAGATAAGGAATATAGTTTTTACTTATTTTACCTAATTTAGGACGTAAAATCAATCCATCCCGTCCCTTTTATTCGTCCTTCAAAAGCGTTCCAAATTTTAAAGAGCCCTCTATTTGATATTATAATACTCAAGTGTAATGTCTATTTTTTGATTGATAATAGGTTAAATAATTTGTTAAATTATAAGTTTGCATGATATATGAAGACCGACATGGACGATATAACGATGAAAGGCGCCAATTTAGGAATAAAACAGTGACATTTATAGAATAATATAGCTAACCTAACATTGCATTTCAACGATTGGGAGTCAATATTATCTTGATTAAATATTCAATAAATTCACTTCTTTAGTTCATATGATTTATGGGTGCATTGGACAAACGTCATGAAAACTCTTTATAGGGCTATTACCTACTTCCCCACGAGCAAAGGTTATGTTAGGAGTAATGAATTATTCCTGTATATAGATGATGACAACAAAAGATGAGATCATTTTGTCATAATACGATTTGATGCGCCCAGTTCAAACGCGTCCTTAGTATATAGAACAGTTCGGCAAAATTCTACAACCCCTACTTGTAAATTATGTAAATACTAAGTACAAGTTATTTTTCATTTGTGTCTTTATATAGTCACAATATCTCAAAATATTTGAGTAGGTGCTTCATTAACTAAGCAAACATTTATATTGTGGAATGAGCTACATAATAAGTTGAGGTCTTATAAGTCAATAATAATAATTAATTAATTAATTAATAGGATCAATTGATTAAAATTAGGTCATTACGCGCTTATTATACATAGATTTTCAAAAACCATTAAGCCACATATCTAAAGTTCTCAAAGAACACATTTAAACATTAGAAGGAGTGTAGCATGGTGTATAATTGTTTTCATATCCTTTTTTTACCATTTTTTAAAGCAAATTAGATATTTAAATGAGTTAATTTAGTATCTCTGTGACTTTCATGTTAGAAGCAAAATATCTTGAAATAGTTAAAAAAAGCTATCCCTTGACCTTTTGTGTAAAAAAAACAACAAAAAGCAATGGGCAATAGATAGAGATATGATAATATTGATTAAATAACTTTTTTTAAATCAGCTGCATGTTTATACATTTGGAATAAGAAAAATCTATTACTGTTTTATTAAGAAGAGATCCTTCTAAATATAAAATAACATTTGAACAGAGAAGTAAAATAGTTTACGTTTTGAATGTAAAAACAGTTTGATACACTTTGTGGAAATATTTAAAAAGCAGCTTTCCTATTTTTAATCATTATCGCTCAAATTTAAAAAAAAATTCGAATCAGAGGCTAAAAAGGCATTCATTTGGTGTTTTTTTCTTCTTCAGAATTTAAATGATGCCCAAATTATTTACACCTCTTGAAAATGAATGGAGCAGTTTCAATTTATCGGAAAGGATATATGATGTCATTTTCTACGGACTTTCAACTTTAAAACATAATCTATTTGTAGATGGTACATTTCTTGTTTTAATTATATTTTCATATTTCTTATGATATAGCCTGGGAAGCATCCAACTTGTTAGCACCTTGAAAACACTCATAAAAATCAAATGAAATGAAAATTAAAATGTTAAGAAAAGTAATCATCTACTTGAAATTATTAATTGGTGATCTCGTTTTGAAAATGGTCTCAATTTATTAATAAAAAAGAATTGTCACACAGACCTTTAAAACAGTTTAGTGTTAAAGAAAACACACGTGGGTATACACTTTATACCTGGACAAATCCGTAGCTTTTCAATAAATTTTCTACTTTATAAACCAAAAAATTCTTGAATAAACAGTTTGAATCTACTTTTATGTTTACGGCTTAACTATAAACGTATCTTCAAAAATTTCACCATTGCATAAAATTAACCAATAAAATATCTTTTCGCAACTGTTTGGGCTATTATCCGTTTCATAGTATGGATTTAGACAGATTAGCAAAATTCTATGTAGTTAAATAAATCAAATGCGAAACATTAGCAAAACAAAAAAATCAGGAACAAAAAAGTAGGAATGTAGAATGCTCTTATGACTAACTTTTTGGAATAAAATAACATACATTAGTTGACTTTTTCTAATTTAAAACAACTGACTCTGTGTATTATGAATTCATAAGTACATATATGCCTACGTAATTTTTTGTCAAATTTTTCCTTTTCGTTTGTGTCGAGGCTGTGTGTCTATCAAAAATGCAAATGTCTTGATTGTATTTCTCATCTTCTTTTCCAAAAATAGAAAAAAAAAAGGTTCAAAATAGTATAATAGTTAATTACATCAATCTCCCTCATTGTTAGTCTATTTTTACTCGTTAATAGTTATGCATTCAGTGTTTTGCAAGAAAAATTACTTGATAAACTGACACACATGAATGACACTGAAATCATGGAACCTTTCATTGTTATTGTGCATTCAAAAAGTGTATAAGTTAATTTTTATTCATTAAATATATGAATATTAGTACGATGATATGCATTCATTCTAAACATAGACGTCTTAATTAGATTTTCTCACACAAACTCAAACTCTATAAAGTGAAGTCAGGCCTTTTTGCGTCATTTTTAATCATTTGTTTTAGCAAATTTGTATATGGTACGAGTCAAAAATATATACTGGTCGTATTTTTACAAGCAATTCCCAAATAAATAATTTTAATTCATTATAATCCTTAGTGTGTTTATTTAATTACATAATATGTCATCAAAATATAAATTATTATTATCTAATGTTAAACTTCATTTCAGAGAAATGGAAAATAAATGCTCATTAAATGATTTGAATAAAAGATAAATAAGAAACACAAACAAATGTATACATCAATTATTTAAGGGTACAGTTAAGACTCATTTTCACCCATTTTAGTGCTCTACGCATTAAGGCCCGTTTTAATTCATCGTGTGGTGTTTTCCTTGGAACTATCCTAGGGACATAACTCTCTCCTTTTTATTATCTACATACAAAATCAAAAGTTTCTTCTTTACAAAAAAAAAAAAAAAAAAGATGTGGTGTAGAGTGAAGAACAGTTAATTTTTTATAGAAACCAGAAGAAAAAAGTTATATTTTTATACATATATATCTTTTCCCTCACAAAACATCTAACGAGAACAAATATTTTTTTCATGATTATGGTGTCCTCTATAAGAGACGTTCTTCTTATGAATGAAACATATATCATTCGTCATAATGTAACGTCACAAATACCCTACTGATACATGTATGACGCAATTTATACATTACTAACTTTACAATTAGTAGAATTAAATAAAAGGAAACAGAGTTTTTACATTATGAGGGATATTTATAATTAATGACCTCTCTGTAGCTTACAATCTTCTTTCTTTCAAAACTTGGAAGTTTTTTGTTATTATGTTACTTATTTCAAGGAAGTTATCCTTAAAGGTTAATTTTCATAACATTTTTCTCTTCTTTAACATTTATATTATAATTCGTAAATCTAATATTTGTATAAGAAAAAAATGTTTTAGGTTGAAAATGATCTCAGAGCAGTAACGCCGGAAACCGGGGAGGTATATGAAGTCATCCACACTTTAGTAGCAAATAATATCCATGAAAAGTCTTTGATGTAATTTTTTACAAAAGTCACCCCTCCACTTTTGTATTGATTTGGGTACACATAAATAAAGCTACGTAGGCTAAAATAAGTGGAAAAGTATTTGAATTACAAATATAATGTGTCAATGTCAATATTTGGTATTGAGTAGCTGCCTACAAGAGAATTCTTTAAAAGTTTGCTATCTTTGTACCTCATACAGCTTCCGAAAGCTTTGTAAAGGTATTTATTTGCTTACTATTGAATGTTCATTTAAACAGCTTACAGTTAGTTTCTTTCTATAATATTAAAAGTACATTTATTTTAACATACATACATACATTTGTAAGAGACTTACAAATTAAAAAAAAAAGTCAATTAAAGGCATTTAAACGAAGTTAAGTGTTATTAAACTTATTCATATCAATATTTTCATTTTTACTCCAAATATTATTGCCTCCATGACTACTTCAATCTCTTGTCTTTATATTTAATAAGGTTTATACATATTATTTTTGCTGGGTTCATTCAGAAATATAGAAATGCTATTCCCATAAGATCAATGACTCCTATGCATTTTTGTTGTTTTGCAGTCAATTTGACAAATATTTTTTCTTCTATTTAGTAGTTTGGACGTTGATTTGTCGAAATCGAATCCATGAGTATTTTTACTACAAAATAAAGTTCATTCCAATAGTAGGAAAGGATGCAATGTATTTGGTCATGGAGTTTTGTGCCTTTCTTCTTTTTCTTTTTTGAGGAGGAAAGGTTGAGAGATGGAATGAAAATTGCAATACATTTTTGAGTTATTTTTAATCGTAACTTATACCTATGTAGTCTAAGTACTGCTTTGAGACAATAATGTAATTATTTATTATTTATTTATACATAACTTTATCGAAATAAAGAGCATAGCACTTTTATTTGACAATGATTAATCACAAAATAAGTACTTTATATAATGATACAAGTTATAATTTTTAATTTATTGCTAAAAATTTTCCCCAACCTACATATATAAATACGTGATATAGTAGGGGCTCTCAACCCGTGATACCAAAGGGTGTCGCGAATATTTGGTTTTTTTGTGCCCTGTAGCAATTAATTACAGGACTTTTAGACTTTCTCTTTTCCTCTTCTTCACAGACAAACAAGCAAAATATAAAAAATTGTTCATAATAGAGAGTGGGTCCCTTGTGTTTGTGAAACTTTAGGAAAGTGATTTTTGTTTACTTAAGATTATGTATCTGAGTGTCATCTTGCAGCCATCATGTTTCAATAGTTACTTCATGCCCTATTGACTATTAGAGTATGATGTCATGAGTAGAGCTGTAAATAAATAAAAATGAAAGCGAAAATTGACCTGGTAACCCTGACAAGGAAGTAAACAGAAGTTCATCGTTATGAGAAGATTGTATTATATCAACTTCACTCAATCAAATATTCTATTGATTAATGAGTATTTGTAGATGGTGTGTGCTTTTTAATTACACGTGATTAGTTCTACATATTGTCCCCTGAAGAATGAAGGAAATATGATAACAGCTCTGGAAAATAAAAAATATCGATTACCAAACACCTAAAACATTCAAAATACTCGTCATGAGCATCGTTTTCTCGGTATACCTGCACCATCTTGTGATTATGCATTTATGCTGTGAACAATTCCTAGAGTTGTAAATCTTATGTAGTGACGATGTATATTAAAAAAAGAGACAATTAATATGGTAATCCTGATAACTAGATAAATCTTTCAGAGGGACGCAGCTATAGCTGTCATGATGTTTTACTACATGAGCTACAAGCAGCTATTTTTCTTTATATTTAGAGATGAAGACATACATTATAGATAGACGAGAGAATAAGTGGATGGAAGAATATAAAATAAAATTCATACGTTAGAAAATTATTTATTTTTAGCTATAAAGTCGTGAGAATCCTATGGGGTATAAGTATAATAAAAGTTATTCTGTTTTACATGCTGATTTTAAATCAGTAACTTTCTTTTTTCGAGAGTCCTAATGTTTTTGAGAAATCAGACCCTACTTTTTTGCCCTATTTTCCAACTTCAACTTCAATTTAAGCTAGAAGAATACAAATTTTGAGCATTGAAAAATAATGATTGGCTAGTGTTTTTATACAAATTTAATTTTTAGTCTTTGTTCTGACCTAAAAGGACGCCTAGGGACGTAGGGTGCCGGAGTAGGACCTAAGGTTGATCAAATCCTTTGTACTTAAATAATTCCTTGAATATTACATGAAATGGATTAATAAGGAGTGCATTAAAGACCTTAGACCCGCAGCTTTCAAACGAGATGCCAAGTGCCCCATAAGAATCCTGAACTTTTCATCCAATTTCGATCAAAAATCCACTAGAAGTACAAAACTTACGGAAGAGCTACTACAGTAGTTGTGCACAGAAGGATTAAGAAACTAGCTGAAATATCAGCTTTGGAAAATAAAAAAATGCCAACTACTAAAAATTTCGCTCACGAAAAAATGCATATGATTTACAGAACTAAGTCAATTCCTTACTACTATTAAAAGAAAAATAGTCCGACAATAATGATGAAAAATTGGCAAACAATCTAGTACCAACTGATTTTGGGCCTTTTTTCCCTATATATTTTCGGAGGAGGAGAGGGAGAGAGAGATAGAACATGACGTGAGTATATGTATATATTCTCTTGCAATAAGATTTATAAAAATGTAAAACTGCTGTGTAATCTCATCTGTGAACTTGGGAGACAGTTATGTACTCTGATAAGGGGTCAGTCTACATACATATTATTATGTACATAGGTAAGCTCAATAAATAAGACGTAGCTGTAATAAATACAAACGAACCCGTATGCAATGAATATATTCTTTAATTAAATAATATGCATCGTACATGATGATTTAAAAAAAAATAATAATTATTATAGGCAGACAGGCATAATAATGTATACATAGTAGATGATACATTTTGTTTTTGCTTTTGTTTTTTTCAAAGGGTCATCGGTAAACTCATTTCATAAGTATGTATGTATATAAAACATATACATATATATGCACATAGAAGGAATCATGATGACGGGTGAAGAAGAGAGGGGTAGCAGGCAGATATCTCTTCTCTAGCTATTTTTTTTTCTTTCATTCTTCAGTCTATTATCATTGTATTATGTATGTACATATATATGTATATTTACATACATACAAGGTTTGTTTGAATGTCTGAGACTGACAATCGTATTCATAAATTCTCTATATAGTCTATGATTAAAATTGAAATTATTATATAATATAAATAACGCTTCTTTTATGTTTTTGTTTTTTTGTTTTTTTTGTTTTTTTCTTCTTCTTTGGAATAGTACTACAATCGTACATTTACATCGTAGTGAGGAAACGCTGTTGCATTGGAGGAGAGCGCTCCATACTTTCACCAACACGATGATGAATATCTGAGTCTTTGGATTCAAAAATCTTTTGAAATTCTGTGGAGATCAATTCGGATCGACTATAATGATCCGGATTATGTGCATCATGCGCATGGAAAACGAAGACGCACATTTCTAATAGCGCCATGATGACAGCAAGGATATAACCTATTCCAAGGGTTATCCATAATATATCTGCTGAAAATATATCAATATCAATAATTAGTACGAAAAACACATCCAGGAGACAAAAACTCACGTTTATCAATGTGTGTGTTACTATAACTCCCCACACAACGATGACTATTTGACTCCTCATGATTCGAGAACCACTTCTCTTGCAAGGACTGTAATTTCCCCTCAGAGTTGAGTTTATCTAATACTCGGGAAAAGTTAGTTGCCCAGCGAGAGCCTTTTGGGAAAATAGCTCTATAAGTTATAAGCTCATCTGTATTTCTCTCTTCAATCAAGCATTGCTCAAAATGCTTGGAAATAACTCTCCATTCCACTTCGGGAATGACGTAGCGGCCGTCTGTATAGAGACCATTTTCAATTTTTAAAACTTCATCAGGCTGCAAATAAATCAACAAGGTGGAGGTAATTGGTACAAAAATGTGTCCAAAAAAAAAAAAAAAAATAAGAAGAAGAATCTTACCACATTGTCGGCTTTGAAAGAGAGAATGGCCGAGGCCCGAGAAGCTTGCTGCAGATTCATCACAAAACTAATTGCAATGATGAAAAATACTTCCACAGTAAATAAAAAGTACGTTAATATGAAAACCCGACTAGAAGGAGTCTGAAACGAAAGCAAAGGATACAGGGTAACATAAATATATACGCGGATGAAAATTATTCCTTACTTTGATTTTGTGTGCAGTGGCTGGCAGGCCTGGAGGAAGGAGAAACCAAAAGCAATCCCCCAGAATAGTTACCATTTGTGACTTTTCAAAAGCTCTTCGTGAGTAAGGACTTAGACGAACTATTCCAAACAAAAGAATTGCTGAAATAACATAGAGGCCCAGTATATTCAACCAAAAGTAAGGTGAAGAACTTAGAATTGAAATGATGGAAATGTCACCCTATACAAAATTGAGTTTATTTCATATTCATATAAGGTATTTAATGAATAAGAATAGTACCTTATTATTCAGGATTAATTCCGTCATGTTGGACACTAAAAAGGGCACTGGACTTTGATAAATGGCAGTGTCGACTTTTAGTTCCATAGTTTCTTTGTTTTTAAAGTTGTAAACGTCATTGGAACCAAATGGTCCCAATATGAGATCAAGATTCTAAAAAGTAGTTAGATACAAAAAAAAAAAAGTGATGCCATTAAATGATAACCAACTAATGACATGTAATTAAAACTTCTTCTTCTTCAAAAAACAAATAAAGTAGTTTAATTAAAGGAGATGAATTGAAATTTATATGTAGATATAATATCGAAAACACATTTTAATTAGAAAATGGAGATGATGTGCATAAAATAAAACAATCACCAATTTACCTTTCTTTTAATGAACTTGGCTATTCTGTCCTCACTCTTGTGAGAATCATAATGCAGCTTTGGATGATAGTAATGCAAGGATACGTTCAAATTATGCTTTTGCTTGTCCACCAAACCATTGGCTATGAGCTGAAAGACTAGTTTATTGAAATAATAATTGACTCGATGCTCAGTTGAATTAATTCCATACTTCTAAAATAAAAAAAATAAAAAAATGACATTGTTTTGTGGTTTTGGAGATTTGAAGAGGGACTTACCATAATCACTCCAACTCGGAGAGGTTCCTCCTGAGAAAACTCTTTTGCTTGTGTGAGTTTGTTGGGATTTTCAAAGAATGTAAGGCCTCCTAGTGGACTTTCTCTAAAGTCCTGCCATTTCCCTATTCTTTTCATATATCCTAAAATAAACAAATCAATTGAATCCATGATGGCATTTACATAAATAATCAATTAATTGATATTTATAAAATTAATTACCAGAGGATTGCAATTCATAAATGTGCAAAATAGGATTCCTTCGAAGATTGGTGATATTATCAAAGGAAATATATCCCGTCTCACCAGGGAATTCAACCTACGTTAATCATATAACAATAGCTTAATTAGTATATTAAATGATATATAGAAAGTATATTAATAAACTTTAATTAAAATAAGTAAAATAGGTACATATAAATATCACGCAACTATTAATACCAACAAAAGCAACACAACCTCTCCTAAAGCGTAATTATTATTTGAGTTTTTATAATGAGTTCTCATAACATTAATTGATCAATACAAATTAATAAAACATTTTATTCAAAAGTCTTCTTACATTTTTCATGCTTTGAAACAAATCCTTTCCAAAGTCAAATGTTGCTTCAGGGTCCTGACAATCAATTTGCTCAGTAGTCTCTGTCAAGGAACTGAATTTTTCTAATGACTTGGCAAAAACCATGACAGAGTCTCGATAAAATCCTTTTTGAACGTCAAGGTTTTGATTTGCTGTTCCTCTTAGATCCTGGAGATTTTATAAGTGTTTTTTTAAACAAAAAATAGAGTAACAATGAATTACCTCTCTGTCAATGGAGGAGAGTCCAAGGACTTTGGCTCCAGTTAATTTAACTTGATTTGCAAATTCCTTTTCTTTACTGAGTATATTCTACATATATGGAAAAATAAATAGAGTTAATTAAGGAATTGCATTTTGACATTCCAGCGAGTATGTATACATACATAAAGAAGCCATTCATAGATTATAAATACAATAATATCAATTAATTACATTGGCAAAAACAAAAAGTTACAAAAATCCTTCGGCAAAACATTTTATAAGTAAATAAGCAAAAGTCAAATATCTCATTGACTAAATCTAAGGACAAGTAGATAATTAACATACCAATGAAGTAAATATAAAAGTAGCATCTGAATGAACAATCCCGGACTCGAGAGCCTACAATAGAGGAAATTAAATACATGAATACAAAAAAAGATTCATGAATCGTCATATTTGACTCAAAACCCACCTGTCTAAAGAAATAAGTGATATATTTCTCATCAATGTCCACGATATATCCGTCCACTTCTTGAGCTTGAAGATCCTTTAGGCCCCTTCGTATATCTGAGGATCTCAATTCATAGATGAAGGGTTGTATGTCGAGTCTTTGGAAATATTCAGTGAGTTTCCCAGGATCCAGTGTCCCTGTGTCCTTATGATACACAATCCCCACCTTTTTCCAAGCAAACTCCTGGCCCATAGCAAGGATCGGGCCTGAAATTTGTTGCATACTTGGTGCAAGGGAAAGGGAAAATTTCTCTGTCATGAGGAAAAACATAAATTGAATATTTGTCAGAATCTCAGACATTATTGTTATTATTTAGATTATAATTGATATACAATTGCTTTATGTAACTGTTCACTTCTCAGAACAGATGGATTTGGATAATATAATATATGTTTATGGTAATCCAAGTCTAGACGCAAAAATATTACTTTTAACTTACAGGGAAAATAAATAACCCCTCATAATATGTAATAAAATGAATTGCATACATGGGAATTAAAGAATGTCATTTACCCGTCTAGAGCACAACTTTTAATAAATAATGAAATAACAATGATTAATTAATTAATGATTAGTCATACTTAGTGCTGGAGAATCAAAGTCCGACTTTGGACGAATGGAAAGGTATGGGATTTGAAAGTTGGAACAAGTGGAGGAGAGTACATTGTCCATTTGTGGAGAATTGGATCCAAGGATACTAATGGCTCGAAATTTGAACATTTCACATGCTAAAGTTAAATAAAAGGAGATAGCAATTATAGTTAATTAATAATAATTATTAATACAGAAGTACATAATATTGTGAAGGAACCATTCAAGTACGGAACTTTACAAATAAATATCCCAAAATCACAGAACCCCTCATATAATAATAAGTATATGTATATTGTACAAGGTGTGTAATATAATTAACCCATTTCAGTGATTGATTTACAGAATAAACGTGCTTATGAGTGTATCTTTGAAAAGTATTTTGCTATAATTTATGTTCTTAGCATAGAAAATATTATTCAAATACAAACTACCTATGTATGTACACAATTGTATGTATGTACATAAAATCATTAAAATAAAGAATTGACGTGTATCACTTGATAAATAATCTAATTTTTCAATCAGCCAAGCGCATCTTTTAACAATATTTAAATATGTATATTTATTTGCATATTAATGATCATAAAAATGAAATATATATATTTATTTTGAATTTTCCTTACAAGCTCATCAACTGGGCTTCAAGGAGAATGAAAGTTCTCATAAAAATAATACTAAATATTCATTTATATAAATTATGAGTATAAATAGAGCAGTCATAGTAATAATAATAGTAATGACAATTTGAGAAATTCAAAGGATCACAGCAGGAAGTTACACAGCATGATCAAGAATTAATTACACTTTTGAAAAATAATAAAGAATTTTTTTTACAAAATATTATTCGTATTAAATAATACACACTCATCGAAACAGTGGCACATACTCATCTCAAGGGTCTAATAAATGACACTACCCCAGGCACATAGTAACTTAATGTTGCTATTATTAAGGAAAAATCATAGATATTGGAGGGGGGGGGGGGAGAGAGAATTAAATAAGAATTGAATCCCATGATGATCAGCATGTCCTTTAGACATTAAATGTCTTTGAGGATCATAAAAAGAAAGATCTTTTTAATAAACTACATATATAGTGAGCAGAATGTGGCCCCTACTTGGATTTTATATTCATTTCTACAATTATGATTTCATAGTGAGGGAGAGTTTTTAAAGAGGCACCACCTACCTTTATGAAAGGTTTGATAGAGAGATCCCTCATCCGCATAGATGATGTGTAGATTTAGAGTCGTACTGTTGAGTACGTCATCTCGATCGTTGATTTCATCCACGACGGATCGTAGGAAATTGTCGAGTTGTTGATCATCACCATTAGCTTTTTGTGGAAGGACAACACCTGAAGAGGGGGAAAAAAAACCAAAACTGATTAGTATATATGTACATTTGTATGTATTCATTCGAGATATTATGTAAAAAAAAGAGATCCTAATTATTCACTACGAATCACTACATAAATGCATTTAAAATGAAGGCATTAGTAGTCGACTGAATGAAAAGTTAATCCCCCTTCTATGCAACGATGCCAGACATAACGCCCAGTATATGTATATTAATCTATGCAGCAAACGTGTATATATATATATATATATATATATATATATATATATATATATATATATGCAAATAATAACAAAGAAACAACAACTCTAAACAAATCTGCATTCAACTTGTCATAATCATTTATCGCCCTCTTCCAAAATATTAAAGACTTTTTCATCAATCAAAAAAACAAAAACAAAAATCTCCACAATTTAAAAAATATAAATATGTGGGGTAGATTTATTACATATTAGTCTTGAGTTTGTCTAGGTTTGCAAAAAGTTTCCTTATATCATGATGGACTATAATTATGTATGTTTTTTTTCTATTATTATTATTATTTTTGATAATAATCCCTACCACATGCTTAACCTTCATTAACCTCTTCTTCTGAATACTCAACACGACTCCCTGAATTGAGGCAGTTGTTATAAATCCCCCCATAGTTTAAGCAATTATTATAATTTAATATGTTTGACCTTTACGTCAATTCAAAGTTTGCAAAAAACTATGTTGATCGTTGTTATGAAATATAAATAACAAAACAGACCATCAATTGAGGGTTTTAGTTACATATATTATATGTATGTATATGCCAAAGAACCAAGTGATAACTCTAGACATTGAAGCAGTAAGGATATGGGAGGATGTGTGTTTATACTACTACAAATTGAATGAGATGTCGATTCAAAATATATGCATATATATTATGTCAAATAAAAAGTTGTAAAATTGTGTGTATATGTAGACACAATGTAACATTATATTTGAAGGGTTTCTTTATATAAATAGACTGATATGATCATGTTTACCATGTAAACATGTAAGTGTAGTATTCAAATTGGACAGGCATGAAATGGTATTTGAAATAGTAATAATAATTACACACATAATTAACTATGTACAATCATGACCTAATTAGGAAAAGGGCAACACAAAAAGGGGCTAGGAAATAAAGAAAGCTTATAAAAAGTGTGTACAATTGTATTGTATCTATTGGAAAATTGAAATTCAGAAGGAGAAACAACAACTTTTTTTTATCAATACATACATTTATGTCTGTAAATAGGTTTGACCCTTAGTACGTTTTAACATACCAGGGCATACAGCTGTCAATCGTAGTCCTCAATCACTTTGAGTTATGAGTTCACAAGCTTTGATTTATTTACACTTATATTACATATCTATTTCTGTAGGTATGTACATATATGTACGAAGTGATTTTTTTTGTTTCCTGAAATCCTTTAGAATGAGAGTCTATTTACAAAAACACACACTGGGTTGCAAATTACAACATCACAAGAGCCCCATCGGATTTTTGGGAGGAGAAATATTTTTTTGTACAATTATGTATTCTTGGGTCAATTCCCTAGGGCATGACAATAAGAATTGTTTTCTAGGAGTCCATTTTGAAATAGGTTGAAATCCCTTCCACTCCGTTTATAAAGTCCTTCAGTCATGCGTAAATATCCATAAAAATTGGAGAGAATGACATAATTGGCTAACAACTTTTATAATAATTAAATATTAATATTTTGAGCCTTTTCCTCTTAGTCTTTTTGGAGGAAGAAAGGTTGAGAGAGATGGAATGAAGATGGCTATGTCCATTGTCTTAAACATCCTTTAGATAAGTATTTGCTTTTAATTAACATCTGAATACTCTTATAGATACATCGAATGGAAGGGACTTAATCCCATTTTAAAGTAAACTTACTAGCTGAATCAATCAATAATAATCAGTGGCAGCCAGGCAGGGGAGTTGTGGTCCCCTTACGCAGTATATTTTCAAAAGACAGCATATTTTAAGGGGTAACAAATGGAAAAATAAATAAATATTTAAAAAAACAAACAATTTAAATAAAATGAAAATTGCAAAGGGATGTATAATTTTTTAAAAGAAATGTGCAGTTTAGAGGCAGTAAAAACAAATGTTGTACTCATTCCCCCCTTTTAGTCCGGATTTCAGAATAGTACGGTTTTTCATTTCAAAATCCTTTT